>CAHIKZ030005556.1:417500-550000 GCA_903632075.3 Acanthosepion pharaonis
TGTTGGGTTCGTTATATTCAATTACGCGCAAATACTCTTGGGAAAGGTATGAATACACCTCTTCTCGCCCAAGCTATAGGTTAATTAGTAAGACGTTTATCACTACATACACACACATACACGTGTGTGTGTGCGTGCGTGTGTGTGCGTGTGTGTGTGCGTGTGTGTTTAAAGTATACTGGCACGGAAAGCGACATTGATGAACCAGATCTAGTTCCATATCAGGGCTGTGTTCACCTCACTCTAATGGGTTGAAATTGCAGGGTAAACCGAACTCTCTAGCCTTGGGTGGTAGTTGTTCTTGGAGAAGGAATATTCTGAAGTCAAAACCGTGGAGATCGAAATGCGATAACACTTCACAATATTTTCCAATTCAGTGATAATAAATAAAAGAAAACTTTGCAGAGTATTTATGAGCGTCTTTGTCACAAAGGGACATAGCATTACAAGAACAAGAGATAGATCGATAGCGATATATATATATATATATATATATATATATATATATATATATATATATAGATAGGTAGATAGGTAGATAGAGAGATAGAGAAGGATGAGAGGATTGACATATAGATAGAAAGATATATATATATATATATATATATATATATATATATATATATATAGATAGATAGAGATATATATATATATATATATATATATATATATATATAGATGATAGATAGATAGATAGATAGATAGAGATTTAGAGAGACAGAAAAGAGAGATAGAGATCGATAAAAAGAAAAATATATAGAGAGATAGAGATAGAGAGATAGAGAGACAGAGAGAGATGAGAGGGATAGAGATATTGAGAGATATAGATAGAAATATATATATATATATATATATATATATATATATATATATATATATATATATATAGATAGATAGATAGATAGATAGATATAAATAGAGGTAAGGCATTCCTCCGTAGATCTGGACATGTTGGTCAGTATTTGTTTATATCAGAAAGCTAAACAATATAAACACTCCCTGTTCACAAGTACGTGTTCGAAGTTGGTTACATTATGATGTCTCAAAAATGAGTGGGGAAAGAGTAAACAATATACACCACCAAATATCCGCTAAAGAAAGAGAGCTAAGTTTCAAGAGGACATTTTTGAGAAAAGGCCTACCCACGTGTCTGTGACAATAGTCCCACTCATTGTCTATTTTGGAAAATACCCGCTGTCCGACGTCAGAAAAGTCAATTGTTACAGCTGAGTTTAGATAATTTGTATCGACGCTTTCCAAGTAACCATTGGCTTCCTATGTGACAAATTCTGCTTAGTGAGAATAGAATTTTCATTTATTCTTTCCTTTTTTATAAAACAAAGACGACGTTTTGTTTTTAAATAGGGTTGTATGAAGCCGATATGAAGTAGATCTTATTGCTCTGTTGAAATCAAAATATTCATTGTGGCCCGAAAAGCAGGATTGGCAGAGTCGTATCACTCACAAACTAAAATACGAAAGTTGTGAGTTCTAATCTTCAAATATGGGATGGTCAGTACTGCGATCAAAAAAATTTTGATTTGAAATTTAATTTAACCAAAGTTTAATTTATAGCTGGTAATAATGCTGGTATTAAAACTTTCTTAGTGTTTTGACCCCAGTTAGGAGGTTAACTATTTACCCATAGCGAGTACTGTAACAGGTGCTACCACCCCGGGTCAGGGTGGACCTGGGAACACCAGCAATTAAGAAGTGATTCCACGCTCCTCAAAACCTCCTGACCAGAGGCCTTGGTGTCGGACGTAGTTTATCGTCTTACCCAGGACGAGGATGTATTTTATCATCATACCCATGACCCGGATGTCGGTTATCGTCTTACCCAGGACACGGATGTAGTTTATCGTCTTACCCAGGACGCGGATGTAATTTATCGTCTTACCCTGGACGCGAATGTAGTTTATCATCCTGCCCAGGACGAGGAGCTGCTTGGTCTTCAATTTGCATAAAATTATTCTTGTAAATAAGCTATCTAATAAATAAATAAATGAATAGTTTTTAATGATTTTTGTTGTAAATTTTCAAGAACAAAAAAATATATATAAATTCACTTTCATCATATGATTAGGATTTATTACAATTTTAATCATAGCTTCTTTTTTTTTTTTTTTTTTTTGAAAATAATCATTGCCGAAGAGTGAAGCTCGTTAAAATAACAGTGGTGTCAAGGAAAAAACACCATCCATTGACACACCGTTTTTATTTGCAGGCACGGAAATTAAAGATTGCCTAATTTCTATTTTTCTCTCAAAAGTCCTCTGCACGATATTGTCAGTTAAAAATTGCAAATTCCCTGTCCCGCTGAGGTTGGATAAAAATAAATAAATAATCTTTTTGCGTTGTTGTCACCATTTTCTGGAAATATTCAGCGGGACAACATGCTACAATATTTGCCACTATGAATTTGAAATGTCAGATAAAACTTTTTTTTTCACACTGTGAGTTGAAATTCTCCAAATATGTTGGCAATTAAAGTAATTAACGGTGACGCTTATGCAACAGACATTGATGTACACGGACCTACGCGGAACAGACACAGTGCATCTTTGGAAATTGTTTCCGGTGAGTTTTACGCCAAACATTAAATGGTAATGTTCACAGCTTTGCCATTTGGTGTCAACATGGAGGGAGGAAGCAAACAGCCAATGATAGTATCTCTCAGTTGCACCAGGTCATCACATATGCCACTGAGTACTTGCGGGTGCAGACCAATGTTTATGTCTAGGGGATGAAAAATAAGTGGTTTTTGATTTAATCCACGCGTCAGGTTGGTGAGGCTTGTTATCCCATACTCACTTAAGGGAGGAAATAAAGAATACTTTTGCCATGCAGTAGTGAATGAATGCTTCAAACCTATAAATATATTCGGCATTTCATTTTTGAGCTATAAATGAGAGGAAATTGTGGAGAGGCTTGGTTGTCCATATCCCGGAGGAACAGAAAAAGAAGAAGAATTTTTAATACGCTTTAATTATTTTGAACTATTTTTCTCAGCTTGATTTTTGTGTTTTTGCTTCTTTGTCAATTTTTCTTTTTCATTGCTGAGGTTTCGAGGACAAGCGACAATATGGATTTTGAATTCAGCGTCGTGTCTCTCCTGGACTGGTTGCCAATCACGGCAAGAAAATCCAGTCTGTCTTGTTATTTAATCCCTAGCTGGGGAAGGAGATGCATTCATACTTTTCCCAAGTCCACTTGCGCGTAAGTTGATTCTGATTTGTTTATCGGCATATCAACTCCATGGGTCATTTAATGCCGAAATTTAATTTTCTTGTGAGCGTTGAAGTAGTAAAAAAAAAAAAAAAAAATGATATATGTTATTTTGCTTATACAATTGAATGCATGGTAAATGATGCTCAGCTTTTGGGCATATACATGTTTTGTGTGGACATAATTAGTAGAAGCGGTCAGAGGGGTGTTTTATTTTGTAGTTTTGTTGAAGTTATATTTTGGGATAAAGTTTGATTTCTTTAAGAAATTCGACGATATTATATGGAATAAGGCTGATGGTAATTTTACCATTTACCAGCAATTTACCGGCAATTTACTCTAAAGTCGCCTGAAGTTTGGAAGTGTGGATTAAATTCCGTGAAACTCAGACAAGAGAGATGCATAAGAGACTTGAACTAATTTATATATATATATATATATATATAGTACTTGAAAATATATTTCAGTTAAGCACTGTTGAGCGATAAGCTAATTCTATAAACAACAAATACAAAGCTCTTCAGTAAAATGAATGGAGCACTTTGGCTGATTGTCATTTGTTTACGTTCGTAAAAACAATACGCTAGATTTAGCTGTTTAACTCTACCGAGTGAAGACAGCTCAGTGGTAGAAGCTCTGACTGACACCAAATCGACTGGGTTTCGATCTTGTCGCACTGTGGATCTGCGATACAGCGAAACAATACTGTCTGCAAATCACACACACACACACGTATATATATATATATATATATATATGTGTGTGTGTGTGTCTGTGTGTGTAGAGAGAGAAAAAGAAAGGAAGAAGAGAAAGCGAGAGAGAGAGTTGCGACATTATAAACAAAAACTCTTTGATGATGTCTTATGAAAGGCGAAAGAAATTGAACAATTAATAATCAAATTTTCGCCGGAAACCAGAAAATTATTTCGAAATATATAAATATAAATGTAAGACCCTTCGTTATTCTTTAACCAAATGTGTAGACACACACATACAAGCAGATACACACAAATATATGTGTGTGTACACAACACACTTATTCTGTATATTTTATAACACTCCCACACGCGCACGTGTCTTAATATGTGTAGTTTTTAGTGTTTGTTTCGTGTGCGTGTGTCTGCACTCACCCATATATATATATATATATATATATATATATATATATATATATATATATATATATGTGTGTGTGTGTGTGTGTGTGTGTGTATTCAAACAGATCTACCATTGTTTTTTAAAACTCAGTCAGTTGGCGTCAAATGAGGAACTAAAAACATCATGTGGCCTTATCAACATCTCTCTATTTCGGTCAGACAGTAAACGTTGCAAGATGCTTAAACTTTTGCCAAACTGGCTGCGTGTAGGAAGCATGAAAGTAGGTTTATCAGTGTGTAAGAATGTGTGTGTGCGCATGCACTCGTGTGCGTGAACGTATGATGTGTGTGTTTATGAGAGCAAAAGAGAAATTTAATTTCGAAATCTTGTTTATTTTCATGATATCTATTTCTGGCACAAGGCCATTTTGGTGTAAGCATCGAGGGCAGATCGAACATACTACACTTGTGAATCATGTAGCTGGTTAAGTTACTCCATCTTGAATTTGCATCTTGATTGCTACCGGCTATTTTCTTAAATTTCTTAACTAGAAGTTATCCGTCAGAGACCATGGAGTTTATTACGCTGGCTTGCTAATCCCTGTAGCAGAAACTTGCTCAGGTACATTTATGTTTCTTCAGTACCTACAGAGCTCGCCTGTGGTTTATACTGCAACTTTGATGAAAAAAAACCTTATTTGCAGTTTCTGGGAAAAAGCGCACCACCTGGCGTGATGAGTAGTTGAACAAGGCCAAAACGCTCAAACCCTCAGTCACGATGGCTTTTGGTTTCGTGCTAACACAAACATTGATGGCCTCTGAAAGTTTTCTTCTAACCAATTTCACTCACAAGGCTTGGGTCATCTCGTGGTATGGTTTTAAGTATTTCCCAACTGTAGCGTACGCACAAAAACACACACACAGGTTTAATGGGTGGCTAAACGTTTTTGGAGTCCAACCGTATTTAGCTAGCTAATCCCTATTGCAGATGCTTGTTCAAGCATCTTTGTGCTTTTTTCAACATCCACACAGCTAACTTAAGTTTTATATTGCAACAAAGACTAAACGTATTTTAGTTATGGTTTCTGGGAGAGAACACTTTCTTTAGTATAATCAGTAGATGAAAAATGACAAAAAACTCAATATTAATTGAATGATATTTTTTATGGTTTATCAACCCTTTGTGGGTTATTCAGAGACCAAAATAGTTTTGGATTGTGAGAATAATTTTCTTTTTTTTTGCGATTGAATATTGCATTAACAATTTTCTTAAGAATAACAATGCATTTTCCAGATACAATTCCTACTATTTAACCCATAGGTGGGAGCGGGATATAGATTTTTACCTTTCCCAATGGTTTTTGCGCGTAACTGAATTTAATAAACCTGACTGGAATTCAAACTTGGGAAAGGTATGAACCCACTTTTTTTTCACTTTTTTTTGGTTAATTAATAGGATTTGTATCAGTAAATCATTATTACCCCCTCTAAATTCTTACAATCTAAAAAAGATATTTTATGGTTTAAAATAACCTGTAAAGGGTTGATAAACCGTAAAAAACAAATCAATCGATCATAAATTCTTAAAAGCCGACCACCACAATTTGTAAAAGCAACCTACTCGCACTTGACATTCTCCACGGCCGTCGTAACTATGCCAAAAGGGACATAAATGAAGTATTTATGTTACTCTAGTAACAAACATTTTTAAGTTGACGTGATCTGTTTGAAAACGATAGATAGAAAAAAAAAAGTCCATTCTCACCAGTAGTAAGAAAAAACTTTGTTATTTTTACGATTTGGAAATGAAGAAATCCTGCTTCGATAATTATCCAAGTGAACTCACTTTTACTTTACAGTTTAATTTATTGCTGTTCATCGAACACACACGGAAGTCGGGTCTCCCTCATATATCCATACGAACATATAAACATACACATGTGCACACGTTTGATTTAGAAGCATCAGAGACGTGTGTTGAGTCATGTTGGATAAAAGATAAAGAAGAATTCGGAACCTTACATAGCATTACACATACATTCGTTACTATAAACGATGTATTTAGTAGGCTTTTATATTGATTGATTCGTTTTTTACGGATTATCAACCATTTGAAGGTTATTTAAAGCCAGAAAATATTTTCAGATTGTAAAATTTTTTTTTTGATTTAGTTGGTTGATTTTTTTAGCGGCATATTAAACTCTGTGAATTATTTAATACTGGAATCTAAATATTTTATACGTAATTTTATGCTTCCAGCTACAGATATTTTGTACATAATTTTAAACTTTCAGGCTAAAGGTATGTTTTTATATATATATCTAGTTTGTAGATCATAAAATCTATTGTTGGTAATTTTACTATAAAAATGTATTTTTATATTTTTTTAGTGTTGCACTGATTGTCATTTTACTATAAAAATCTATTGTTGCTCATTTTATTATAAAAATACAATGTTGATTTTTGTTTAGAGGTTTACTATTGGCGCATAACTGGGACCATAATAGTTTCTACTACCCCAGATCAAGATGAACCTGGGAAAAACAGAAGTTAAAAGGTAATTCCACGCTCCTCAAAGCCTCCAATCTCCCGAGCAGTAATTAAAAAAAAGATACATATAATTAAAAAAATATATTCAATTAATAAAAAAAATATATATTCAATAAATTTAAAAAATAATGATTTAAAAAATACATATTTTAAAAAATATTCCGATGAACACATTTAATATTTTAATGAAAGAGTAGGATAAGTTTTCAAATGAATCTTGCGAAGTGTTAGTGAAGGCATGAGAATAATTTTTCAGGTCAGTAATTGCAAAGCAGTGCTATACATTATATCGGAATGCTTTTCCATCATTTTGTTTATATTTCATTCTGAATTGTATGTTTAAAAATAATGTATTTTTCTAACTATAAAACCTGTATGAATTTAAAGTAATAAGCATCGGAAATATAAATAAATCGGAAATATACATAAATATCTTCCAAGTATCCGAATGCTTACATCCTTCCACTGTGATTTATTTGTAACATAAATATCTTCATCAATGCTATTGACTTGAGTAAAACTGTAATTCGTGTTAATTGGATACTTGAAAGGCGCGAAAAAAATTTTTAACTTGGTAGCTTTAAGTTAGAATGTATGAGTAAAAAATAATGGTTTCCTGATACGTAGAGTACTTACCGTTTTTTGACACCCTGAACTGGACAGATTTTATATGAAACTAATGAAGCTTAAGTTCCAGGGCCCCTCATCCCAGATGGGTCCCTGAAGCAACTATTTTTGAAGGGGGATTTTTTTTAAACGAATCAATGTTTTTATTTAAAAATGTGTTTGTTATTAAAATAAGGCCATTTTAGTGATAGGATAAGCCAATGGACTAATACTGGCTTTTGAATATACAGTGTAACCCGGATATAAGAAACCCGGATATAAGAGAAACCCGGATATAAGAGAGATTTTCTCTGGTCCCAAATTAGAGCCTGTGGTAATGTATATAAAATAGACCAAACCCGGATATAAGAGAAACCCGGATATAAGAGAAACCCGGATATAAGAGACTTCTTCTCCGGTCCCGACAACTCTCTTATATCCGGGTTACACTGTACTCCAAAGCCCATTTCATATGGCCTCAAAATTCCACTGTGATTGGCCAAATTTTAAAAATATCCCCTCGTTGAGCTCACTCGAATTTGTTCATAGCCTACATTTTGGCAGCTGGAACCTTGAATCTGTTGTTGCTGGTTGCGAAGGCAAAGCCGTAACTGTTCAAGCTCCGGTGCCCCCAGAATGTAGGATGGCCACTGTCTACAAAAGATAAAGAATAATTATAATTACAGTCATTATTTTGTTTTGACTGCAGACAAAAAAGGGTAACAAAAAAAAAAAAAACATTAATAAAAATATTTAGAAATAATAAAAAACAAAGCAAAAAACCTTTTTTAGGAAATCACATTTTTTTAGTATTAAATAGTATTACATTAAAACTCGAGATTTATTGCTCGAAAATACAGCAATTATGGCTGTGTTTTTTCAAGCGTAGCTTAGATTCGGAAAAAGGTCGAAAGTAAAGGGTACCCAGTGAGGATAGAACTTAATACTCATTTGTAATTGTTCTAGTGAGACAAGCTTCCTAGCCATTACACTTACTTCATTCACTCAACTTCACTAAGTATGTCATGCGTAGTTTTCCTCTGTCCGTATTTAATTCAGTCTGTTTTGTGAGTATCAAATTTTCCAAGCCCCTTTTCCTCATTATGTGCCTTAGTAATTTCAATTGTCTCTTTCTGATGTTAAGTATAAGTGTCCATTTTGTTTCCATTTTCACTAAAACTTCTTCATTGCTCACATGTTCGGTCCATGGTATTCTCAGCATCCTCCTATAGAATCACATTTTTGTTGTTTCAAGTCTCTTCTTCATCGGTGAAGAGATTGTCCAGCATTGACTGCGATATATGAGGATCAATAATATATATGAGTTCAGTACTGTTTTCTTTGTTTCTAACGAAATTTATCCATTTCTTAATACTTTGCTTAGCTTTTGGAAGGTATCTTACGCTACCCCAATGCGCTTTCGTATTTCAGTCTCTCACTTCCCATATGTTTAAATTGTTGTACTTGTTTGATTTTGGTATTTTCCATTTGTAGTTTGCATAATGGACTGCTCCTTTTGCTAACATCCATACATTCTGTCTTCGTGCAATTGCTGTTTAGTTCTTTCTGAGCATAGGTATTTAATTGACCCCCCCCACTGAGTAAGGTTGTGACACAAGGTCGGTTTTTAACATGGGGTCTCGAGTGTCTTCACTAGGGTCGCTGGTGTAAGCTGGTCATAGCTTATCCAAGCTGGTCAGAGATGGTCTAAGCTAGTCAGAGCTGGTCATAGCTGGTCCAAGCTGGGTAGATCCGGTCCAAGCTAGTCATAGATGTGATACTACAAGCGCAGGGACGGATCTCTGCGAACGGTATCAGAATGTGTATACCACTCGAGAGAGAGAGAGAGAGAGAGAAGGAGAGAGAGAGAAAGAGAGAGAGAGAGAAAATGAGAGAGAGAGAGAGAGAGAGAGAGAGAGAGAGAGAGAGAGAGGGGAATTTACACACTGTATTTACTTGAACACTGAGTAATGTTTTGACACTAGGTCGGTTTTTAACGTAGGGACCCGAGTGTCTTCGCTCGGGTCGCTGGTCTTAGCTGGTCATAGTTTCTCCAAGCCGGTCGGAGCTGGTCTAAGCTAATCATAGTTTGTCCAAACCGGTCGGAGCCGGTCCAAGCTAGTCATAGCTGTGATACCACCAGCGCAGGGACGGATCCCTGCGACCGGTAAGTATCAGTATGTGTATACCACTTGAGAGAGCGGAATTTACACACTGTATTTGCTTGATCCCCCACTGAGTCAAGTTGTAACACCAGGTCGGTTTTTAACGTGGAGATCCGAGTGTCTTCATTCGGGCCGCCGGTCATAGAATATCCAAGCTGGTCAGAGCTGGTCTAAGCTAGTCATATCTGTGATACTACCAGCGCAGGGACGGATCCCTGTGACCAATGAGGAGATTTACTTGACCCTCCCACTGAGTCATGTTGTGACACAAAATCATTTTTTTACGTGGGGACCAGTGTTTTCACTCAGGCCGCTGGTCCAAGCTTGTCTTAGCTGGTCATAGCTTGTCCAAGCTTGTCAGAGCTGGTCTAAGCTGGTTATACCTGGTCTTGGCTTGTCATAGCTGGTCCAAGCTGGTCAGAGCCGGTCCAAGCTAGTCGTAGCCGTGATACCACCAGCACAGGGACGGCTCCCTGTGGCCGGTAAGAATCCGAACGTGTATACCCCTCAAGAGAGGAATTCACACACTCAAGTTTTTTTTTCTTCTCGCTTTCCTTCGCTACCTTCTGTCGGAGATTTTGTAGTTTCCTTTCAGTGTTATCAACACTGTATCATCAACATATCTTATTGTTGTTAAGATTGTGGCCGCCATTAATGAATCCTGGTAGAACTAATTCTGTCACCCCCACTGCATAGGTTGAACAAGTCCGGTGAAAAGACACAGTGAAGTCAGTTTAAATGAAATGAGAGGAAAATGGCATATGTAAATTCACATGCTACTTTGTTATACTAATTCACCTGAATGCTGCCTCCAAAACTTGCCGCCCGCAAAATTTACCGCTCGGGGCAAGACACCCGCCTCTGCGCCCTGTATGTCTGCCAATGCTGAAATTAAATTGCCTGTGTGGAATATATTTGGATTTTGACTTATTTTACACATACATGCGCGCACAACTTATTTAAATATGGTAGTCATTATGTCTTCCAGTTAAAATATAAAAATGTCTTATTAAAAGTTGCTTCGAGAGATGCCATCTGTGTAACAATTTAAATTTAAAAAGATGGATAAACTAATTTTCACCACATGTAAATTTCACTTCCGGCTGTTTTACTGTCGTCGCTCATGCGATAAAAATGGATAAAAACAGTCAGTTAACAATTGGTGACTTTCTTTAATTTTCTAAAATTATATTTTAAAGCTAAATAGAAAAGTAAGAACTAGGATTATTTTGATGTTGACCAATGTAGAAAAAGTCCCTTGATTAGGTTAGTGACGTAGTGTGTGTTGCTAATGCCCCGGGTAAAAGTAAGTCTTGCGCTTACTAATGCGTTGAGCAGAAAATGTGAGCTACGAGGCCATCTTAAGGCATATAAAAACAAATAGGGTACTTGTACTTGGAATCAGAAAAACGATTGGAATTGCAAAAGATTTCTTACAAAAGCTAAACAAAGAGACAGGAAAGAAACAAAGAAAACATTGCTGGATTTCTATATAATCTGGATTTCTATATAATATATCAATCCTCATATATGGCAGTGAATGTGGAACACTTTCCTCACAGATGAAGAGGGCTGATGCAGATATGTTTCTACAGAAGGATGCTGCGAATGACTTGGATGGAGCATGAGAAAAATGAAGAGCTTTTAAGAAAAGTGGAAGCAAAAATGACACTTCTATTTAGAATCAGAAAGGGAGACAGAAATCTGAAGGTTCATTGCAATAGCGAAAGTTGCCTGCCAAAAGCTAAGCAAAGTATTAAGAAACAGGAAAATAGTGTCGGACTGCGATGTGATATCCACCCTGCTATATAACAGTGAATGCTGGAAATTTCCTCACAGTTCTATAGAAGGATGTTGAAAATAGCATAAACGGAATATGTCAGTAACGAGGAAATTTTAAGGATTATGAGAACAAAAAGGAGATTTGTACTCAGTATCAGTAAGTGACAGTTGAAATTTCCGGTACACATAATAAGGAAACAGGGCTTGGAGAATCTGACACTCACAGGGCATATTGAAAGCAAGATGGGCAGAGGGAAACTGATTCAATAAACTTGTGTTTAGATAGCGGAACAAAGACAGAGATGGATAGTAAGGAAGCAAATATTGTTTACAGCTTAAAAGGATAAGAAGTTGATATGTCCCGGAAAGGGATATATTTGAACGAAGTATCTAAGTGGTTTTGAGCTACTATAACCAAGTAGAATACGGTAGCAGTAATCGACTGGTACGCGTCGTAGTCGCAGGTAAGAAGTGTAGATCAATGGCGTAGTCCAATGGGCGTCGTTATAGACTTAGCTCTCAGACTAAGGCTCTTGACTCTCGTACCTACACGTCCGTCGGTATTTATGATGGACACCAGTCAATCATATTCCAGTAAGGGGGAACACAGGTGTACGCATATTCTATTATATCAGAAGTTATGGAGCTAAGATGCTGGAAAAATGGTCGGTTCATTGTACCGCTCCAGTAAGTATCTGACTCCGCCTGCTATACTTTATCTTTACAAGAACCTGATCAGACCCAAAATGGAGTATTGCTGCCATATATGAGCTGCAGCTGTCCATTCTTCACTTTCCTGTCTTAACAGAGTTCAAAAGCAGCCTTATGAGTGATGAATTATTTCACACCCTACAGCCCCTTTCCTCAAAGACGAAACGTCGCGTGCCTCTTGCTATTCTATCGCTATTTCAACGGCATGTGTTCTGACGAGCTACATTAATTTGTCCTACCAGCCCTGGCTTTTGTAACTGGCACCCACCATACCACGTACACACGGATGAATCATCCGCATTCCCTCCGGATTTGTGCAGTTTTCGGCTATTTCTCACTTAGTGCTGGGTAATTTTCAAACGAAGTTCCAGTTACGCCTACGCATCGCCAGCGTGACCCAGCTAGACAGGGCCATTTGTTCCCATCCACCTTCTTTCCAGTTTCCCACCTGTAAGTTTCATAATTAATGAAATCCTTGAAAGTAGGTTAATTGGATAACCATTTGTATTTATTGGAGTGCAGTGTAATGCGGAGAGTACGATATTTTTCTATTTATTTATTATTATTACTTAATTATTTTTCTTTTGAAAATTTTCCGCAACTAAGAATTTACCGCGTCAGTGGCTCCGCCCTTGCTACGCCACTGGGACAGGGGGCTGCTCCCTGTAACTGGTATTAATTAGAAGTCACTGTATAGGAAATCCATGTACTAATCCTATTCCAAACACAACTGAAGTCTGCATTTTTACAGAAGGCCTTGCAGAAGTTGCTAACATCCTTAAGATATAGCAACAATCATCAGGATATAACTCTAATCCTGTTATAGAAAATGGGGAGTTGCTCTTTTGGAGACTGACCTACAGCCACTAGAGTATGAATTATTTTTCACGTACCTTATCCAATGACGATGCCCGGGATGCACTGTTCATGTTTCATTACAGAGGTTTAAGTTCAATATCGAGTCTAGTTTGCCTTTTTTGTACGGAGTTAGGCTTTAAGCGGAACTAATTGAGTATAATTCAGGGATCGTTAGACAAAATGAATGGCAAAAGCTTTGCATTCAATCCTAAGTAAATACAGTGGAAGTGACAAAAGTCAGTTCTGAGAAAATGACAGCCATCTTATTAACCTATGAAAAGAGTCTTAAAAGTTATTGATTCGACCCCCACGCCCGACACACACACACACACACACACACACACACACACACACACACACACACACACACACACACACACACATATATATATATATATATATATATTTTAATATGGTACCATTGGTTATTACCATGTTTCAAAAACAGAAACTAGCAACAAATTCAATTATATAATTATATTATGATATATATTATTATATAATTAAATTAAATTATACATTATTGTATAATTAAATTAAAACCACTAGTTCTGTTTCATTTTCAAGAGAATTCTGGAATAACTTATTTTGAAATTTCTTGAATTACAAAATAAGTTATTCCAAATTTCGCTTGAAAATGAAACAAAACTAGTGCCTTTAATTTAATTATATAATTGAATTTGAAGTTGTTAGTTTCTGTTTTTGAAACATGGTAATTCCCGTGTAGCGATGGTACCATATTTTTAAATCAGTTAATTTATAATATTTATGCTCTGTAAATTTACATTGTGCACTGTTTTGTAAAAATGAAAAATATCAATAAGAACACCGGATTATATATCTTACTGTTCTTTTTTTTTTTATTATTATTATTATTAAATATATATATATATATATATATATATATATATATATATATATATATATATATATATTTAAAACGGGATCATATTTTATTTATAAAATAAGGATACAAAAGTATGGCAACGATTAAAATTTTAAGTACCTTTCGGGTGACACATCTTTAAAAAAATAGTATAGTCGGCAAATAAGACGAAGTGGTTGAAAAGAAAAATTATTTTCAACAACTGATGTTAAAATATACCAAATGGGAGGATGGAACAATTAAAAAAATTATGTTCCTAGCTAGGCGTTGAATTGGTTACAGATTCCCCGATAAAAATATGATCCCTCTTTTAATGATCATTCCATTCTGTTGTGGCAGTATATATATATATATATATATATATATATATATATAGATAGAGAGAGAGAGAGAGAGTGAGATGTGGATAGTCATCCACAGCTCGTCTAGGAATCCGATTGCCTCAAGTCTGGATTTTACGAAGGTGAAGTTAAACGTATTTATTTTTTAGACAAACACTCCATTGACCGGAGAACTCGATTCATCTTAACGAAGAATCTTGCACTGTTTACAAATTTCATTATTCTCTCCGAAGAGCTCAACCGAAATAATTTTTACGGAGCATTTATATATTGTCATCCACAGACAGGCTGTTTCCCAGCTCATCAGTGTGTCAGACATCATCAAGCCGGGATCGAAACCCGACTAATTTGGTATCAGTCGGAGATTTTATGCCTAAGCCATTGGCAGGAATGAAGGTGAATAAATTTGCCCACTCTGAGAGATCTGTTTTTTTTTTCTCTACTAACTCGTGTACCGCATTGTGATATTATTGCTTTTGTGTTGATTGCTGATATTATGCATTTCTCTCTCTCTCTCTCTCTCTCTCTCCTTTTCACACACACACTCAAATGTATGAAAATGGGGTAAAGGTTTTCTTGTGACGCATTTCGTTCTTTAGGATTTCACCGGAATAAATCTGTTATGTTTGGGCGACTACACAATCGCACGAACAAGGGATGCTGGGAATTTGAAACATTTTTGTCAAGAAGATTTTTTCAACTTTGTCATACAATGAAAGGCAGTAAAGTAACGAAAACACAAGGGGGTTGCAGGGTGTGGTAGAATTAGGGACAGAAACATTAATAATGAGCGAGAAGAAAATAAGAGTAATGAGAAAGAGGGTAGATAGCGGTTAACATTGCATTTAAATTTTTCAGATTAAAGTTGTCTGGAAAGCATGAAGCCAGAAGTGAGTTCCACAAGCTAGAAGTGCGAGAAAAGAAACTGTTAGTATAGAACTTACGACTACATCTAAGCCAGCTCAAATGTAAATTAAACTAGACGCGAGTATAGTAGTGCGCTTAAATTCAAAAAGTCTAGGTACCATACTGAAGAGCTCATCCGAACAAAGTATTTATAGAAAGACATAGAGAGGCAACCTTACGGCGATGGGGAAGTGACTGAAGATGAGACGCCAGAACAGGACCAATAATATTGCTGATTCTTCTTTGGATTTTATCAAGGATCTTACGGTAAATAGCAGGGGCACCAGATCGTATGTGGCAGCAATATTCTATAAATGGACGAATGGTAGACTTATAAATAAGTAAGATAGATTCTGGAGAGAAATATTGTCTTGTACGACACAGTGAATCAACTTTTTTATCAGTGGCCTAGCAATGGATTCAATATAGTCTTTCCACTTCATGTCAGCTGTGAAAGTTAACCCGAGAAGGCGCAACGAGTTACTGGGGGTTAGCTTCAGCCATACTGATGGAAGGCAGCGAGGGCTCTTTCAACGGAGAGAAGTTTAGTGTTAGAGGCGTTGCCCAAGTTAACGACGGACTTGTGATCGTTTCGGGCAACGGCTGCTATCTTGACCTTGTCGGACTGATCGGCCTTACTATCGAGGCAGGTATAAATGGTTGTGTCATCAGTGTAGATACCGAGTTGAGAGTTGATGTCATCAGGAAGGTCATTAATGAAAACTAAAAAAACAGAATAGGACCAAGGATGGAGCCCTGGGGGGTGGGGACACCTGCATTAGTAAAAAAAGGATCTAGACGTATGGCCATTCAGGATATCCTGCATTTCATGATTTGATAGGAAAAACTGGATCAGTTCAAAAATGTATCCGGAGACACCGTAACTTTTCAGCTTGAGAAGACCTGAGGTGCCAGACACTGTCAATGGCTTTCGAGATGTCCAATGCAACATTGATGTCACCATTGATGCGATTAAAAACATCAACATGTAAGATACATTTTCTCTCTCAAACTCTATTCACGCTCTCTCTATATATATATAAATATATATATGTATAGTTGAAAAGTGTATATATATATATATATATTTATTAAAGGCATATTTTTATGTTTCGTTGTTATTTTATAGATACAAGTATTTAAGCAAATGCTCTATTTATCTCTAAATAACATTCTGAATCGAGAAATTTTAAAAGAAAATTTTCTATCTGCATCCTATCTATCATATACGCTGCCTTACCGCTTGAGCTACAAAAAGAACCAATCTAGATATATGTCCAATTTTCCATGAGTTGAAAAGTGTGTATATATATATATATATATATATATATTATATGATACAAGTAAGCAAATTCAATATCAGAGATAGATAAACATATTTGGTTGGATTGATGTGAGTTTGTGACCCTTTTGAGTTTCAAGTCTTTTGTTCGATCGTCAGACGAAAACTCTGATATATATATATATATATATATATATATGTTTATCTTTATGTATATGTGAATGTATATATATATATAAATATATATATGTATTTATATATATATATATTTTGTTTATTGAAATGTTTACCCTGGTTTCATCTTTTATGTATATATATATGTATATATATATATATATATATTTATTATATTTTTTTATTATGTTACTGTATATATGTATATATATGATATATTTTTATTTATTATCTATGTATATATATAGTGTATTTTTATATATGTATATGTGTATGCATGTGTGTATGTATGTATATGTGTGTATATGGGTATATATATGTGTATGTGTGTATGTATATGTATGTGCGTAGGTATATTTTTGTATGTTTCTATTTGTAGTGAAGAATGCGTGTACACATATTTATGTATGTATTTTTTTACATCTTGTTATATATTCGTACTCGTGTATGTGTACTTATGCTTATATAAGTATATATAAGATATTTATATATATTTGTTTGTTTATGAGTTTTCTTTTTTATATACTAGATAGTTTTATTTTATTTTTTAAGTGTTAGTTTCGCCTGAAAGTTGAATTTGGTGTTTTCTTATGTGTGGGTTTGCATATATATTTATTTTTCTATCCATTTCTATATATTTTAGTGTTTTTTTTCCTTATGTTGTTCATTGACGATTATTTTTTTTTCTATTCTACCCATATTAAATTTTATCTATTGAATCATTTTTATCTATATATCTTTGCCCATGTAAGTTATATTTTAATAGTATGTTTGAATTCCTTTACTAACACTTTTAAATTTGAATAATTCTTGGTGTTTATATGTGTGTGTCATTATCAATGTATGTGTGTATAATAGCTTATATATGCCTTTCATTGTATGTATATGTTGTCGGTTTTTTTTTCTTGAAGCGTCGTGGACGTCTATTTCCTGTTTCGTTCGCGTTTTTTGCGTGTTTATATATCTAAATATGTCTACGTGTTTGTATATTATACTCTGATTGTGTATGTATTGTTTTTTGCAAGATTTCACCCTCCCCTTATCCTCACCCTGTCCATATCATCACTTCAGATGTATCTAAGATTAAGATTTTAACGTTTATTCTAACTGAATCTTTGGCCTTTCAGTAAACAAAATAAATAACAAAACATATGTATTTTTTCCTCAGTTTCTTCTTTAAATTATTTTATATTTTAAACTTAATAGAGATTAAATTTAAAATTGGTAATTTTTAATTCTCAGTTTTATAGTAAAATTTAATATTAATTAGTTAGAATGATTTCTATTTTAGTCTAATCCTAACATTAAAGCATTAATTATTATAACCAATGTTCGTTGTAAAGTTTTTTGAATTCTCATATTCTTGTATTTTGATTGGTCATTGCAGCTTATGTAACAACATTTCTCCTAGCGAGGGATGTTTGATTGATTTGAACCTTTTAAAACCCTTTATTCTACATTCAACACCATCACTTGACAAGACACCAGAAGTGATGAAACAAAATGGCTATTTTCGTAGTGATTTTCTGACATATTTACGCTATAATTTTCAAATAAATTATATTTGCTCTACTGTTTATTGAGCACTCTTTTAAGAATAGTATTTTTTGGTTATTGGAATTTATTCCGTATACATCAATCTTATACTTGGAGATATATGCAAATTTTATATATATTATTTATATATTATATATGCGCAGTACTTATTGGAAAGCACTCAATATCAGCGATAGAGCTAACATATTTAGTTGAATTAATCACATATACACAATCATAAATAAATCCAAAATTTCAAAATTAATCAGTTTGTCTAACAATCGCAAAGGGCGTGAAAACCCAGCGTCACAAACTCACATCAGTCCATATATATATATATATATATATATATATATATATATATATATATATATATATATATATATGTTCATGTGTGTGTTTTGTGTGTGTATGGCACCGGAAATCATCAGAATACGTATATATGTATATATATGGCACCAAAAAAAAACATCAGAATATAAATGTTATAAAGATTGAAGCTTTTGATGAGCAACTTCCAAGGTCCGAGTATTAAAAGTCTTTTCGTCTCTAAGCGTAATCAATAAACGCACAGTCCATTGCGAAATAGCAAATGAATTGCAATATTTCTGGGCCTCATCTGACATGACAATAAACATAGAACTATGTTAATAATATAATGTCTGGGTTTACTGAAACTAAAATATTGAAGGAATGCTATTAGAATTATCTAAAGTGTATAGACTAGGATTAACACCAGAGACAAAGCAGACGTATGACTAATCTTTGAAAGACAGAATTAGTAGAGGGTTGGGAAGGGTTGGTTGGCTTTAACGACACATCACGCTTTCGTTATTTAATGTCGAAATTACTCAGTATATTAGATCCTTTTAGCATTTACATACTTCGCATATATGTAAATATTAGTCAATTTTATTTGTCTATATTAATTTACTTGTTTCAAGGATTAGTAAATATTGGTCGATTAATATTAATTCTATAAGAATGTACTTGCTTCAGGGATAAGTAAATATTGTTTTTTGATATTTGATTCTATAAGAATATTCTTGGTTTGGAGATTAGAAAATATTGGTCGTTTAATATTTGATTCTATTAGGATGTACATGGTTCTATGTGAAAAGGATGCTGGTTTTAATACTAGTAATCAACAATTCTCCCAACAAACACGTGAACATTTCTCCACGCGCTCTATACACTTTAGACAACTCAAGGTCCCAATTGTCTCCGCTAATAAGATAAAAAAAAATCTATATTTAATATTGATTTGTAACAGGCATTTCGAACAAAGCTATTGACTTACCAATTAGCAGGGTTAATAATTGTCTATTGTCGATCATTTCTGCTCATGTAAACAATGACAACATATGCAATGGATTAAGTCCGGCAATTATTTAATATAATGTATATATATGTTTATACGTTATTTTTATAGATCGATCGAGAAAAAATCGTCGACGGTGAGTGTTTATAAACAGTAATTCGGACTTTGCTAACCAGACGATTCTTTGTGGCTGAATGGTTAATAGAACATTAGATCAAATGAAGGTTCTCCATAAGGGCTACAGGTTCGATTCCTGTCGGAAAGCGCATATTTTGTATGAAATTTCTCGAACATCCAGGTCCGTAAATGTAAGTAAAACTGTTTAATTAAAAAACAGTGCATTTACATTGATAAATTATATCCATAAAAATAACGTATAAACAGAAAATTGTTGTAACATGGAAAGGGTTATTAAATGAGGAATAACCAAACCGGAGGTTGGAAATGAGAATGGTAATCTTTATAACATCAACAAAATACAATACTCGTCGGTGGCGTGAAGTAGGTAAACAACTGCTAGTGGTGGACTACATAGACAGCATATTACCCTCAGTTACAATAGTGTCCACTGTGTATTTATGAGGATTGATAAATACTCATTAGTGTTCATAGGTACGGTATGTAACAAAAATATATTAAATAATTGTCGGACTTAATCCATTTCATAATATATATATATATATATATATATATATATATATATATATATATATATATATATATATATATATATATATAATTTAAAAAAAAAACAGACTCAATTTTAAGGTACCAAAGACATTTTTATGTTTAAACATTCTTTTTATAGATATATAAATTTTATAAACATAAAAATTTTTTAAAATAATTGTCGGACTTTTTGTCCATTTTATAATATATATATATATATATATATATATATATATATATATATATATATATGTGAAGAAAATATACGGAAAAAACAAAGAAAAAATTCTCATAAGCAATTATGCTGTTTTAATGTTAATATAATGTCAACGTCGGATCTATATCCATATATTTGCTTACATATATATATATATATATGTGTGTGTGTGTGTGTGTGTGTGTGTGTGTGTGTGTACTGCGAATTCATGCATGTATCTACTCTGAGGGTCTGTTGAGCTATTAATAATACCCGATGTTAAAAATTTGAATAAACCTTCCTGCTGTGTTCACAACTGAAAAGCACCCGACAGAATCATCCTGTTTCTTTTGCTGGAGAAGAAAAAAAAGATTGGTGCGTTCTTTTGTCTAATATCCCTTAATTGCTCCGAATGTAGTTCAACTCATCCGACTTTAATCGGTACAATATGTTTAGTACGTAAATGAAACACACGCTAAATGATTCCGGGTGGAGGCTGAAGAAGAAGGAGTCGTTGATTGTCGAGTGGATGTACTGTTTTTAGTCTCACGGTTTGAGACGTGGCTAAATTAATTCCATGTTGTCAGACTAACGTTCTCGCATTTCCTTCTGTCATTTACACTTCTCGCAATTCGCAGTCTTTACAAGACTGACCGCCAATGGAAAGAATTCCTTACTAAACTTTTTTCCGAATGACGACCTTGGATCAAAGCTGGTTCTGTTTAACAAATATCTTAAGTATTTCTTGTTAAGCATCGCTTAGTCTGACAAAAGGCCACAATGAGATGGGCATGGTATTCATCGTGGGAGGCACTTATTTTAAAACTCTGAGTGTGTGCACGTTTTTCAAATTATAGTTTTCATTATTTGTTATGAATAACTAGTTCAGTACCTGTCGTTTCCATGACGGCAAAATGATCAATCTTCAAATCTAGATTCTTTGTCCATTTAGAATAATACTACATTTATTAGCTACTATCTTCATTTTAAAAGAGTCATGATTTTTACCTTCCATTAACATGGCCGATTCTAACCTCCAGGGGAGTGACTCGTTGCCCCTTCTCGGACTAACCTTTTCCGCTGATATAAATTGGAAAGACTATATTGAATCAGTTGCTAAGTTTACAACTAGGAAATTTGGTTCAGTGTGTCGAGCTAAACAATTTTTTCTAGCCAGAATCTATATTACATATGTATAAGATTACCATTCGTCCTTGCTTTTGAATATTTCTGCCACATCTGGTATAGTGCTCCTGTCATATATTTAGAGATTCTTCATAAAATTCAAATAATCTGCAATATTACTGGTCCTGATTTGGCATCTCGGCTTCAGTCACTTTACCACCGCCGTAACGTAACTTCTCTGTGTCTTTTCTATAAGTACGTTCATGGTAATTGTTCTGATGAACTTTCATCTATATTACCTAGACTAAGCGCAGTACTAGATTGGCGGCAAGGTCTCATCATTTTATAATTGAAGTGTCTAGATGTAACCGTAAGTTCTGTGTTACCATTTTCTTCAACACACTTCACAATTGTGAAACTCTCTTCCGGCTTGCTTCCCTCTCAATTTTAATCTTCAAAAATTTAAATGCAATGACAATCGTTATCTTATGCCTTCAAAAATTTAAGTGCAATGAAAATCGCTATCTTATGCCTTATTAATTCTTGTTCTTTTATTGTCTTCTTTCATTAATAGTATTTTTTTCATATTCTCTAACATTTGGTAACTCTCTTGCGGCTTAGTGGACTTACTGCCTTGCTTGGGGTGAAATGAAAGAAAAAAAGAAAAAGTCATAAAAATGACTTCAAATGGCCGGTTTTTGTTCTTTTCCTGCTACCTAGTGGCTGTTGCCGGACAGAAAAGGAAATTAGCCCTCGCGATACAAATGCCCATTTCAATTTCATTCAATTTGTGATTGTGTGTGTGTATGTATGTACGTGTACACATGTATATTTAATTCAATGAAGACCTAAAAGATATTTTGACTATTTTTTTTAAAATTTTTAAAATAATACAGGGTTGATCAGCTTTTTGAAAACACGTCTTTTAATAGCTCTTTTTAAAATTGGTTCCGTTTATCATCTTTTTTTCAGATAAAATGATGACAAACATCAAGGTTACTCAGCAAATGAAAAGGCATGCTGTAATCGTTGATTTAAAGACAGTGTATAATGATTTAGAGAGTGCTCACTTCTTGAAAGTTGCACGGTCGTTTGTTGTCAAAGTTTGCAAAGAGCTAGAAGGATTTTACAGCAGCAGTCAAACGGTGGACGCCTGCTAAATGTTCTGATACCACCAGAACGCTCAAGTTTGTACGAGAGACACAGAAAATTATCGATAACACCCACCATGCTACGCACATTGTAACGAACTACCCTCATTCTCTTTGTATTCCATTGGTGTGATGTTCCACTCAAATAGCTTTTTCTCACGAAATACTACTTTGTGGAACTGACTCCCAAGAGGATGCTTCCCCGATCATTACAATCTTAAACCATTCCAAATCTAGTTTTAACGGTTATCTTCTCCACATAGTCTCATAAATTGTTCTTCGTACCTCTTATCAAGTGGCTCTTGGGCCATGTGGACATTAATGTAAAAGAATAAATTCCTTAAAACTTTGTCGTTGCTTACATTCCCCGTCTATGGTGTTCTCAGCATCCTTCTGTAGAAGCATATCTCTGTTGCTTCAAGTTTCCTCTTCGCCTGTGAGGAAATTGTCCAGGATTCAGTGTCGTATAGAATGAATGATATTACATAGCAGTTTAGCACTCTTTTCGACGATAAACTCTATCCGGCAGCAAGGCTACTGATCGGGAGATTGTAGCTTTTAGGGGCGTGGAACCATCTGTTAATTGTTGTTGTTCTCAAATCCACCCTAAGCCGCGGTGGTAACACCTGGTAGGGTCCTAGCTATGGGCAAACAGTAACTGCCCCCCCTAAAAAAAAAAAAACACGATTAAAGTATAAAAATATAATTTTATATTAAAAATACCAGCAATTCATTTTTATATAATAAATTACCAACAATACATATTTATAGTAAAATTACCAACAATACATTTTATCTGTAGTTGAAGGCATACAATTACATTCAAAATATATTTAGTTGAAGCCATAAAATTGTTATTTAGATATCAATATTAAATAACCCATTCAGATTGATATGACACTAAATAAAATCAACCAAACGACCAATCAAAATGGAAAAAAAAAACTCTTTCATGATAATAATCCATATAATATCCTATAATTTCTTTAAAAAATCAAACTGTATTCATCCAAACTACAACATAAAACACACATATCACCGCCTCTGGTAATTATATCTACACAAACATGTATATGCACAAAAGCTGAGTATCATCTACCATGTATTCAACTGTGAAAGCAGAATAACATATCATATTTTTATTACTTCAAAGCTCCCAAGAAAATGAAATTTCGGCATTAAATAACCCATAAGACGAAGCTATGCTGAAGAACGGAGCCTCGTCTGGGGAGGTAAACAGCAACCTGACCCCGTGCATACGGGATCTAGTGTGAATTTTTGCCTATTACGATGCCCTATGTAAAAAACCGAGGAGTTTATATACCGTTAAACAAGCAAATCCAATCTTTTTTTCTTTGTTATAGTAGACATTCATCGTAAATATATGTGTTTGGAGGTGCGTGCCTTTATGCGTGTGGGTGCCTGCGTGTTTGCGTACGTGTGTGCATTTTTATCGAGTTATGCTTTTTTCCTATATGCTATATAAATTATTATAAATTTTTGTCAATACATTCCTTATCCATAAATGGTATTCCTCTGGGAGAGCATGAATAAGAATAAGAAAAAAACAGTCTTCAGTGTAGATACACCATTGGCCTTTTTACACAGAACACTGTTTGTGAAAACCGAAAAATCCGAGAAAACTGCCATTATTGTTGGAAAGGCACTCCTCGTATTATTGTGGAAAAGCAATGTCCTAGATTTGTTTCCTTCTTATAAGACTCTCTCAAGTCAATTAGTGTGTGTGTGTCTGTGGTGAGTCTGTTTGTCGGTCAGTCAGAAATGAAATGTTTATGATGACAGGAAGAGATGGAGGCGACGGGCGCGGATAAGAGTAATGGAGCTGGTAGCAGTCTTAATAGTGGGGGGTCAACAGGATTAGGAGATATTTATAGGTTTTTATATGTAGATTCAAATTATAACACTACAGTAAGTCCAAGAGGCACGGTGAAGTAATGGATTGCGAGTTGGTTTGAGTCAGATCCATTACATTCAGTTACGTTACTTGGGAGAGGTATGATCCCTCTTCTTCGTCCCCTATTTATGGGTAAAAATAGCAGGACAGACCGGGTTCTATAGCCTCGGATGGCAACTGGTCCACCGCAGAAATAAATGGCAACCTACTGCGGGAAAATTTTTAATTTAAAATATTTTACGTGGGTAGCGATAAAGGAAGAGGAATCAGCGAAACGAGTTGACATTCCTGTCTAGATTTGTGTGAAAGTGAGCGCAACGCTCACTTCCGCACAAATGCGCTTGAAAAATGTATTAATATATCTCCCCTATTTAGGGCTTGAATAGCAGGTTAGACTCGACTCGCTAGCCTTGGGTGATGGTTCAGGAAAAGGCTAACTTTGAATTAAAAGACGGCAAGGAAAAAGCACTCAACTCTTTCCCAAGAAGCTCTGGCAATTCACAGAAATTAAATCTAAAAAGCTATGGTCAGTTGCACCCTTATGAGATGAAGCATTAAAAGCACACACACACACACACACACACACACACACACACACACACATATATATATATATATATATATATATATATATATATATATATATATATATATATATATATATATATATATATATATATAATATGTTTTCTGTTTATACGTTATTTTAATAGATTCAATTTATCTAAGTAAACGCTTAAAAAAATAAAAATAAAATAAAACAGTATTAATTACATTTAGTGGCCTGAATGTTCGAGAAATTTCATAGAAACTATGCGTTCTCCAACAGGAATCGAACCTATATTCTATACGGAACCATCACTTGATCAGACGTGTTATGTTTTTAAACAACAAAACTTCAACGATCTTATTATGAAATGGATTAAGTTCGACAATTATTTAATGTATTTTCTGTTTATACGGAACCGTCATTTATTAAAATAACGTATAAACAGAAAATATGTTAAATAATTGTGGGACTTAATTCATTTCATAATATGTTGTCAATGTTTACGTTAAGGTACGTCTCTTGAGCAGAATGATCGTTCGGGAAAGATCATTAAAATTTGTGGATTAAAAACATAAATTTGCACTTTGCTAACCAGACACTTCTCTATAGCTAAGTGGCATAGAACGTCAGATCAAATGAAATTTCTCGAACATTCAGGCCGGTAAATGTAATTAATACTATTTAATTGAAAAAACAACCCCCCCCCAAAAAAAAACAAACAAAAAACAAAGCATTTACTTAAATAAATTGTTTCTATTAAAATAACATGTAATCAGAAAATCTATTGTCGGACTTTCATTCGCATTTACAAAAACATTCACAACTATCAATTAAATGAACTTTTTTGTCTTAGCAAGTCACCCTTGAAGATCTCGGATGAGATTGAAAGTATAGTATTGGGAAAGTTCAAGATGTCAACCATGATGTGAAAAACATGGGAAGTTTTTTTTTGTTTAATCAAATTTACCCAAGCATGGCAGTAAAACAAAAGAAATGGGAAAAAAAACTATGGCACCTTCCTTAATGAACTTAATATCAACATTAAGAAGTCGATTAGAGAATTCAAGAGGATTGAAATAAAAATAAATAATATAAATAAATAAATTCAGCAAACATGCTTGAATATATATATATGTGTGTGTGTGTATGCATTATATATATATATATATATATATATATATATATATATATATATATATATATATGTCAGAATTCGTTGAAAAATACATCCCTACCCCCACCTGAACGGAAACCCTTCTTCAAACGTAACTAATAACTGTTACATCAAAATGCAGTGATAATGAACACGCAACCACCTCTTGTCTCTGTATCCTTGGAAACGTGAATTATGAATTTTTGCAGTGCCTTTAAAACCCAGTAATTTTAAAAATAAGTTACTCCAAAATTCGCTTGAGGATGAAATAGAACTAATGTCTTTAATTTAATTACAAAATTAAATTCGAAGATTTTAGCTTCCATTTTTGAAACATGTTTATAACTGTGTAGCGAAAAAAATTAAATTTTAAATCAATTAATTTATAATATTAATGCTCTGTAAATTTACATTGAGCACTATTTTGTAAAAATAAAAATATCTATAAGAACACCGGATATATCTTACTGTTCTTTATATATATATATATATATATATATATATATATATATATATATATATATATATATATATATATATAACACATATATATAAGATAACGATATATATTTTTATATATCAAGAACAGTATTGTGGAAATTGTATAACAAAATAGAAAAAGTTTACTTGTGACGCCTTTCGTTTTTGAGGACTTCATCGGCCTAAGTTTATGTCGCTACGACTACACATGCGCACGAACTGGGGATTTTATAAATTTTTTTATCTAGTTGAATTTATTTCGAGTCTTTAACTTTTTATCACTTTTGTAAGTAGGTATTCCACACTGTGATATTAGAAGACCTGCTATGAATGGTGAAATGTTGTAAGAGCTAGGGTGCAAATTTACTGCAGATGACCTTGCGATTAAGGCATTCTCTAGATATTTACATTGTAATGAATTATTTTCTCCTTTGATCATTGCAGCATTTTTTTATGCCAAAGTTGTGGTCAGTCTCGTTACGGTGGACAACTTATGCATTTAATGTATTATTTTGTAAAATGTCCTTTTTCTGTTCATATAATCTTTTATTTAGATTCTTTGAGGTTTCTCCTCTGTATTTTTGTAACATTATTACAGGCGATATTGTAAACTCCTCCTTCAAGTTTTAGCGTATTGTTTTGTTTTGTATTGACTGACTATTATTTTGGATATAGTAGTAACATAATTTATGTCGAGTTTAGATAGATACTTTTCTTTTTTTAGACGTGATAGAATTAGTAGGCAGGATAATATATTTTTTGATTCATTGGGTATCTCTGGAGGGAGCCGTTTTTTTTTGTTTTGGAATATTTTATGAGCTTTTTGTTTTGCCTTGAATATAAAATAATTTGGGCACTGGAGAAGTTTGGTGTAGCTACTTACAAAAGTGATGGAAGGAGAAAGAAAAAGACTTCGAGTGAATTCGGCTAGACAAAAAAAAAAAAAACAGCAACAAAAAAAAAAAAAGCAAAAAAAAACCTCAAATTCCCAGCACCCCTCTGTCGCGCGCATGTGTAGTTCTACCATCATAACAAATTTAGTCCGATGAATTCCTAAATTACGAAACGCGTCACATTGTTGGTATCAAGATATTAATAAAATCATTTCGACCACTGGATGGTGTTGCTTCTTTTTCAATTAATTTATTGGTACTGAGAGCGATTTGGATGTCGTGTTGGGCATCCAGTCATATTGTTATCTGAATTATTCTACTTTGCAAAAAGATTTTGTCTTACACTTCGAGGGCATTTTTTCTTCTAGATTGAGAAATGTTTAGATATGCTATACTGCAATGTTTTCGATTGATTTTGGTTTTTCAAAAGATTTACAATCTCAGCCACGATGTGAAAAGCATGGGTAGATTTTTGTTTAATCGAATTTACCCCAAGCATGGCACTAAAGCCACTAAGACGCACGGAATTACTGTATGTGAAAGAATTAGAAAGTAGAAACATTATTATGGAGTGAGAACAATAGAAGAGTAATCAAGAAGACAGTAGATAACAATTGACATTGTATTTAAATTAAATTTTTGTTGATTAGAAGGCATGGAGCCGGAAGAGAATTTCACAAGTAAGAAGTGCGAGAGAAGAAACTGTTAGTGTAGAACCTACGGTTACATCTAGCCAATTCAAGAATAAATTGGCGAGACCTTGTTGCCAATCTAATACTGCGCTTAAATTCATAGTCTAGGCAGCATAGCTCATCCAAACAATTACCATGAAAATATTTATAGAAAAGGTAGAGAGAAGCAACAGTGGTAGGAAAGTGACTGAAAAAAAGGTAAAAATAAGGGTTTCTATAAGAAAAAAAATGTACGATAAAATATTGATGCAAGTCGTTCTAGTTAGGCAAACGTAGTCGTATACATAGCTTGGCTGTTGATGAGTAGAACTGTTTTAGAATGCAACTGTTGCAAATAGTAGCTATTTCTTGATAAAGAAAACAAAATTGTTAAAAAATTACCGGTTTCCTTCTGCTATGTCGTATCTTTATATAGAGTTAGAACAGACGAAAAATGGAGTATTTCTACCATATTCGGACAGAAACCGCCCACCCCTTTCCAGCCTTCACAGCGTTCAGAAGCGTTTACGCGGCCTTGTGGGTGATGAGTTATTTTCAACTCTACAGCTCCTTTCTCACAGAAGAAACGTTGCAAACCTATCGCTATTTTCTATGGCAGATGTTCAGACAAGCTACATTCCTTAGTTCCACTAGATCAGGTCTTCACAGCTAAGACCCACTACGCCACATACCCAGAGTCGAATCATTACCTCATTCCATTTGCTTCCCATTGCTCGGTAGGAAGTTCCATTCTGACAGCTTCTCCCCAAAACCTCTACGTCATGGAACCGACTCTAGAGAGGATGTTTTGTCCCCGATCAGTACAAACTTAACTCTTCAAATCCAGTGTTGTGAGGGAGAATATTTCTCTACATATTTGGACTCAGCTATTGAACCAAAGACATAAAAATACTCCTACATCAAGAGGAGTAGCAGTAGCAGTAACCTTTCGTGATTCACAGCTGAACATTCTCTTCCCTAGTTTCTATACTACATTATGTTTCCCTGTACCTAACTTGTTAAACCAATGCAGGTTTTCTACTCTTGTTTTTGATAAATCAATTACAACATCTAGGTTCAAGATTTCATTTATCTTATATGTCGTCATGACATACATTTACTTTTAACCTTCATACAGCAAACTCATTTAATAAGCTTCTATATAGAACGGTTATTGTGTATTGTTTTGAGTGAACATTTAGTGAAAAAAATTGCACTAGCTTTTGATTCGAATGCATTCAATGCGAATAAGTGCAGTAGAGATATTTTTTTAAAATCCGAGATGAAGGATTTTATTGATTTATGAAACTGGTATGTTAGTAGAACAGATGCATCTTTGAGGTTTTAGATCTGGAATATTATCCAGAATCTTTTACTATATTTGACGTCAGTGCGTTATCTGTTGTTTTGTTTTTTATTTGATCAACAAGATATATTCTGTATTTGAACCAGTCGTGATGTAAAAAGAGTAAAGTATGGGAAAATCATGCTTTTCTGTTTGAACTTAAATTGCCTGTAAAAAAATAACATATTTGGTTAAGAGTCATAAAGCGCAAAGTGAAAACTGGTTAAATATATTTTGTTGGGAAAATTCGACAAAACAAAAAAGGCTTTGATCAACCAATCCTTTCAAAGAACACTTAATTTCCGGATGACAAAATAAAATGGGCCACAGTTTATGAAGGCGCTATTAATAAATGTATGTATATTTGTGGGGCATTTGAATGACAAAATATAAGAATTCTGCGAAGATCTTCATCGGATTACAATAATGATTTCATTGATGAAATTATATATGTATGGGTGTAGGAGGGAAGAGGTATAAACGCGAGCATCAGTTGTAATTATGCACGGACTTATAAAAGCCGAAGATATTGGAACACTGAGATTTAAAATTTGGGAATTAAAATTTTTATTTGTTACTTTGCCGCTGATCATTTGGAGCAGCATATTTGTAAAGTTGTTGTATGCATAAAAATAAGGATTGCTTCAAAGAAGACGTAGAAAGTAGGTAACATCTGAATATATATATATATATATATATATATATATATATATATATATATATATAAATTATTTATTTAAAAGTATGATTTCAACTCGCGACATAAGAGGTCTCATGTTTCAAAAACAAGAGCCGAAAACTTCAATATAATTATTTGAATTAAATTGAGTTAAAGTAAGCTCTGTTCCATCTTCAAGCGAAATTTTTTTTTTTGGGATAACTTATTTCTGAAATTTACGTGTTTTAAAAATTGAAGTCAAAATTTCCATGGTAACAGCTAGGGCAGTTGGAATCATATTTTTAAATAAATAATTATATTTATGTTTCTACTTTGTATCGAGCACTATTTTTTAAAAATAATAACTAAAATACTATGAACTTTGGATTATTTACCTAACCAGTTCTTTCCTATATTATATATATATATATATATATATATATATATATATATGTGTGTGTGTGTGTGTGAAGGTAAAAAAATCCGTAGGTAAGTTATCCAAGTAGATCCTATTAATATAAAATATTTAAACTGATTCCCAAAAGAGAGCTCAATATAATTTTTTTATTATAGAGCATATAAGTGAATTACACTTAATGCGATCCAAACGAATTACCTCATACAGATGATCATTTCATCCATGGGAAAGTAGTTTTTCCCTACACTTATCAATACAAATACATCTACTAAAAAAATGTATTTGCATTGATAAATCGAGGCAAAAATTTTTTAGTTTGTATTTGATTGAAATAATAAATTGTAGAAGTGTATGAGGTAAATTTGTAGATTTGATTAATTGTAATTCACACACACACACACACACACACACACACATATATATATATATATATATACCGAGTGCGATGGGTAAATTACCGCTATTTTATATTTTAAATTTTGCGCATGCGCGTTGTGCGTTTTTGATTTTATCGACTATACTGTATAGTAGGGTCGGTTGTGCACCGTCTGTAAGAAAAAGAGCATCTTGACGCAATTCACTACGATAGAAATTTGGAAGCAGCATCTTGTACTGCTTGGCATTCACGCCGGAAATTCCAATACGAACATTTCAGAGTGTTTGGGTGTCAATCTGAGGACAATGCAGAGGATTCGGAAACAGTTGGATAAGTCTAAAGGTGATTACGAAATTGGTTGGAGTGATCAATAGTGATGACACAGGACCTCAGACTCAACACGGAGGGACATATCAAGTACCATGAGGAGGTAGTGTTGCCTGCGTCAAGAGGGTGGCAGCTGGAAGATCCTATGTCTGGCAACAGGACCTTTCACCATACCATACGAGCAGGAGAACACCATCATGTCTGTCAGACAATTTCTGCGACCACATCACTCCTTACATTTGGCCACCTAACTCCCCAGATTGCAATTCCCTTCATTATTATGTGTGGGGCGCAGTTGAATGAGAGATGAACAAAACTCCATTGTAACACCAAAGATGAATTGAAGACAAGGATTATGACAGCATTCATAAACATGGAGACTGACCAGAAGAGTTGCAGGAGATTCTGAAGTCATCTGAAGGCCAGTAGCGATTTTGTTGAATAAATTTACTCTTTAGTATTTCAAGATAGTTTTGTGTAATTTTGCTAAATATATCTGCTTAAATGAGATCTCAGTATTATTTTCATTTCTGCGTAATTTAGACGACAATTTATCCATTGCACCATTGTATATACACATACATACACACACACAAATATATATATATATATATATATATATATATATATATATATTGTAATTAAACAGTAATTGTACCTTTAAAAATCTTTTATTGAAAAGTACAGACATTTTATATCTATTAAATTTTAACGTCTTTATTTTTTCTAAATTGAGAATGATCATTCCCAAAAGTGGCTGTTGCAGATGTACAAAATTTCCAAAATCAATCTAATTGCTGCGCCCGAGGTTTCAACTTATGTGAGTCATCATCGGGGGGATTTAGGTAGTGAATTTATGATCGTAATAAACGATAAATACTAAAGCCAAATAAGGCGAAGGAAATAATCATCAGTGATACCTGTAAAGTGTCGTTATATTTAAAATTGAACAGAATAACTCCAAAACCCACGAAGGATTATCCGCCATGTGCCACGATAACGTGAAACAGTCATGTGTGAAGATGTTATTTTTAATATGCAAAAGTATCGCTATGTTCATTCCATGTTGATTCTTATGTTTATACGGTCTGTCTTTCTTTCTGTCTGTTTGTCTGTCTTTATCTATCTATCTATCTATCTATCTATCTATCTATCTATCTATCTATCTATCTATCTCTGTTGTTTTTGCTGCACCCCGTTATAGGAATTCCATGAAAGAAGTGGTGAAATGACACCCCCATCCTGATGCCGACCTCGAGGACTTGCCGCTTGGTGGTATAGTTACCAAAAATGAACTGCATAAACGCTGCTCTGAAATATTTCATTATCATTTCTCCAAAGTTAATCGGGAAATTGGAAAAATCGAGTGATATTCGAATTAGCTCATGAGTAACTGATCCATACATATTCGTGAGATCAAGCGGAATTACATGAAACTCAGCATGAAACTCAGTTTTATTTTGTTTGGCTGATAGGATTGACTTCAAATCATGTGTGAATGCTCCAGACAGCCAGAGAAGCCAGGTATCCCAGTCTTAAAGACAGCTGTATTTATGTGATAGTTACCTAGCAGGATGTCCATTAGACGATGAGAAAGGACTCCCAAAAATATTTTCTCTTCTTATTATTAGGGAAATGGGACGGAAACTTACAATGCCTTTTGCAATCTTTTCCGTAGGTATCCAAATGCCATCTACCATTCTTGTGGCACAATATCTTATTCCCATACCCGATGGTGGAGGATGGTGAGATGCTTGAGAACGTTTTAACAATTCTGTATAACTTGAAGGATATCCCATTTATTCCAGGTGCACTAATATCACGGGATTTGTGGATGTATTCCTGAATTTCACTCAGCTTTAGTCCGCTGTCATTAAATATGATCCCTAGATCTTCGGGACTAGGAAGGTCATTCCTCGGAGTCATTGGAACATTTTTCCAAGCATCAGAATACATCATCCTCAGTTGGTTCCCGAGTTCCTCCTGCGGTACGCCGAGTTTGCTGCTCTTAGTCTCGGTGAACAGCATTTTAGCAAAAGCCTAAGGATTATTATAAAATGCTCTTTTTTAATTCCGACGTTTTCTTTGCTTCTCAGCTCTAGAGATTACTAAGATCATTTCTTTAATATCCTTAAGCAGGTCTTTAAGTCCTACCCTCTCATGAATTGGAGCCATTTTTGAGTCAGCGTTTCACAACTCTCTTCTCTGCTCTTAGTTTACACTTAATCTGTCGTCTATTTGATCGCTTCTCTTTCCTATTCCCTCTTGGAGTTGCCACATCAATCCACTCAAGACAAACCTCATTCTCAACTCTGCAGAAAGATCAGATCTGCTGGCTAATGGTGTCCTTTAGATGGTTGGCAAGTATTAATGAGAGTTTCTGATTGAGATTAGACCAAGAAGATCTCTGATTGGCTTTCGGTCACTGGATTCTTAGCTGTCAACCATAGATAGGATCACTTGTTTAATCATGATTCTCGTAGTTTGGGGGCGGTTACGTGATCTGTAGTCCTCTAAAAATGTATCTACTTGATGGTTCTTCTTCTTTATATTATTATTATTTAAAAATATTTTTGACCAGACTTTGTTTCATAATCACATGCCAGGTGATAATCAATGATTTAAGACATGCGAAGGATGTGCTTTCTTGTTGTTTCTACTTAATTAATAGGAACTGACGAGGAAGGCGCCCTAAGAAGGTTAACTAATGAGAAAGAAGACCCATAACCTGACGGATTCAGAGTTTTTACATCTACGAGACCGGTTGCCACTATAGAACTATAAGGCTATAGAACTCGGTCTGTCATGTTATTTACCCATAGCTAATGGGAGAAGAAGAGGATTCATACCTTTCCGAAGGGTATTAGCACGTAAGTGAATATAATGGATCTCAGCTCTGTGGTTTCTCAATCCGAGCCACTATCCATTACTCCACCATGTCTCCTAATATAATAAAAGACAGCAGTCCAGAAAAAAAAAACATATGGTCATAGCTTTTCGCGGATATTATTATTATTATTATTTCTTTGGCACAATTTTACGTTTTCAACCGGAGAAGCCCTAATCAATGCTAAATTAAGCCTTTTTAAAGCAATATGGTATTAGTTTCTCTGGGTCAACTGCTGATATATTTAAGATTATTGTGGAAATAGTCTATCAAGCTTTAGATAAGAATGGTGAAGCTCAGGCTGTTGCTTTAAAATACTCGAAAGCGTTCGACAGGGTTTGGCATGCAGATCTTCTCCACAAGTTGAAAAGTTATGGTGTCTCCGGGTGAATTTTTGAAGGGGTTCAGTCTTATCAAATCGTGAAATGAGAATTATCCTGAATGATCACTTTTCTAAATCCTTCTATACTAATGCGGGTAACCCCCAAGGCTCTATCCTTCGGTTCTACTTTCTCTTTAATTTTCATTAACGACCTTCCCGAAACATCATCTCTCACCTTGCTATCAATGCTGATGACACACCTATTTACTCCTCTCTCTATCAGAGTCTGATCAGTTCGATTAGGTCAATTTGGCGGCTGATTTCACAAATGACGTACAGTCGGTTGTTAATTGGAGATCCCTTTCTACCTCCCGTCAGCATAGGAGAGTGACTCGTTGCGTATTCTCGGGTTAACATTCTCGGCCGACGTCAAGTGGAAAGACTATATTAAATCCATTGCTAGGTCAGCTGCTAAGAAAGCTGGTTCACTCTGTCGTGTTAGACAATCTTTCTCTCCAGAATCTAACTTACATATCTATAAGCTTACCATTCGCTCATGCTTGGAATATTGTTGCCACATTTGACCCAGTGCTCCTGCTATATATTCAAAGATTCTTGATAAAATCCAAAGATGAATCAGCAATATTATTGGTCATGACCTGACGTCTTGGCTTCAGTCACTTTCCCATCGACGTAAATTGGTTTCTCTGTACATTTTCTATAAATACTATCATGGTAATTGTCTGGATGAGCTCTTCGATATCGTACCTAGACTTTATGAAATTAAGCGCAGTACTAGATTGGCAATACGGTCTCATTAATTTACAGTTGAATTGGCTAGATGTAACCGTAAGTTCTATGTTAGCAGTTTCTTTTCTCGCACTTCTCGCTTGTGGAATTTAAATGCAATGTCAATCGTTATATACTATCTTCTTGATTACTCTTCTATCGTTCCTGCTCTTTCGTTATCTGTTTTCTAATTCTTACAGAGTAAATGATGGAAGTTTTCTTGAAGTCTGCAATCTGGTCTCAATTCCAATTTCCTTTAAGCGTTCTTTTAATTTTCTACATTTTTTTACAAGTGCAATCATTACGACAGGAATTAGTTCTACAGTCATATTTTTATTATTATTATTATTATTATTATTTTCAGATTGAACCGTTTTGAAATAATTTCAACAAACCTATTTATGACGAATAGCTAAAAGAAAATTAATCAGAACATGCAAACGGAAGGTAACTTTTCATTTTCTGTGAAATAATTTATGAGTCGGGTGCTGAAAAGAACTTTGCTCGACTCATTACTCATAATGATCAAATAACATTAGAAGTTTGGGTTTCTTGACGGAGACAGTAACTTTTCAGCACCCCCTCGTAGTACTGCTAAATCAATTGATTGGTAAATTTTGAATAACAAATAGGTTAGCTGTATTAGACAGCTCATAAATATTACAGGTAAATCGATGCTGGATTCTCTACTCCCATTTCGGTGTTGTCCTGTAGTTATTCATTTGATTAATATTCTGGGCAATTCTCATATGGTACCCGAATAACAGCCGTAATATGTATTCTTTAATTATATCTCAGTATATCTAAAAATACTAGAAAAATCTTTGTCAAATTAACATTTGTCTGATGGCCTACCTTCTCCAATATATTCGAAGACTGACTTACTGACTTCTTACTATCTATCTATCTATCTATCTATCTATATATATATATATATATATATATATATGTTCATAATCTATCTATGTATCTATCTATATATTTATCTATAAAGGAAACGTATTACTATATCAAGGAAATGTGGTGTTTGATTGATTTCTATTTCATATGTAAATTGCCTTTAATATTTTTATATTAAATGCAATTCTGTCTAGCTATCGTATTCTTTTCCTAACCATCTATCATATTTGTAGAATAACAATAATAAACAGCACTTACCGGCGTAAGGGTCCCAGCTAGCGTCCAGCTGGCAGACAAAAATAAAGCAGGTTGTAACTTAATACAAACCCTGCAAACTAACTGATGAATCAAGCTGGTATTTATACAGAAATACCTCCACTCATGTACCAGCAGCCAATCACTATCCCACTTTAGCACAATGAGATGCTCCATGGCACCATAAATAGCTCTCTTAAGGTTGAGTTATTATTCACTCAGCTTGCTCCACAACTGAGTGTTTATCTCGACCACGTGATTTTTCAACATGGCGCTGTGAACAATATTCTGTCCTGATCTATCTATCTATCTATCTATCTATCTATCTATCTATCTATCTATCTATCTATCTATCTAGTTTCTTTGTTAATATAGTTTTTACGGTTGTGTTCTTATTTCTATATCGATAGGTCTATCTATATGGTCTGTCTTAGTCTGGTGAATGGTCTTTTCCTTTCAATAGGTGTAGATAGATTTACCTTTCGCCCGGTTCACACTCTTCTCTGGTCTTTTGAACAGGATTAGATTTTTTTTATCCCCTGTTTCCTGCTCAGGATAGGGTTTCCGGTTTCTTCCAAAGTCTACTTCAACTCTATACTTCTAACACTCGCGTCTGAACTCTGAAATTTCTTTTTTTAATTATTTTTTTATTTTTACTTTTTCTTCTCAATATGAGTAGATAGGTTCGTCTATCACCCACATCATACTCTTCCTCGGTCTTTTCAACTTGTGTATAGGCTTATTACTTGTTTTCCGTCTAAGACTGGGTTTCCGGTTTCGTCTAAAATCTTTTCATTCTCTTTTACTCCTAGTATCACCTTGCGTCTTAATGACATTGTTGCCATGCTTGGGGTGAAATCATTTTAAAAAGGCTACTGTGTTGTTGTGCTTTCACGACTTGTCATGGCTTCTGTAATTCGTACTAATAAAGAAATACCTTCGAATCACACTAAACGCAGAGATTCTTTTTATAGATTGAATATCGTTCGGTCACGTGGTGAGACGCGAAGAGATTCTGTCGTTGCTCTTAACTCGAAAGATCGTCGATAAAAGAAAAAGATCGCTGGGTCGGCAGCATACAATATGGTCAGACAACATTAAGACATGGACTGGTTACAGCATGAAGGGATTAGTCACAATGGCAATGGTTAGATCACAATTTTTCCGGTATGGTTCGCCAACCGCAGTCTGTGGACGCGGTTCGATGATAATGACATTCTGTCCTTGAAAGCTGTCTTCGTTTAAGATATAATTTTCTTCATTTTGGATTCTCCTATTACATATATAGAAGGACGGTGGAGTAATGGATAGCGGCTCAGATGGAAGAATCGGAGGGCCGAGTTCGAATTCCAGTTGAATCCATTACATTCACTTACGTGCTAATACATTTGGGAAAGGTATGGATCCTTTTCTCCCCAGCTATGGGTAAGGATATTATGGACAGAGCAATGATGAAATCTTAGAGAGGTTGCAAACAAAGAGGAGGCTTATACTTAATATCAGGAAGAGACAGTTGAAGTTTCTGGGACACATAATGAGGAAGGAGGGTTTGGAGAATCTGGTACTCACGGGTCGAATAGAGAGAAAGAGACGCAAGGGAAAACAGCGCATGACATACCTGGTGGACTTAGGCAGGTGGATGACAGAACGTGGTCTAGGGGAGGAAAAAGAGGGTAGGAACTTCTTGAGAGCTGTGAGGGATAGAAGGAGGTGGAGAGCCATGATCGACTACGTCCTGAAAGGACATGGCACATAAAAAGAAAGAAAGAATTGTTACAGAATTGTGACACTACCAGAGCATCTCGAACAAGCAATGAAAGTGACAAATAAACTAAGCAAAGGCAAACTTAAGAGAGTTTATATATGAAAACTTACTTGTAATGCATCTTTGAATTTTATTTTCTAAACACAAATTTTCATATTGTATATCTTTTCATTTCTTAAATATATTTATCTTTAATACATAAAAACATAGCATGTAAAAAAGGGAAGGGAAGCGATAGGACGATACTTGCTTTGCAGTTTTTCCTTAAATTTAATCCTTCGTCTTCTGTTTATCTTGAATTAACCTAAATTCGAGTCTTATCGCTGTTTCCTTTTTAGAGGAACTTCTCTCTTCTCAGTTTCCCATTGCTTTCTTTCTTCCTTTTTTTAAATTTTATTAAGTTTTATTTTGTTCTGTTGGCTATTTATTTAACTAAATTCAACAGTCGTAGACGATGGAAGTGACCACGTGACTTTATTAGAATGATTATTATTCGTCAAGCTAAATCATGAGGTCACCATGCGTCTCTGATATGAACGTTACCTCGATTTAGAAACAGTAAATCCTACCCTGTTTCCCAGAGTTTGAAAACGACATTAGCTGACAACTGACGGGAATATTGATTTTAATGTTCAAAATTAATATCCTAAGCTGCTATTAGTACGCCGGTGATTATTATTATTATTATTATTATTATTATTATTATTATTATTTTCTTTGATTTCTGGCGTTTACACATTTCTTTCTGGGTCCCGCCCAGGGACCTAAGGTTAGAAATGACGTCATGACACTTTCCACTGACAAAAAAAAAAAAAAAAAATTTACATAGATAAAGCCCTTCGTAAGGTGTGGGCTGTACTTGTCAGAACAATTTTTTGTATCTCCTTGAGGCATGGGCTTCCAGGAATCCCTTCAATTAGTCTACTGCAATCTTTTCCAACCAGTCCTAGGGCTCCAACTACAACAGGGATTGTTGATGTTCCCATATGCCACATTTTCGAGATTTCTATTTCAAGGTCCTTGTACTTAGACAACTTTTTGAATATCTTCAAAGATACATTGCAGTCAGCAGGGACTGCCATATCAATAAGGAGGCACCGTTTTTGCTTGTGGTCTTTAATAACAATATCTGACCGGTTGGCTTTGATTGTTCTGTCAGTGTGTACTGTGTAATCCCATAGAATTGTAACAGGCCCTATCTCCGTAACTGGGTCTGGGTGGTGTTCATACCAGTTTCTTTCAGTTTTCTTCCCGTAGAAGTTGCAGATTTTCCAGTGCAGATATTGGCCCACTCTGTCATGTCGGGTTTTATATTCAGTGGGTGCCAACACCGTACAACCTGATACAAGATGATCAATCGTGTAGGCATTTTCTTTCGGGGTCCCGCCCAGAGACCTAAGGTTAGAAATGGCATCATGACACTTTCCACTGACAAAAAAAATATTTTACATAGATAAAGCCCTTCGTAAAGTGTGGGCTGTACTTGTCAGAACAATTTTTTGTATTTCTGAGGCATGGACTTCCAGGGATCCTTTCAATTACTCTTCTGGAATCTTTTCCAATCAATCCAAGGGCTCCAACTACAACAGGGATTGTTGATGTTCCCATGTGCCACATTTTTGAGATTTCGATTTCAAGGTCCTTGCATTTTGACAGCTTTTTGAATATTTTCAAAGACACATTGCAATTTGCAGGGACTGCCATATCAATAAGGAGGCACTTTTTTGTTTGCGATCTTTAATAACGATGCCTGGGCGGTTGGTTTTGATTGTTCTGTCAGTGTATATTGTGTAGTCCCATAGAATTGTAACAGGTCCTATCTCCGTAACCGGGTCTGGGTGGTGTTCATACCAGTTTCTTTCAGTTTCCTTCCCGTAGAAGTTGCAAATTTTCCAGTGCAAATATTGGCCCACTCTGTCATGCCGGGTTTTATACTCAGTGGGTGCCAATATCGTGCAACCTGATACAAGATGATCAATCGTTTCTGGATATTTATCACAGAATCTGCATTTTGGGCTGACACAATATTTTAGTATATGTGCTTGATAATTCCTAGTTAGCAAGCATTGGTCCTGCGCAACAAGGATAAAACCTTCAGTTTCAGCTTTCAACCCTGCACTACGTAGCCACTGATGTGTACGTGTTTGTCTACGTCAGCTTGTTTGGTACGGGCAGAGTATTGGCCATGAAGCGGTTTATCTTGCCATCGCTTCTGTATTTGGTCGGTTGCATTTGTCTTTGCTTTCTTTTTTAAGTATTTTGCAGCTTCAGCCGGTGTATTGTGCTTTACTTGTATTTATTATTATTATTATTATTATTATTATTATTATTATCTGTCTATATTTCTGAGATGAGGCATTATGTACACTATTTACATTATTCGGACTATTCGAGTAAGGACGTTAGTTAGATCCAGTGACATTACCCAAAGAGTATGAGTTCAGTCCCCGGTTAAGGCAGTGAAGAACTTGGAGGGGGGAATTAACAGGAGATAACTGATAACTGACATCCATTAAACATGGCACGTGGAACAGTCTACCCCAGTGAGCAAAATAAAAGGGTTCAGTTCGACATTCCAACCACTTGAAGAAAACCGGTGCGTACAACGCCCGAAACGTTGTAATAAATATGGCGACAAAGATGAGGACAATATTATTATTATTATTATTATTATTATTATTATTATCTGTTTAGGTTGAGATGTTGAAAGCTGTCTTTTTTCTGTTTTTTTTTATCATTTCACCCCCAAAGCAAGGCAGTAAAGTCACTAAGACACAAGGGGTTACCGAGTGCGAAAGAAAAGTAAAAGAGAAAGTTTATTAAAGAGCGAGGACAATAAAAGACGAAAGAATATTCAAGCTTGGTTTAAGAAAGAATTTTCGGGCATCTCGGCGTGGTGTAATGGTTAGCACGCATGTCTTACTAGATCAGTTACTACTGAAAAGTGAGTTCGATCCTCACTGGATGCCTCATACTTTCGGCCTTGTGCCACATCTAAGCTACGCTTGGAAAATGTGGGAACCTCGAGGTGGTGTAATGGTTAGCAAAATTGTCTCACTAAAACAATTAGTAGTGAGTTCGGTCCTCACTGCGTGCCCCATACTTTCGGCCTTGTGCCACATCTGAGCTATGCGTGGAAAATTGCGATCAAGAAATAATTTTCTTCGTTTTGGATTCTCTTAACAGATATTTGGCCGGTTGGCGTAATGGTTTTTGGCGCGGAAAGTGAGATCAGCAGATCGTGTTCAAATTCCGGCTGTCTTTGTGATAAGACGCTAGTCAAAAGCACGAATCTTTTATTTCTCCCACTTACGCTGTTTTAATTAGAAGGCCTGTCTATTAGAATAATCAGTACAGAACAGTCAAACCCTTTTGTCACTGTCCCCTTGTTAAATTAAATTTAGAATATTATACTGAATTAATCATTTATAATAAGATAACACTTAAGTCTTAGTGCAAAAATAATTTTAATATTGTTTCCATTTCTATTATAAATGCCTACGATTAAAGTGCTAAAAATCAAATTTTTATTCGTTAGCTTATCTCAATATTTTCAATGTGATGGTTGACTTTGATGCTTACTGGCTAAGACTTTTATACGACGTTCTATTCTGCTTAGAGGTAATCGTAGATCTGCTCGTTTTGTAACTTGCAAGCGGTGTATTTATTTAATAAGAAGCTGTTTAACTTCGTTGAAACCACATTCAGCCATATAGGAAGTTAGAAAAATCAATGAAGAAAAGTTTAATAGCTTCCCACAGCTTTAGAAACCTTTCAAAAATTTCCTTTTGTAGCCATTATTGGATAATTTTTTTAAAAATAAAAATGGATAAATGTTCACCGCCCCCTGAGTAAGTTCACCGCCCACAAAATGAAAGAAAAACTCCCAGTGTCCCTTTCAATATAACAGAGCCCACATTGGGAAACACTGGTCTAGAAGGACAACTCTGAATCCCAAAACCGTGGAGAAAGCAACGTATAGCCGGCCCGCTACTTTTCCCAGGGCAATTCATAGAAATAAGAGGTAGTCATGGAGAGATTTTGCCTCTGTTCTGATGAGAAGCGCATTTAAAATATGATGAGTTCGTATATTTTTTAATGCTATCTCTTTTCATAACGAAAACAATCATGGCTCTTCACGGATATTCCTGTGTTATCTTTGAATTGCTATGTCTTCGGGGCAAAGATATTGGATATATTTCCTGTTTCTTTCTCTACGTATTGAAAATCAGTTTTCATACTTTTTTTTTTACTGGTTGCCACCCAAGGCTAGAAATCCCAATCTACCCTGTTTTTTTTTTTTTTTTTTTACTGATAATTGGGAGAAGAACTGACTGATTCATGCCATTTTTTCTTTTTGTAGAATTCAATGCAAAGGTCTTGTCCAGAATTTGAAATCGGCTCGCCGAGTTCCGTACCGATATTCGCACATCCTTGGCATATTTTCCTTAATGCCGCCAAAACCTGACTGACGATACTCTTTACCAACAAGACTAGAGTTTAGTTTTCGAGCTTAGTTAAAAATACATAAAATAAAATAAAATTCTTGACATGACCACCTCTCTTGGAAGATTGGCTTAACGCAATCTTTTACTTCGATTTCTCCTTTTATTTCTACTCTGTGTCAATCTGAGCTAAAATTAGTAAATATTGACTCATCCTTATTCCAGTTCTTGAAGGAATGTCTTCATTTTTCATTGACTGTATATTTTTTTTACTTTGTCTAAATGTTGCCGAGATGGTCTGAATCTCAAGTGTTGAAGTTATTTGAAAGCATTTAGTTATTAAAAAAAAAAGGATCGTGTAAGGGTCATGGACTCGGTGAAAGAAATCAGTGATCCAGGTTCGAATTCAGGCTAAGTTGCAGGGCTAGCTGAGCTCTTTTTCCTTGAGGTAGCAACCAGTCTAGGCGGATGAGAATTCTAAATTCAAAATCATGGTGAAGAGGGATGGTCTCCATTAAGCTACATCGTCCTAGACACATGGCTACCGTATTGCGACCACGAGACTTTTGACCACAAGTCCCGTAACCGCAAGTGCAGAAGTCAAGATTCATTGAAACAGCTCAGAGGAAACTCTAGCAGGAAGTATGCCGGGGGTTATTCAAAGATAGCCTTAATATACCCTCTTCTTTTCCCAAATAATAAGACGAATTGAACAAACATCTGTTTATCTCGCAAGATAAAGATAGTGCACTGTTTGATCAAAATTCAGTCCTTTGCTGGTGAGACTGGAGTGGTCTCCCCAGGATGCCGATTTAGACGATGGTATATGGAGGCCATGCGTTGCCCAGGTCATATGCCGATCCTCTCTCGGCCGTACGACAAGATACAAATGAATTCAAAGCATTATATATGGAGCCGGCTTAGCTGCAGGAGTTGCCGGAAGGTTGTCAGTATTGACAACCAACTGTCTTCGGGGCTCCACTCCGGATTTTCTCTGGATTTACTTCCACAGCCTTTTCTGTGTTGAATATGACCGCAAGATGGCGGAAGTTTAAAATCTAGGTTTTTCTTCTTCAAGATAGACTGAACTCCCGATCTCCACTTATCCGAACTATCTGGCTATGAGGCGCCTGTTATCCACTTTCGTTTCTTCACCGGCTTTGAACTGGACTTAAGACGTATATTATCATATATATTATTAAGTATATATTTACATACATACATACATACATACATACATTACATACATACATACATATATATATATATATATATATATATATATATATATATATATATATATATAAAGAAGAAATATAGTCTTAAGGTGTGCTATATTTATGGGATAAAGTGCTCAATATAAGAGATAGAGCGTGTAAATATAAAGTGAACATTGAAGTCTGCCATTTAGAGGCAACAGTCTGTTTCATGGTAGACGCAATCGTCAGGTTGCCTGACGATTGCGTCTATAGCATAAAACAGACTGTCGCCTCTAAATGTTGAATTCAATGTTCACTTTTCTTTTCTCTCTCTCTCTCTCTCTCTCTCTATATATATATATATATATATATATATATATATATATATATATTTAATAAGACGTATATTATTGCATCAACAAATGATAGTCAGTTATACTACGGATCATGAAGAGTCACATATCCGCAGAGATTTCGTGTGCATTCTACAGCCCTCATGTTTATTTCAGAAACTGGGTGTTAGGGTAATTATAATTTCCATTATCAAATTCCGTGATGTTTTCAGTAACGCCTTATATTTATAAAGCAGCAGTTCATCAGTTCTGAATATACTCTCAGCCAAGAGTATACCTCTACCTCTGGTGTATAGCACCATCCCAGAGTATACATTCAGCTCAGTGTATACACCCAACCTAGAGTATACTCACTAACACAAAGTATACCACCAGCCCAGAATATATCTCAAGCCTAGAGTATAGCTCCCAGCACAGAGTATCCCCCCAGCCTAGTTTATACAGCTAACCCAGAGTATACCCCAGCCCAGATTATAGCCCACAGCCTAGTGTATAACCCTCAGTTCAGTCTATACAAACCACCCAAAGAATATCCCCAGCCCAGCCTAGCCCGGAGTATAAACTGTTTTATAACAGGCGTATGTTAGGTTATACAACAGGAATGAAATGGGCGATTGATTCATTCGTTTTCCGCGGTTTATCAACCATTTGCCGATTATTTAAAGCCAGAAAATACATTTAGATTGCAAGAATTCTTTTTTCTGGAGATAATAATGGCTTAGTGATACAAGTCTTACTACTTAACCTCTACCTGTGGGGAGAAGAAGGCGATTCATATCTTTCCCAAAGGCATTTGTGCGAAAGCAAACAACGAACCCCACTGGAACTGGAACTCGGCTCTCCGAGTAATAATTTCGAGCCATTATTCATTACACCACCCCCACATTTACAGCCCCTGGTATTCCCAAGCGATCACCCATTTAGATACTGACCAGGGTCGACGTTGCTTAACTTTGGTGATCGTACAAGAATCGATGTTTCAACGTGATGTAGCCGTAATCCTTAAAATACTCTAGACTAGAATATACCCTCTTATGTCTGAATATGCCCCCTCTTTTTCCCATGTAACAAGATGCATATTTTCGGATACGCAGTTGATACTCCGGCTTTGCATGTGACTTTGCATGATCCATAGAAAGTCACGCGTCCGCAGAGATTTCTTGGGTGCATTCTGCAGCCGTCGATTTTTATTCTGATTCCTTGATTAATATATTAGTAAGCCCAACTTCAGGATGCCTATTGATTTGGGTCAGCTAATCTGATTACTGTTGAATGTGTATAGCTCCCAGTCCAGTGTATACACCCAGTCCACATTATACTCTGCAACCCAGAGTATGGTGTTATTTTAAGCTAAACTGTTTTATAACAAGACATGTTAGATTATAAATCAGGAATAAAATGGGATCGGCTAGAACGTACCTACCTAAGCATGAATATATCCCCCCACTCTTTTCCCATGTAATAAGATGGATATTTTCGTATCCACAGATGATAGCCCGGGTATACTATTATACTATAAATCATACAGTGTCCATATATCCGCAAAGATTTCTTGTGTACATTCTACAATATCCGATTTTATTTTAATTCCTTGTTTTGCACCGTCCTGGGTATGACGATAAACTGCATCCGTGTCCTGGGTATGACGATAAACTACGTCCAACAGCAAGGCCTCTGATCAGGAGGTTTTGAGGAGCGTGGAACCACCTCTTAATTGCTGGCGTTCCCAGGTCCACCCTGACCCGGGGTGGTAGTACCTGTTAGGGTCCCAACTATGGGTAAATAGTTAACCCCGAAACTGGGGTAAAAACACTATGAAAGTATAAGAATAGGTTTAAATATCAGAAATACTTTGTAAAGAATTATCAGCATAAATTTTTGATGAAAAAACTATTACCAGCAATACATTTTTGAAAAAAAAAATTACCAACAATACGTTTTTGTAAAATAAAATATTACTAGCAATACATTTTTGGAAAAAATATTACCAGCTATACATTTTTGAGGAAAAAAATATTACCAGCAATACATTTTTTGAAAAAAATTATTACCAGTAATACATTTTTGAAGGAAAAAATTATTACCCGAAATAGATTTTTGACAAAACAAAATAATTAGCAGCAATAAAAAATTTTGTCGGCATTAAATAACCCATTGAGGTTGATATGCCGTAAAACAAAACAAATCAAATTTTTTCACCAAACTATCGCTATGAATCTATTTAAAAAATTTTGTTAGCATTAAATGACCCACTGAGGTGTTGATATGCCATAAAACAAAACAACCAAACAAGCAACTAACTTGTTTTGCATGCCGGTAGGATTAATTTTTGGATGTCTATTGATTTTGGTCAAAATGATTGAAGAGTGGCTATTTCTGTGATTGATCACTTGTTTTGTGTGAGCAGTCCACAATTTAATATTATTTCTCTGATAAATGAACTTGATTACTTTTGAGTGAATTCATATCAGCCATTATTAGGGCACTACGTCATTGTATAATGATTAGCTAGCTTGTCTCGTTAGATCAATTACAATTGAGTTCAGACCTCACTGGGCGCTCTTCGCTTTTGACCTTGTGCTATGCTTAGTAAATCACTATTTTGTAAGGGTTAGCAATCTAGCTCATTTACGACCGAAGTGTGAGTTCGATTCTCACTGGTTGCTCCATACTTGCAGCCTTGTGTCACACTTAAGCTACGCTTCGTAAATTACTATATTTGGGCACATTGGCGTGGTGTAATGGTTAGCAATCTTGTCTCGCTAGAACAATTACGACAGTGTAGTGTGTTCGGTCCTCACTTCATACTTTCGGTCTTGTGCCACATCTAAGCTACGCTTAGTAAATCGCTATTTTATATGCATCTTCTACGTGCTGTTATGGTTAACAAGCTAGATCAATTACAGCTAAGTAGTGAATTCAATCCTCACTGAGTGCGCCATACTTTCGGCCTTGTGCCACGTCTACACTACGCTTAGTAAATTGCTATCAGCCATTATTACTAACTTGTAGACGGAAGCTGTTACATTTCATTATAGTTAAAAAAAATAAACAATTGTTGCGACTAATAGTAAAAGGGGGTATAAATTGCCCTAGAGCTTTGGGGGGGCTAGAGTTAAGACTAGGGTATTTTATACCTTGAAGCATGAATTTGTCTAGCATTATTCTGGACTTGACTAAAATATACACGGATATTTGGTAATGAATTAAGATACATTTGTAGAAAACCAAACGTAACAGAGAAGATAATTCTAATTAGACGGCCATCAGCTGGTAATATCTGACTAATCATGAAAATATATCTGATCCTCTTCGACTTTTTTAAGGGGTAACTCAGTCATTGATCGACAAATGAACGATGAAATTTGATACCTGCGCTTAATCGCGAACATGACGCACGCATGGTAGCGTTTCTTTGCCAAAAAGAACGGTTTGATCCTGATAAGAGATCAAAGGAATTCACACGATAAGAAAAACTGCCGTTCAAGTCTTGGCGTGGGCAGATGGTCAGTTGCTGGTCACTTGAGCCGATGAATCATTTGCATTCCTTGTGAGTGATTCAATCAATTCTGAAATTATCCAAGATTACCGGTTCGTATGACTTTGAATATCTGCTTGGTCTTTTAATCTAGTTTTCCCACCCTCAAGTGTATCATAGCTGGGCAGCAAAAAAACACCCCCCCCACCAAAAAACAAAACAAAAAACACGTGATCAGTCAGCATACCAGCGATTTTGCATGAGTCGAGGTTATCCGATGATAAACATTATTTACAAACTTATCTATCTACTGGTAATACGAACTGGAGCAAAATTTGTGATTTGGGAAAACAGAATCAACGAATCGAGCTCATCTGCCAGTTGTAATTCCATATCGCTTTCACATTGTACGTCTGGACGCTCGTATCAGAGTATACCTGTCTGCTCGGGTGGCGAGCTAATCCCTGTTGCAGACGCCTGCTCAGGCAGATTTGTATTTCTTCAAAAACCTGTGATTTATACTGCAACTATGCTGAGCGGATCTTAATTACAATTTCTGGCGCATAATATGGCATTATCGCCCGTATGAATAAGGCCAGTGCACTCAGACCCTCAGTCACGATGACTTGTGACTGCCTACTAGCACAAATATCGATGGCTTCGTCTATCCTGTTTCACACCTAAGACTTCGATCAAGCCATAGTATGGTTTTCAGACACTTCTCAACTATAATATCAAGATTCCGCCCCCTGACAAATCGAGCATGGTGAGATTTAAAATAGGATCTCTTGGTCGGAATGGTAACGTTTTAACTACTTGGCCACTCGCTTTCATATTAATAATCCTAGAAAAGGCATGAATCTGACTATCCCTGCATTCTAAGACATTGATCATGATCTAGTCTCTGGTGTAACATAATGGTAGATAGAAAAAGATAAAATTAATTCTTTAAATATCCAAATAATTTAGTATCAAATTTTTGGTCACTGTGCCAGAAGATTTTACTGGTCAGTATCCGTCTTGTACATTTACAAATCTACCATTTGTCCGTACATTAAGTACTGTTGCCATATCTGGTCTGGCGCCCCTGATGTACATTTCGAGATTCTTGACAAAATCCAAAGAAGATCTGTAATGTAATCGATCTTGCCCAGGCATCTTGACTTCAGTCACTTTCTCACCGACGTGACTCCCCTCTGTCTTTTCTACAAATATTTCTATGGCAATTGCTCTGACGACATTTTTTTGCACTGGTACCCTTACTACATGAATGTAAGCGTGCTACTAGATTGGCAACTAGGTCCCACCGTTTTACTGTTGAAATAATTACGATTGAAATAACTAACTATTCCAAGAATTTCTTTTCTTGCACTTACAACCTGTAGAATTCCCTTTCGTTTCCTTGCTTCCCTGATAACTACAATCTTCTAGAATTTAAATGCAACGCGAATCGCCATGTTCTGTCTTCTTGAACCCTGTACATATTTTTGTTCTTTCCTCAATTCTCAGTCTTCTCTTTCTTTTTTTACTTTCACTTTCACTTTCACTCCCTGTAACCATCTGCGCGCTAGTATCATCCACCTTGCTTGGAGGAAAAAAAAAAGAAACAAACAAAAAAAACAAACAACACAATTAGCAATATACACAGTAAAAGCTGCTGTATCTATTGCCAGTCTTGATAGAAGGAAATTAACTGATATGGGAAATTATATCATATTTTTATTTACCTTTCTTATTTCTTTTTGCGCAAAAATCTTATTGATTTGGGCCCTGTGGAAACATTATTGTATTGACGTATGATGGGATACAACGGGAATGAAACATGACTTCTGTTTATCAGCTTACTAGTGGTGGTGGTGGGTGGTAGGAAATTGAGAGATGACCCCTAAAGCAAAGTATGATTTAAATTCCTTAAAATGTATTTATTTATTAATTTATTTTTAAGCGTTACTTCTAATTGAGGTTGTTTAAAAAAAAAGCACAAAAACAAAACAAAAACTGCAAGTCATCTTTCAGTCTCCCCAGCAAAAAATTCTTTGTTGGAATAAGGTAGAATTGCTTTCCTCAGTAACCGTGGTAAGTTCTTTTCTCTGCGTAAGGAAGAGAAAAAAAAACTGGAAACTGAGAAACGATCCCTAAAACTCAGTAAAATAAGCGGCAAACTGTAAAACCTGGCGTCCAGTGAGGATTAAATATGTTATAGAAACAATGATTTAAAAGACTAACACTACTCCACAGGAAAGCTTCCACGCCAGCACAGTAGATGAACATATGTGTGTGAATTAAATGACTGGAGATATATGCCTTACTTATTCGCGTTCAACGAGATCTCTGACCTGTCAACGGGGCCTAGAATACATCAACTGTTTTCCTTGCAGAGGAGTAAGAGCCTATCAAAAGGACAACATTCCAGATAGATGCTTGCAGATCCAAGTATAAACCCGATTAATGTATATCTACTTGTATCAATAAAAGCACATTTTGACTTGTATCAATAAAAGCACATTTCTTTTATTAAATAAGAACGGAAATTTTTTTATTAAAATCCAATAATTAGCTGATTTTTGATAGTTTGAAATAGAAACAGCAATTTTTGAGGTAATGCTGGCACCTGAACATACGATCAGCTTTAACCAGAAGTCAGTGTCGGAGATAGCTTATAAATGCGGTTGATAATTTAAACCAGTTCGACCATGTACTTAGAAGAAATCATAGCAGACAACATAACCCAAGATATTTGTTACCAATATCTCGTACTGGCTCGTTCTGATAAATCTTAAATGGGCCGGAATGAAGAAATGCATGCCTCATCTCCACCTTAAATAATTTAAGTATATCCATGTGCGGGCTTCTTACGGTTCCACACTGTAACGTTTTAAAACTGAAACGAATCAAAATTATTTCTTTTGTCATGTGCCGCGTCCCTTTAGGACATGGCTTCCGAAAACGTCATATCCCTTGTGGCCCGTTATCAGTTTTTCTCCATTTGCTAATGTTCAACCCCACCTCGTTATGCCTTAAGCTCAACAAAAAGGTAACTCACTGACTTCCTCTATCTCTCTTGCCCTCAATACGCCCTGTGAGGGTTAATATTTCCAAGCCTTATTCCTCATGTGTTCAGGGAAATCAGCTGATTTTGAGTATGTGTTCTTTTTGCTGCCATTTTCTTTGAGCTGTCCCCGTTGCTTATTCACTCTGTCCATGGAATTCTCAGTATCTTTCTGTAGGACTCCTTTTCTGTTGTCTCCGGTTTTCTCCTCATCTGTCGGGAGAATTCACTATCATATAACAGGATGGATATTCACATCACAATCCATCACTCTTTTCTTTGTTTCTAACGAAATCTTTCTGTTTCTCAGCACCTTGCTTAGATTATGAAATGTCTCTTTCGCTAGTCCAATGCGTGTTCGGATTTCGGTGTCGTATTTCCCATCCTGTTTTATAGCACATCCCACATATTTAAACCTTTGTACGTACTTGATGTTGCCTTCATCAAATCGTAACTCGCCTATTGGGCTTTTTCTCTTGGTGATGACCAAACTTACTGTCTTCTTGCAATTGACGGTTAGTCTTTTTTGATTGCTTTCTTTTACTATCCTCACTAGGAGGTCCTGTAATTTTCTTTCCGTATCTCTCACTGTCTCTCTGTCTCTGTCTCTTTCTTTCTCTCTCTCTCTCTCTCTCTCTCTATATATATATATATATATATATATATATATATATATATATAGGGTGATATATATATATATATAATATATATATGATATATATATATATATATATATATATATATATATATATATATATATATATATATATATATATATATATATATATATATAATCACTATATATATATATAAAACCACTGACCCATATATATATAAATAGTCGAGGAAAATCCAATATTCGTGGCCTGAGGATTGTGCCTAGCATGAAACAGCCTGTCACCTCTGAGTGTTAAATTCAATGTTCACTTTTAACTTTATATATATATATATATATATATATATATATATATATATATATAGGGTTATATATATATATATATATATAGGGTTATATATATATATATATATATATAGGGTGCAAAGGTCGCGCATCATCGGGATAATTTATTAAAAGTATAATTGCAAATTATCTATTAGTTATTTAATTTTTGTACTTGCTGTTCAAAATGTCTTGCTTCTTTTTCAAAGCACATTTCAATTCTGTGCCTGTCTGATTTATTAACATGTCGGAAGGTTTCCTCTGTCATTCTACTCTATTCATATTTAATTCTTTAAGTTCCTCAATATTTTGTGGGGGCGCGTCTGATTTCAAATGGGCACCACATAAAAAAAAACCGGTGAACACTCAACAAGACCCCTTCGACCCATGCTGACCCCTATGTTGCGCTACTTTTACCTCACCTTGTATAATATCTTTTATATATATATATATATATATATATATATATAAACTGAAATGTAGATATCTAGAGACATACGTGTGTACCCGCACACGCGTGTGAGAGCTTAATTTTCAAGGCAGCTGCTCTGAAGTTTCTAAGCGAAAGAGAATAAAAAAATATTCTGAAGAAGGTTATTGATTTTTTAGCCATCAAACGCAAGCAGTAGTTTTCAAGGCACCAAAAAATCGTTAATATATGTGTGTGTGTGTGCGTGTGTCTGTGTGCGTGTGTGCATGTGTGTGTGTTTGTGTGTGCGTTTGTGTGTGTGTATGTGAACAGTTCGGGACTGACAGAAAAATATACAAGCACTGACGGGTCATGTGATCCTTGGGAATGAAGCCGCGGATATTGCAGAGGACAAACATGTAGTTTTGATGTACATGAAAGAAACATGTTTACCAAGATATACTGTTTTGATAGGGTAGGGCCAATTGTATGTGCGCATGCGTTCAACGTGGATTCACAGTTACTATATAACTTCCGTAGAAATTATTTATGTATAAATGCGTAAGCATATTCATATATATATATATATATATATATATATATATATATCAGTACGTACAAATGCGTATGTGTGTAGGTAAAGTGTCCATGAGTTCATATCGACGTACATATGTATGTTGCACGGACGCACTGTCTGACTCTCTCTCTCTTTCTCTCTCTCTCTCTCTCTCTCACCCATACATCTATGTTTCTAAACGTATTATAAATATATGCCTTGTCCATATTCGAATACACATTACAAATATGACGGCTCCTGTCAGTGTTGACAATGAGGGTAACAGCTTTTTAATGTTATTCGTGAATTGGCAGCAAAGTGGTTACGGGATAACGGTTTACTGAAATAATCATCTATCCTCCCCATAATGTCATTCCAGAGTCAATATATATGGCTATGGGCCAGACAGCATCGATGTACTTGCATACATTTCCAAAAGGGAATAGATTTAAATGCAAATAATACAATCTTAGTCGAAATTCCAAATTAGTTTGCTGTTTCAATTGTTCGTCAGTCAGTTATGTGCTGTGCGTGATACACACTCAGGCGATCATGTTTCTTTCGATACATGACTGACGAGGCAGATAGTTTTCCAGTTGCCATTTCTTTTTGCGGTAGACCAATTGCCATCCAAGGCTATAGAACCCAGTCTCTCCTGCTATTTACCCATAGCTGGGGGGAGAAAAACAGGATTCATACCTTTCCCAAGGGTATTAGATCTGACTGAATTTCGAACTCGGCTCTCCGACACCTGAGTCCGAGCCGCTATCCATTACTCCACCGTGCCCCCTACTGATTACAAATGTAAAAGCAAATCCCAAGATTTGGATTCTAAATTTTTTCTTTACCCTAAGAGCCCAGATTTTACCTGTATTCTCTCGTAGGCTGAAAATACAGTCGTAAATAAACTCATACCATGTTATCTTTTATTTATAAATACATCCTTGCTCTGTTTTCAGCACTGAGCACTTTTTTTGGCTGCTTTTTTAATTCAAAGCAATACGTTCTCACCGATTTCGATTTTATCTATCTATCTATCTATCTATCTATCTATCTATCTATCTATCTATCAGCCTGTACATCTTAGCATGGCCCGTTCTCCTTCGAATCTCATGGACTGGCGCTACAGAATCTCAAAGAACTATACCAAATAAGAAAAACTACTACTTGATTACGTGTAACGGCGGCAACAACTAAAATGAATATAAAATGTAACACGAAAAGAAAATAGTAACATAATCAAAATGTTTACGTTCCATATAGCTTCAAACAAAAGGTTACGAAAGAAGTGCCCCCACCAATCAATACTTGAAAGAGCGATAACAGTTACTGCATTTGAAAAACTTATTTTCTTGAAAAATCCTTTTGGTAGAAAGATTTTATAAATTTTAAACAACGGTAGCACTGGCTGCTCGGACAATGAATGTCGAATATTTCCTTATAAGGAAACGGCTGATATCACCATACTGTACAATAAATATCTGGCTACCTCTCGCTTTCTTGCTTGTTGGAAATCCTACTCGGTTTTTCCATTCTTTAAGAACTCTGGTGGACCGCCTGACTCTTCAAACTATCGGCCTATAAGCCTTCTACCTCTTTTTGGCAAACTACTAGAGGCCTTAATCAACTCTGAATTAGTTAAGCATTTCCCGACATAGTGCCTTCTTTCAGACAAGCAATATGGTTTTCGCTTTTCTAGGTCATCTTATGATATACTAATGATTATTGCTGAAAGAGTATATCAAGCTTTAGATAAGAATGGTGATCTTGGGCTGCTGCTTTGGACATCTTGAAGGCGTTTGACAGGGTTTGCCATACTAGTCTTCTTTATTAGTTGTGAGATTATGGTATTTACGGACGAATTTTAGACTTGATTCAGTCTTTCTTATCAAATCGCTGAATGAATGTCCACTTGAATGGCCACTCTTCTAGACCATTTTGCATTAATACAGGTTCCCCCAAGAGTCCTATTCTTGTATATACGCTGTTCCTAATTTTCATCAATGAACTTCCTGGTGGCATCAGTTCTAAACTTGGTATCTATGCTGATGACAGAACCATTTACTTCTGTGTCGATATGATCTGTTCCATAAGGTCAAATTGGAAGCTGATCTAAAAATGACTTACCTGTTGTTAACTTGGGCAAACATCTTTTTATTAATCATTTGAGAGACACCTTTCTATCTCCTATTAGCATGGCTGATGCTAACCTCCAGGAGAGTGACTCGTTGCGTATTCTCGGGCTAACATTCTCGGCTGATATGAAATAGAAAGATTATATTGAATCAATTGCTAGATCTGCTGATAGGAAAGTTGGTTCACTGTGTCGTGCTAGACATTTTTTCTCTCCGGAATTTTTTTTACATATTTATAACTCTACCATTTGTCCATGCTTTGAATATTGCTGCTGCCATATAGTCCGGTGCCCGTATTATATATTTAGAAATTCTTGATAAAATCCAAAGAAGAATCAGCAATATTATTGGTCCTGATCTGGCATCAATACCCACTGCTGTAACTTTAAAAATTAAAAAAAAAGTCAATTGATTTAATTTATATTCTTTTTCTTTTTGTTTCCATCACTTTTGTTATTAGATATCCCATTCTGTGATAATAGAAGATTTTACCATTCCTGGAAGATTTTACCATTCCTGGAAGAACTTTTATTATCACAGTGTGGAATATCTACTAACAAATGTGATGGAAACAAAAACAAAAATAATCTGAATGAAATCGGCTAGACTAAAAAAAGTGTTAAATTTAAAATTCCCAGCATCCCTCGTTCGTGCGCATGTGTAGTCGCACCAACATAACAAATTTAGTCCGATGAAATCATAAAGGACGAAACGCGTCGCAAGAAAACATTTTCCGCTTTGTCATACATTTCCCCCAATATATATATATATATATATATATATATATATATATATATATATATATATATATATAATGTACTCTCTTGGCGTTTTCTAGGAGGGTCAAACAGCACCTAGAAATGAACAGCCAGATATGAAACATATAATTTGATTATAATAGTGAAATATTGTGCAAGACAACGACGCTTTTTTTCAAATTTTATTTGGGACTTTAATGACGTAATTACAGGTTCTGCATCAGTAAACAAGCATCTAATTCTATTGCTTGTCCTAATCATGATTAATTCTTTAAGGCGTTGAACGCTGAAATTTACGCATTCTTTTATCACTGGACAGTTATAATTATTCAGTAATAACTATCTCACAAAATACACTTACTAAAAATAATCTTTAACAGCTTCTAATTGAAAAAAACACAAGGCCAGATTCATGTTAGTTTTTAAAGGTCGATCTAAAAGTACAAAGACTTTTTGTTTTACATTTAACATGTAATTAAGTTCGATAGTAAAAAAAACCCAAACATTTTCAATGTAATCCTATAGTAAAATCAGAACTAAAGCATTTACTTAGGTCTATTTAACAGAAATGCATGCTTGTTGATTCTACAGATATTCTTACACATTTTTAACTCATTTTCATAATTCTTTACAATGCGTTTGGCAGAGAAATTTCAATGCGGTTCTGTAGGTGAGCAGCGCCGAAGTTTTAAAGAAAATGGAACCAAAAAAGACACTCATACTTGATACCAGGAAGAGAGAGTTGAAATCTCTAGGGCGCAAAATGAGGAAAGCGGGCTTGGAAAATTTGATGCTCAAAGGTGTTAACGTTGAAATTTACTCATTCTTCTAGAATCGGGCAGTTATAATTATTCAGTAATAATTCTGGCCCAAAAAATCTAGCGAAAATAATTTAGAAATAGAGCTTGGAAAATCTGATGATCACAGGCATTGAAGGTTGAAACTTATTCTTTTAGCATTGAGCAGTTATAATTATTCAATAATAAAAGAAAATTATAGGGCACTTTATGAGAAAAGAGGGCTTGGAAAATTAGCTACTCACAAGACAGAGTGAAGGCCAGAAGAACAGTGGAAAACAATGCCTAACTTAGATAACTAGATTGAGTTAATGGTTGGCACAATGTTTAGGAGAGATAACAAAAAGACAAAATTTACTGACCTACAAAGGATAGAAAATTCTGGAGAGATATGATCGTCGACGTCCTGAAAAGACATGGCACGTACAAGAAGAAGGAGAAGGAAAAAAGCATTTCGTACAATGCTTTATTGGTTTAATCTACCAGTAATAAAAGCTTTGAATCCTGGTCACTGATAATCTCTACCGGGGCTTTCCATATATAAGGTAGAGAGCTAAAACTTGCTGGAAGACGTTTTAGACTAAAATTATATAAAATTCGACGTTTAATCATTTTTTTTTCGTCTACCATGAAAAATATTTGTTATTGCGGAAAATTATAAAAGCTAAGAGAGGAAATGATGAAAAGTCAGCGGGTAGCAAAAAAAAAAAAAAAGAAACGCTGAAATCTGGCCTAAGTAAAAGTTGATTTACCGTGTCGCGCCAGTTAATTTTTTTTTATCAGAAACCATTTTGTACATTTATAAATCTACCATTCATCCATGCATTGAATATCTTGTGTAGTTCTCTTACTATATATATATATATATATATATATATATATATATATATATATATATATATATATATATATATATATCGGGATTCTCAATAAAATTAAAAAAAGAATATGAAATGTAATCAATCTTAAGCTGACATCTCGACTTCAGTCACTTTCCTACCGAAGTGACTTGTCTTACTTTTATCTTTTCTGCAAATATTTTCATGGCAATTGTTCTGAAGAGCTTTCCTCCTTGCTACCTCGACTGCATGAATTTAAGCGTGCTACTTGTTTGGCAATTAGGTTTCAGTGTTGAACTATCTGAATTTAAACGTATTTTAATAGTTTCTTTTCCGCATTTTCTCGCCTGTGGAACCCCTTGCGATTTCTTGCTTCCCTGCCACCTACGATCTTCAAAAATTTCAATGCAACGCCAATCGCCATCTTCTATCTTCCTGAACCTGTTCTTTTATTGTCCATTCTCCTCCCTAAAGCTTTCTCATTCTCCTTCAATCCCAGTAACCGCATGCGTCCTAGTAGCATTGACCCCTTGCTTGTGTTGAAAAGATTAAAAAAAGAAGCAAAATGGTATATGTCAGTGAGCTAAAAGAAACAATGACATCTTGCCTTCGTATCAGTCAGTCAGTTTAGTGCCACATGTGATACATGCTTCGGCGATCATGAAACTTTTTGATTCATGAATGACAATGCAGACAATTTTTCCCGCAGTAGGTTGCCATTTCTTTCTGCCATAAACGGGTTGCCAACCAAGGCTAAAGAATGCAGTCTGTGCTACTATTCAGCCCATAGCTGTGGGAGAAAAGATGGATTTATACCTTTTCCAAGAATACATAACTCGACTGGAATTCGAACACGAATCTCTGAATTCTCATACCAAGCTGATATCCATTACACAACTTCATATGCCTACGTATATGACATTCAGATAGAGATAATCATTAAAATAGAGCCTTGATTATCGTTTCAATTTCAATACCTCCTGCCAAAATTTCTCATACCTCTTTATAGGCAGTGATTAGAATAAGTTTCGTTGGATACATTTAATAAATCCTATTCGTAATATCGTAGGTTTCATAAACAAAATGTATTTAAAATGTTTACTAAATTAAAAAAAAATATATAAAATGAATTACTTTGAAATAAACAGAAATGGTCCATTTATTATTTTAGCGCTCAAAAAATGGCATTGAAAAATTCCAGTGTGAGAACTGGACCCAAATCAAGGTGCTGAGTTTAGGTGCAAGTTTAAATGATGCATATTTCTGGGAACATGACTGGTTGAGAATGAGTAGAATTCTAGAAATCATTTGTACTTTATTTTGAATTAACTCCTTTCTTATAAGTTACGTAGATCTCTTTTCAATGGAGACAGAAAATGGCAGGATTCAAAGCGAATGGAAAAGCGACCAATTGTGGTGTAGTTTTCTGGCCCTATTTCAATTCTTAAGATCTGAAAGATATAAATAGTGTTTAATATTATTTGGCATCGTAATAAAAAGTGCCCGACTGGCTGCCCGCGGCATTGATTAAGTTAATATCGATCTGAAAGCTTGCCTTAATTGGTTCATTCTGCTTTTGCTCTTGTCATTCTATGACAAGCAAAGAAAAAAGTAAGCAGTTTCCGTTAGCGTTAGCGTAAAATTTTACAAATGCAAAAACTAATACACGTAACAGATAGATATATATTGAAGACACAGAGATGCACACACACACACACACACACACACACACACACACATATATATATATATATAATGGTAATTTTCTAAGCGAAGCTTAGATGTAGCACAAGGCACCCAGTGAGGACCGAACTCACTAATCAGATGCAAATGTTCTAGCGAGACAAGATTGCTAACCATTATATCAGGCTGTGAAACCCACATTTGCATCTCTATAATGACTGGCAGCCCGTATACAAGTGACTAGCCAATCTCTATTGCAGACGCCCGCTCAGAACCTGTCCAACATTTGGATATTTTTTATTATGCTGCTCCTCGATCTAAGCTAAAGTTGGACAGCTTTTGTATTTATGTTCTCCCGAAATAAAAAGCAAACATACCAAGCTTAGAACGGCTCATGATCAAACATAATAGACATTCATTATTATATTTAACAATCTATGTTTGAATAACGATCTGCTGCCCCAATACACTATATATATATATATATATATATATATATATATATATATATGGTGGACTCTCCTGTCGTATTCGATGTATGAGGGTCACGCAACTCAGTTCCAAGGAACCGACAACCAGACACAAGCACATATATGATATGATTATAGTGGTGAAGGCCTTGTGGAGAAACAACCACACATTTTGAAGCGTCGATTACACAGACCTGGTGCACTACGTGCCACAAGGTCCCCAAACAACCATCCGCAGGTTTTGAATTGAGAGTTGTTCTTCTCCTAGACCAGTTGCCATCCAAGGCTATAGAACCCAGTCTGTCTTGCTATATATATATATATATATATATATATATATATATATATATATATATATACCAATATATATATATATATATATATATATATATATATATATATATATATATATATATATATATATATATGTATGTATATATATATATATATATATATATATATATATATATATATATATATATATATATATATATATAAGAATAGGATTGGTGTAGACGGAATAAATTCCAATAACCAACAAATACTATTCTTAAAAGAGTGCTCAATACAGAGTAGACCAGATATTATTTATTCAAAAATTATAAAATAAACATGTAATAATATCACTACAAAAAATAGCCATTTAGTTTCAACACTTCCGGTGTCTTATCAATTGCTGTTGAATGTAGAATAAATAGTTTAACATGCTTATGTTATAATTTTTGAATAAATAAAAAATATATATATATATATATATATATATATATATATATATATATATATATATATATATATATATATATATATATATATATACCGTAAGTAACAGCAAAATTGTCCAAATCGTGTAAAAGCAAAATTGTCCATTTGTTAGATTAAGTTTAAACCGATGTATCTTAGAAAAGAATAACGATATTTTACTGGAATTCTCTGAGTTTTTTATAACCCTATTTGAACTCTATTTTGAGCAATAAGAATTTATAATTACTCTTCAAGCTTAACAGAAGAATCGTGATGTAATCGATCATAAACGAAAATGACATGTTCATAATTAATTAATCATTGTTAAGGATCGAAGCTCATAAAGGATTGAAATAAATTTCAAATATATATATATATATATATATATATATTATTCCAGGATCATTTCCAAGTAATTGTTATGGGAAGACTGTTCCTGCATCTTCTACCCTCTCTAACCTTGTAACTTTCCGTCCTGGAATAACAAGGTGCCTCACAGGTTTCACGTATGATTTCATTTTCATGTCTTTTTCACTACTCTTTGGACTGTCATAGCTGAAACTCCTCACTCACGTGCCAAACGTTTTATGCATTGAGTTGGATCTTTTCGAATTGATCTCTCTAAGATGAAATGATGATCCCTCTTCTTGTTGTGACCTTCTGGTCCAGTTTTCTTCTCTACTGTTTCTTCTTTTTAAAATGTGTTCACCGTTCTATTGATGGTTCTTGAATGGACTTTGAAGATGGAAAGGTTATGAATGTTGGCATCGTTACTAAACACCTGAATGATCTTTTTTCTCTCACCATTTCTCAGTTGGGAAGACCTTGGGGCTGACACAAAACGATTTTGACCTGTTCTCTTCCTAGCTGAATAACTCAAAGAGATTTTCAGTGATTCTTACGACAAATGGCTTATCTGAAAACTTGGTAAAAAGAAAATCAATAAGTTTAGTGTTTTTTTTAGATATTCAATATTTTATGGGATGGACAATTATGCTGTTACACGATTTGGACAATTTTGTTGTTACACCAGGTACACGCCCCCCATATATATATATATATATATATATATATATATATATATATATATATATATATATAACATTTGGAATTTTTGCTTGTGTGTATAAAAAACGTAAAGATCCATTGACCTATTTATGACATGATAACTCACAAATATTCACATATGGCATAAACTGTGTGAGGGGTTGATTTTTAATTCTAGATTACCAGCGACTGTAAAAATATACCATTTCTGACCAAATGAAGCAATTTCTCGAAAAAAATGGAGTAGGGTATTGTGTTTGCCCTGAATTATTAAAATTATTTTGGGCTCCAAAAATGGTAAGACAAATCTAGTCACATTCGATTACCGAGTTCACCGGACGTCATTAGAGGCAGGATCAATTATGATCTGTGTCGCAGCAAAACAATTACATACTCAGAGATAAATTGGTCTCTATGGATAACTTGGCCAAATAAAGATGATAGGATAAGTGGTGCTAATCTCGAAGCTAATTAAACACCACTTGAAGTCAATTTTGGATTAAAGTACTTTTTTTTTCAGCCAAATGAAATAACATCGTCTTCATTATCAGTCCCATAACCGGATGTTTTTGTAGAGTTGCTGAGCACCTGATCAGTTCCCTCTATATGTCTCTGTTGCATACCAATGTTTGAGTCTCTGTGAAGGATCTTCCAGTTCAACAGGTGACGTTTTCAACCCATTTTTTCACTGAAGGTGTCTCCTTTCACCTAAGGCAGTAAGGATGGCAATGGAAAGATTCTTGGATCTTATGACGTCTCCATGCCATTTCAACTTTTTCTTCTTGGTGCTTGTTATGAGGTCACCTCTATCGTTAATCACCTGAGACACGAACGAAACTGTTTCTGGTCTGATGATGTCTCGAACGGCATCATTTATGATGCGGTCTCCGTAAAAGATGCCGAGAATGATTTTGTAGCATCTCACATCTAATGCCAGTTCTATGGACTAATGTTCAATATTCGTAAGTGCACAGAAAAACTGTGAAGACCAATGTATGCAAAACTGTTAAGAATTGCTTTTTTTGTTTTGTTTGTAAATGGTTCTGCAAATACGAAAAAATTTACAGGCAAAAATTATAAATATTTTCACTATTTACATTGTTCGAGCTATTCTCCTCATTTTCATTGCCATATTCATGACATTTCTAGCGTTGTACGATCCGGCCTTCTTCAGGTGATATTTATTCGAATTTAGTGCCTAATGTGTTCTCCGATGGTGGTAATAAAACGATTTTATTTTAAAATACAATTTATGAAACATCACTTCTTTTTACATTTTTGAAAATTTTCCAAAGAAAGGAAAATAACAAAGAAAAAAAAATTCATATATGAAAAAACTTATTCATTCCATTAAAGGAAAAAAAAGAAAAAAGCAAATTAATGTAAAAAAAGAAAGAAAATAAGAAATCAATAAAAATAAAAAGAAAGAGGAAAGAAAAGAAAGGCATAAGAAATCTACCCTACTACCGAGAGAAGGGAAAGAAAAGAAAGCGAAAAGAAGGAGAGGGGGTATATCCAAATTTTGCAGATGCAAAGGAAAAGGAAAGAGAACAAAATAAGATATGAGAAGTTGTTGATACCAGTTTTAGCCAATGAAGACACGTTAAATGGAGAATTATATATTGAACGGAAATATAAAGCGACAAGATAGGAAGATATTTCAGATACACTGTAGCATTTCAACCTTTATGGCATTTTAAATGAAATCACATATTCAAACAAAATTAAACATAGTACGTAAATAAAAGAAACTTTAAGAAAAACCAGATACAACCAAAACAACTACCAGTTGCCATCCAAGGCTATAGAAGCCGGTCTGAGAAGAAGAGGATTCATACTTTTCCCAAGGGTATTTGCACGTAAGTGAATGTAACTGATTGAACTGGAATTCGAACTCGGCTCTCCGATTCCTCAATCCGAGCCGCTATCCATTATTCCACTGTGATTACAATTAAAATGTTGGACATTCAACCTTATAAATTAGAATACAAAACAAACAAAAAAAACATTATCGTTTATTACCCCCATCGTTAATCACCTGATGAGGTACCTTTAGGCGTTGAAACAAATACGCATATTTGTCGTGGTAACTTGCATGTTCCAATGTAGCAGTTTATAATAAATATTTATTGCTCTACTCTTGTATTGAGTCCTTTTATAAATTAATGTTATGAACGTTTGAATTTATATTCTTTTTGTTCATTACATTTGATGAGCTGTGATACAGTGAAACAGTACTGTCTGCAAATGACATAATTTAGCTTTTGAAAATATATTTTCAATTGAGCACTGTTGAACGACAAGCTAATTCTAAAAACAACAGTCACCTACGTAAATGCGAAGCTCTTCAGTAAAATGAATGGAGCACTATGGTTTACGTTTGTAAAAACAATACGCTAGATTTGGCTGACTCTTTCTGTCGAGTGAAAATAGCTAGAAACTCTGACTAACACCAAATCGGTTGGGTTTCGATCCGGGCTTGAGGCATTCGGTTGCCTAGTCGCACTGAGGAGCTGCGTTGTTACAGCGAAAGAGTACTGTCTGCGAATGACACACACACACACACACACACACACATATATGTGTAAGAATGAGCAGGATGAAATAATGAAATATATATATATATATATATATATATATATACGTGTGAGAATGAGCAGGATGAAATAATGAAACAGCCTTGTATATAAAGACTAGCAGAATATGACTGTCAAAGAATGTACATGTTATTGCATATTTGAAAAGGAATTTCGCATCGACTAAATTTCTTTTGCTATTGCATGGAAAAGATTCGAGCGATTTTGTTAAAAATGCACTACTTTTTCAATTTAATCTTTGTCTACTGTTTCTAAATGGAATGAAAGACTGGAATATTACAAATGACAGAAGAAAAATAAGAGAGAAAAAAAACAACCTCTGCGCCTAATTGAGAAACTCTATTTATATTCAGATGGGAAATCAGTTGAGTTCTGGCACGAGAATTATTCGTTGCAAAATACAAAGCCAAATTTTTCTACAGGATTTTTCTTTATTTAAAAAATCGTAAAAAGTCTAATGAAGTTTACTCAGAATTTTTAAATTTATACAAGTGAAATGAAAGAAAGAACCATCAATAAATATAGTTAAAAATCAGAAACAATATTTTCAAATATAATTTATTATTAATAATAAAATGACAAACACTACCTGTCATTCGCAGACATTACTATTTCGCAACTACTCAGCGCGAACTAAACCGAATGCCTCAAGCCCGGATCGAAACCCAACCGATTTGGTGTTAGTCAGAGCTTCTACCACTAAGTTATCTTCACCCGACTGAAGGAGTCAGCCAAATCTAGCGTATTGTTTTTACAAACGTAAACAAACGCCATTCATTTTTATTAAAGAGCTTCGCATTTACGTAGGTGGCCGTTAGAATTAGCTTGTCATTTACAAGTGCTCAATTGAAAATATATTTTCAAGAGCTATGCGCGTGAGTGTGTGTGTGTGTGTATGTGTGTTCTTGCGTATAAAATAATAAAGCTACTTATTGATATACATGAAATTATATATTTTAAGGTATATAATGGTGAACAGAATTTCTATTCATATTGTGCTTGGTAGTTGATTAAAGTGATAATTATTTCTCAGAAATGATAAATTTCAATATTTATCGGAGTCAACTCTGACATTCGTAATTTCTCACTTGTCAGAAATTCTAAAGAAATTTTACTCCTTCCTTATTTAGTCGACTCGAGAAATTTTTAGCAGCTACACACACACACACACACACACACACACACACACACACATATACATATATATATATGAGATAGGTAATGTTTTTTAAAAGTAGACACGTAATTTCTACTTATCCTCTGGCAACATTAATTAGTCTATATTTGAATCAATGTTTCGAATGCCTAATTAACAACATTAATCAGCTTCAAAATGACAAAAAACAAACAAACAAAAAACAGTTTAACTGGTGCTGTACAACTGCTGAAAACATGCCACGAACACATTTAAAACATTGTACAAACCTCTTATTTCTCGCCATACGCGACAGCATATATTTTTCTACCATTACAGGGCGTCCTATTATTGACTGTGTTTAATGAACTCTATGGTCCTTTGACCGAATGGTTCGAACGATCTCTTTCCAACCATGTGATCTGGGTTCAAATCTCACCATAGTCAATTTGTCTGGTGGTTTCGTCATGTTATTGGCCTGCGGAGGTGATCCCAGCGTACGGCACCTTTGGCTTGAACCAAGTGAAATTGGATACACATAGCTATCTGGGAGTTGTTGATGTCAATTCACTCGTCATCTTGATCGAGGATTTGAGCCTACTGGTATTGTTCAGTCTGCTGATCATGACAAATAGTGTTCTCTCTCCAAGAGACAGTAGCTAATGTCCGCTCAGCATAGTTGCAGTATAAACCTCAGGTGGGATCTGTGAGTGTCGACCAAGCACAAATGTGCCTGAGCAGATGTCTTTTAGAGGGATTGGCTAATCGCCCTAGTAGACAGACATACTTGGATACTAATAGCTATTATAATGAATAGCAATTTACAAATATTAATAGATTCTGTGGAGAGCCATGATCACATGCGATTATATTTGCCCATTCCCTTTTACTGTTTGGATCAAACTGATCTAAGACTGTCAGGCTTCGACCTATGTATTGACGCAGTGAAGTTTAGTCTGGCAAAAGGATAGAAGTATTGAACACTCAATAAAGATATAACCCACTATAGTAGCAGTAGTCTTCGAGACTTGGTTGCTAACCTCTGATCCTCAGGGAGGTACCCTAAATTTTTGTAAATCAATATATGGCAAGAAATCAGATTGTTCGCTTTTTGAGATTTTAATTTTTTAAAAAAATGTTTCATTTTTAAAAGAAGTGGGTTAAATTCTTGAACTTGTAATACTGGATTAGTGGTACAAAACCCTGGCGTACAATCAGCGATAAGAAATCCACGGCCTAACAAGAAATTAGATTAATAGCGATTTTCCAAGCGTAGCTTAGATGTGGCACAAGGCCGAAAGTAGGGGGCACCCAGTGAGGATCGAACTCACTACTAAGATGTAATTGTTCTAGCGAGACAAACTTAGTAACTATTACACTGTCTCGAGGTGGCCAAGGAAGTAGATTAATACTGTTCGTATGAGTTACTATCTTCAAGCGACTTAATAAAATTTAATAAGGCCAAAAGTAGTAGGATTGAACTTACTACTTAGTAGAAAGGCTTACAATAGTTAGTTCAGCATTACCCACGGAAAGGTTTTCTGTTGATTTCTTCTCTTCCACTACACTTAGACTGAACTTCTGTTGGGCCTCAGCTGACTCTAGACATCAAGTAAAACTCATATATACGATCCATTACCAAATTCCGAAAATACTCGACACCTTCTACGTTGCTTTATCGTTATAAAGATCAGATTAGACCAAAAATGGAGTCTTGCTGCCGTATTTGTGCTGGGGTTATTCATTTCCCCCATTCCAGATTTAATAGAGACTTACGACCACATCACTGTAAACACTGGTTCCCTTACGATCACCAATCAACAGAGTTTAGCAACGTCGAGCCTGGCCAGTATCTAAATGGGTGACCGTTTTGGAATACTAGGTGTTGTAAGCTTGGATATGCGGGTGGCGTAATGGTTAATGGCTATTGTTAATTGGAGAGCCGAGTTCCAATTCACTTACGTCCAAATACGCTTGGGAAAGCTCCAACTCTCCCTAGCTATGGGTTAATTAATAGTACTTGTATCACTAAACCATTATTATAGATATCGTATAGATTGAAGTTTAGACGACTAGAGGAAAGCAAAGAACAGTCTACGTGGCGGGTTTGAGCGAATGGATGGCGAAGCAGGATTCGACATAAAGAAGAAGAAAAATAATAATAATAATAATAATAATAATAATAATAATAATATACACTACGCCTCCCGAAGAATATGTATTTTTGGAGCCTTTTATATTCCGTGACAGTTGGTTTCTGACATATTGTTATGATGATTGGTTTGTACTACTTTTCCTAATTTAGTACTTAATTTCAGAGATGCGTAATTATCTATAGGTAATTACGCATCTCTGAAATTAAGTACTTGTATGCATTTCGAACAATTGTTCTCAACTTGGTTGATACAGCTGTTATTATTAGTTTTATACATGGTCGAATCTGTTTCTATAATATCATCTATATGAGAACAATAGCTCTAGTTTGTTCGCAAAAAACTGCCATAATTCATTTCCACTGATAATGCATTTGTATAGTAAAATCATTCATAAAGCATTTCTACAGTGAAATTATATTCAATATTTTCCTATAATAAAAACGTAGTCTCCGACGATAGCTTAGGGGTAGAGTATCTGACTGATGTCAGTTCAGACGCATTAAAGCATTCAGGGGGTCTAGCCACACTGATGAGCTGTGATACAGCGAACCAGGCTTATATATATATATATATATATATATATATATATATTGTGTTTTAAGCAGCAATTCCTCTTTTATGAAAGTTTCATTTAAAGACAACTGACAAGGCACTGCGGTTAAGGTTTTTATTTAATTTTTCTTGTGTTCATACAAGTTTTTTCTTTTCTACTCGTGTCGAAATGACAATAAATAAATAAATAATACTGAAGCCACTAAAAGGAGACATCACCATCGTTGACAAAGACACCAGAAACTGCCTTTTCACTGACGTGAATGTTCCTGGTGAAAATCTCAAGTTCAAAGAAGTTTATAAGATCCTAAAGTACATCGAACTCCGGATTCAGTCAGTTATGTACCGTTCGTGATACACGCTTAGGCGATCATGTTTTTTCGATACATTATGGACAAGGCAGATCTTTCCCCGCAGTAGGTTGCCATTTCTTTATGTGGTAGACCAGTTTCCATCCAAGGCTATAGAACCCGGTCTATCATGTCTGAGAAGAAGAGGATTCATACTTTTCCCAAGGGTATTTGCACGTAAGTGAATGTAACTGATTGAACTGGAATTCGAACTCGGCTCTCCGATTCTTCAATCCGAGCCGCTATCCATTATTCCACCGTGATTACAATTGCTAAAATGTTGGACATTCAAGTCACTATTTTTCCACTTATTATTGGTACGTAGGGGGTTTATACCACCGATCTTAAAGTTATATGTCAAGTAAATCGGAATAAATCGTAGTATCCCATCGCTTAAGAAGCAAAATATCAGGTTGAAAGAAGATAATAATACGATACAACAACAACAACTACTACTACTACTACTACTACTATCACCACCACCACCACCACTTCTACTACTACTACTACTACTACTAATAATAATAATGGTGCCTTGAAATACGGGGAGCACCCATGGAAAGGCATGGGAAAGGTGAGTCGAGAGGGTATACAGAATACAAATCTCTTTCTACCAGGAAAAATGGCACAGAATATTTGCGAACTTGTAATCATAAAAAAGTGCCGCAAATGGGAGCCCTGACCGCGTAACCTCTGAATTACCATTGTTTGACAACTCCTGAATTAGATAAGTTCATGTCATCACCCGTCACCAAAGATCGTTATTCAGGCAGAGTATACCTTCAGCAAATGATGGTTTTCAGTGTAAACAGGGCGGCCTTCCTCAATTGGAAGACGACGCAACACAGACTTCATTTCTTTTCATTTGACGTTGTACCGTATCAAGGTGAACTTGGTAAATATCAAATGTTTACTGCTCAACTATTGCTTAATATTTCACGTCCTCTTGGGCGCTCCATAAATTATTTTCTTACTTGTTTTACCTTTGCCAAGCAAACAACATTATACGATAAAATAAAACACAAAATTACCCATCATAAAGCGATAATTATCATTTTTGTCTCATAAGCCATTGTTAAATGATTTGTTTCTTTCATAGATGATTGGCGCAACACAATCTTCTTACCCTCATTAACCACCGCGACACCAATTTTGGCTTTGTACCGTACTAAGCTAAGCCTAGTAAATATCAAGAGAGAAAGAATAAGAGAAGGGAGGGAAGAGAAAGGAAGAAAGAGAAAGAAAGAGATACAAACACACACACACACACAGAGAATGGGTAATGAAAGTTGTGAGTGTGACAATTTGAGAACGGGAAGATTAGAAGAAAGAAGTAAAAATAAAATAAAAGATAAAATACGAAGAAAAGGTGAAAGAGAAAAAAAGAGAGACAATAAGGAAAATAAAACGAAAAGTGAGCAAAAGACAAAAGTATGACAGGAAAGTGGGAATGAAATCAAGATGAAAGAAACTTAAAAGTAACGAGGGAACGAAATGCTTAAAGGAGAAATTCCAAACGTTAAAAAAAAGAAAAGAATGTTTTGTTCCATATCTACAATGATCCGAAACAATCCATAGCCTGTGTAATTATTCGCGTTATTCGAAGTGAACGGTCGTTTTACAAGTCACTGAGACAAAATGGCGTCATCGGAAGAAAATTGCATTTATTTAAATAAATGTTCTGTTTGCTTCTTCCCTGTTTCTTATCAGTTGGCTGAAAGTATAACAGAACTATGAATCCCTTGAATACAAAACATTATTCAAAATTTCCCCGAAACGAATAAAAAAACTCCCAAAACAAAACTAAATACGGTTCAGTCTGCTTTTATAGAGTAAAGATAAGGATACAAATAATGGCGTTTTGAAATTAGTTGGTTGTCTGTAACAACATCAAACAACTTGGATAACAACACACACACACACACACACACACACACACATATATATATATATATATATATACATATATATATATACTAGCAGCATGGCCCGGCGTTGCCCGTGCTTGACTCATACAGCAATCGCTATCACTTGACTTAAAATTTTTTGCCCTTCCTTGCCTTTAAAGGAGTGCCCCTTGCCGTGCTGATGTAGCTACATGCTTTACTTCTTGCCTACCTCACACTGCGAATTTTTTTCTAAGCTCTATACTAAACATTAAATCAGTTACGAAAAAAGAACTAAACAAAATGAACACAAAACGATCAGCTTTTAAAAAAAGGACTCGTAACTGGAAAAACCGAATGAAAAAAGAATGTTTACAACCAATACTTTTTCACACCCAAACCAGTTCTGCGGAATCAGAATCAACGTTGAGTTTAAGCAAGCGAATGGGCCAATTGGATTAAAGTGCCATGCAGATTTAAATTTTTCCCACTTGTGACGAATGCAGCTATCGATTTTTTTTTGCATGCTAGTTAACATTCATGTCAGTCAGCTGTTGGCTCTCACGCTGGCCAATAGAATACTCCTGCCTATTCGCGGCAGTCAGCTATAGGCTCTCACTCTGGCCAGTAGAAAATGGCCGCAACCTACATGAAAACTGCCTTAGAAGCATGAAAAAATCGATTATTTCCACTATCGATGGTAACTTGGAGCATGTGCATGTAAATTTTGGTGCAAATCCGTCGAAAATTGCGGCCGTGCATTCGTTACACACACACACACACACACACACATCACGCCTCTTAGATAGATAGACACACACACACACACACACACACACACACACACACACACACACACACACACACATATATATATATATATATATATAAAGAAATAAATAGATAGATAGTTAAACGATATATATATATATACATATAATATATATATATATGTATATACACACACACACACACACACACACATATATATATATATATATATATATATATATATATATATATATATATATATAAATAAAAAAGAAAGAACAGTAAGATATAAAATCCGGTGTTCTTATAGATATTTTTATTTTTACAAAATAGTGCTCAATGTAAATTTACAGAGCATTAATATTATAAATTAATTGATTTAAAATATGGTTTTTTTCGCTACACAGTTCCAACCATGTTCAAAAAAATAGAAGTTAAAACCCTGAATTTAATTTTGCAATTAAATTAAAAGCATTAGTTTCATTTCATCTTCAAGCGAATTTTGGAGTAACTTTAAAAAAAATTACCGGGTTTTAAAGACACAGCTAAAATCACGTTTCCATGGTTACAGAATATTCTACTTAAATTGAACAAGGGATGTCTAGATTTTCCTTATGTCAGTATCATTGTATCAGTTATTAGCTACAATTTGGTAAGGGGTAGGGATGTATTTTACAATGAAACCTGACATCAGTTGAATGGATGTCGTCTGAATTTTTTTTTTTTTTTAAATTGTTAACGGTAAAAAAATTTCAACGTCATTTTTTAAATTTAAATATTTTCGTTTTTTTTTTGTTTTTTTTTTCCTAATACTTTTTATTTAACTACGATTTGAAATATTCTCCTTTTGAATTTTTATTTTACTATATTCTTTTTAAGAACAGTTAAATGTATTAGAATCCATTATATTATGTAGGATTATTTTAACATCAAGTTTAAGTATGTATATGAGATTGTGCTTTGTAAAACAAATGTTTCATTTACTACGTAATTACTATTTTATAAAATCCTTTAAGAAGAAAGAGTTTTAGGTTTTCAAACTTAGGAACTTAGTTATGATGACCTTAATTTATTTGGTTATTTGTATATCACCACCGATATTAGGCTTCATCTTCTCTTAAAGGACGTCTGTAAAAGAGACATGAGGGCGGCGGCATAGACATTGAACGACGGAAAGTTGCCAACGATCTCTCACGCTTGAGAACCGATTTACAGTGAAGGCTAGAGCGAGGAGATGAAAAACAAAGGCTTGTCGCCGGGGAGAAGCGTGCTCAACGGAAAGAAAACAACAAGGCGACATCAGGGGAGAGTATTCCCATGCATTGTGTGGGTCTGTAAGGCCTTAACAGATGCTGCACCGCCATCAGCATCCGAGGTATTACTCTTTGCGCACAGATCCAAGGTTTCTCGAGACCGAGGATGTGACACAATACCTGTATAAAAAACAGACTTTAAAATAATCACTTCTTTGACAAAAAGGTAATTAGGCACAATGGAGCAATGGATAGCGTATGTATTTCAACTCACCATTATTATTATTATTATTATTAGTAGTAGTAGTAGTATTTGTTGTATCTTCTTCTTAGCTTCTTTCAACCCGATGTTTTGCATTATCAGTGCTCTCCTTCAAGTCATATGAGCTCAGGTAGAGACACAATGTTAAGTAATGCAAACTTCTTAAGCGATGGGATACTCCGATTTATTCAGATTTACTTGACATATTACTTTAAGATCGGTGGTATAAACCCCCTACGTATCAATAATAACTGGAAAATTAGTGACTTGAATGTCCCACATTTAACAATTGTAATCACGGTGGAATAAAGGATAGCGGCTCGGATTGAGAAATCAGAGAGCCGAGTTCGAATTCCAGTCGAATCCATTACATTCATTCACGTGCTAATACCTTTCTTCTCCTCCCCCCCAGCTATGGGTAAAGGAGAGACCGGGTACCTTGGATGGCAACTGGTCTACCGAGGAAAGAAATGGCAACCTACTGCGGGAAAAATCTGCGATCAAGTATCGAAAGAAATATGATCGCCTAAGCGTTTATCACGCATGGCACATAACTGACTGACTGATCTGATAGGAGGCGGAGTGGATAGCGGCTCAGATCGGAGTTCGAATTCCAGTCGAATCCATTACATTCACTTACGTGCTAATACCCTTGGGAAAAGTATGAATCACCTCTCCCCCCAGCTATGGGCAAATAGCAGGATAGGGTTCTATAGCATTGGATGACGACTGGTCTACCGCAGAAAACGGCAACCCAATGCGAGAAAAATCTGCCTCGTCAGTCAAGTATCGAAAGATACATTATCGCCTAAGAGTGTATTACGCATAGCACTTAACTGACTGATCTGGTAGTGTGTGGAAAAAAGACGTTAAAATTAGTTGCATGTTTGTAGCGAAATGGCTTTAAAATTGGTTGCTTTATTTGTAAAAAAAATCATTAATAAGTATTTAGTTGTTTTTCAAAAACAAAATGTCATGTTATAGATAAATGTTCGCATGGTGAATGCGATGCTTTCCATCAATGCGAAAGTCATTAGTTTTATTGCCAGAATCAGAGCATGACTGAATAATCCAGTTGTTAATATTACGCATTTCTAACATTTCTGCTTCTGGAACATGATCCTTGCATTTATTAATAATTGAATTGTCTTGAAAATAGAACACACACACGCACACGCGTAAGCATACACACCAACATACACACGCACGCACGCAATGTCACATGACTCAGATGTTTTAGTAGGAGAGACGAAAAACATATTCAGTCATGGCAGCAGACATCATTATTATCTCAATGGAGGTCATGTTAAATAGGTCAGAAAATGATCAGTATATACATATATCTATATGCGCAATATATTATACGACTTTCAGCCCATGATATCTATCCTTACTGAATGGTTCATTAAAACTTGTTTCAGTGATGTCATATTTTATTATGCAAAAAATGTATAGCGTAAAATTTTGATTTATAAATAATTTATATATATATATATATATATATATATATATATATATATATATATATATATATATATATAAGAAGTCTAATATATATATAACCAATCTAAACATTGAACGAATAAATAGTCTTAATTATCTTCCCAGAACAAAACTATTAAAAAAGCGACCTAAGCAAATCCCCACAATTTTTTTCCTTTACTACGTTAATAAAACATCAAAAACCAAAAAGAATCCATAATGCAAAATGAAAATAAAAAACAAATAAATTAACCCAAACAAATAAATAAGCAAACAAGCCACTCCCGCAAAAATAACCACCAGAATAGATTACCCACAATGAACCACTGACTCAGCCGAGGAAAAACCCAACATTCGCAGCCTGACGTTTGTGTCTAGCATGAAACAGCCTGTCGCCTCTGAGTGTTGACCTCAATGTTCACTTTTATATTTATATTTACATACACTCTATCGCTGATATTGAGCACTTTATCCCATAAATATAGCACACCTTAAAACTATATTTCTTTATATATATATATATATATATATATATATATATATTGGCAGCATGTTTTCATTAAGATATATCTCATCGAATAATTAAAACAAGTTTTGTCTACTTATTTTCAATAGGATCCTCTCATATTCACGAAGAAGCTTCTCAGTATAGTTATTAAAGAAAGAGAGAAAATTACTACGTTGATACATATTCATTTATTTCGAGTACCTTGGACATTAGCACAATATCATCACTAGGGCGTTGTTTTTTCTAAGACAAACATTGTCGTGTTCATCATTTTTCTAAGACAAAATTGTTCTGTTCATTTGAAAGTAAATTGTTTTACTTGTAAAATGAGACATGCTAAGATTATGTACTGTACGATTTAAATTTTATGATGTAAACGTCAGGGGAGTTAACTAAATTATGAAATGTCTAAATGTTTTTCCGTGAATATGAGAGGATCCTATTGAAAATAAATAGACTTGTCTAAATTATTCAATGAAACATTTGTAATATATATATATATATATATATATATATAAAATCCTTGCAGCCCAAGTCAGTCAGTTATGTGCCAGGAGTGGATACACACCTAGGCGATCATGTATCTTTCGGTACATGACTAGCGAGGAAGATTATTTTTCCAGCAGTAGGTTCATTTTTTTCTGCGGTAGAACAATTGCCATCCAAGGTTATAGAACCCGGTCTGTCCTGCTATTTTACCCATACCTGGGGGTGGGGGAGAAGAAGAGGATTCATACCTTTCCCAAGCAAGGCAATAAAACTAGAACGCAGGAGATTACAGGGAGTGACAATGAAAGAGAAAGAGAAGACTGAAACTGGGGAGGATTGAGGAAAGGAAACAAAAGAACAGGGTTCAAAAAGACAGAAGATGGCAGTTGACTCTGGATTTGAATTTTTGAAGATTTTTGTTATCAGGGAAGCAAGATGGTAAGTGCGAGAAAAGAAACTGCTAGAGTAGAAGTGGCGGTTGCATCTTGCTAGTTCAACATTAAAACCTTGAGACCTAGCTGCCAATCGAGTAGCACGTTTAAATTCATATAGTTGGGGCAGCAGGGGGGGAGCTCACCAGAACTGGGAAATGTTTAAACAGAAGATTGAAAATGCAACACCGAAATCTAAAAGCGCATTAGATTAACTAAACTAGATACTATGAAACAAGAAAAGATTCCAGAGTTATAATGTAATATCAATCCTCTGGTGTGACAGTGAATGCAAAGCAATTTCCTCACAAGCTAAAGAGAAAACGAAGACAACAGGAATGTGGCGCTACGGAAGGATAGTGAGAATTCCATGGAGCGCATAAGGAAAAAGTCAAGGAAAATGGAAACAAAAAGAACACTTATATTCAGAATCAGAAAGACAAAGCAGAAATGTCTTGGACACGTATAGGGAAGGAGGGTTTGGTGAATTTGATACTCACAGGGGATATCGAGATCAAGACGAACAAGGGAAGGCAGCTTTTGTGATTGGATAATGGAATGCCGGCGGAAGGCTTGTCAAAGGAAGAAACGTTGCTAAGAGTTACAAGCGATAGGATGACGTGGAGAGCTATGGACGCCTAGGTACTGAAATGATATGGCACGTAGAAGAAGAATATTTACAATATGATGCAAAAACACACGGGTTGAATAATAAAACCTTACACATTTACATCTTTTTTAAAATCATTTTACTCCAAGCAAGGCAATAAAAACACTAAGGCGTAAAGTGTTATTGAGTGACAGAGAATATGAGAAAAAAACAAAAACAAAAACAAAAAACTATTAAGTAGAGAGAACATTAAAAGAACAAGAATTAAGAAGACAATAGATGACGATTGATATTGCATTTGAAGATCAATGTTGACTGGGAAGCAAGAAGCCGATAAAAGAAACTGTTAGCATAGAACTTAAGGTTGCATCTATCCTTTTTAACTGTAGAATGATGGGACCTTGCCGCCAATCTAGTACTGCGCTTAAATTTATAAAGTCTGGGTACCACAGAGGAAATTTTATCAGAACAAACATGAAAATATTCCTAGAAAAGAGACAGGGAAGCTACATTACGGCGATGGGGAAGTGACTGAAGGCTAGATGCCAGGTCAGGACCAATAAGATTGCAGATTCTTCTTTGATATTATCAATAATCTCTAAATATATAGCATAAGCAATGGGCCAGATGCGGCAGCAGTATTAAAAGAAAGAATTAATGGTAGACTTATAAATATGTAAGATAAATTCCGGAGAGAAAAATTGTCGAGCACAACAAAAGGAAACAATTTTCTTAGCAGCAGACTTAACAATTCATTTAATATAATCTTTCCACTTCATGTCAGTGGAAAACATTAGTCCGAGAAGGTGTGATGACTCACTCTTCTGGTGGTTAGCATCAGCCATGCTGATAGAAGCTAAAAAGCTTTCTCTCAGACGATTAAAAACAGAATTCTATTTTGGAGGCGTTAAAATTAAGAAGCTGTTTCCTGGCCTAGTTAACAAGAGAAAGTCAATCGTTTTTGAGATCAGCTGCCAATTTGATCTTGTCGAACCGATCAGACTTAATATTAGGACAGGAATAAATAGTTGTGTCATCAGAATAGATAACGAGTTAAGAACTGAAGTCACCATGAAGATCTTTGATGATAATTAGAAACAACGTATGTCCAAGGATAGAGCCTTGGGAGATATCTGCATTAAAGCAAAAAGATCTAGAAGAGTGGCCATTTAAGATAACTTTCATTTAAACATCTAATAGAAAAAACATATTTTAAGCCGAAATTGGTATCGCCTGTTTATCATATAAATATAAGTGCATTCTAATAACGTTACCAACATCAGTTATTTAATAACGTTGATATTGCAAAAACATTGACTTGCATAATAAAATCTGTCAGTGTAATGTCGGTTTGATCGTCCGATAGTTTCAATTACGTTATTTTTCTTTTCTATTTTAACAACAGATATCAAATATCAAGATCTGCGTAAAATAAGAGTCCTGTTGTTATTTAGAATTTCCCATTATATTCGAAACAATGCTTGGATATCATTATAAGGAATAAATTATATTTTTGAAGCTTTTTGTTAGGACTGTAAACAAAGCTACTTATATTCCAGATCGATAGTTGTTAATTAAAACTTTGGCACCTGACTTGTTCTATGAAGCAACTATTGTAGTAAGAAGCATAACTCTTACGAGTCTATCACTCTATCTCTCTATGACAAGTGCTAAAAAAGTTCACGTAGTAGTTCTATCTTGGTTAAGTCAAGTTTGTTACACGTCTTCTCTATCTTTACAAGAGCTGAATCAGACCGAAAATGGAATACTACTGCCATATCTGGGCTGGAGCTGCTCAGTGCTCAGCCTTGACAGAGACCAAAAGCGTCTATTCGGCTGTGTGGGTGATGAATTATTTTCCACTCTACAACCCTTTTCCTACAAACGAAATGTTACAAGCCTCTAGCTGCTATAACGCTATTTTCACGCAAAATGTTCGCCATAACACTTATAAGTCTCCCATTCATCCATGCATTGAATATTGCAGTCACATATGGTCTGGTGCTGTTGCTACGTATTTGAAGATTCCTGATAGAATAGAAAGAAGAATCTGCAATGTTATTGGTCCTTACCTGGCATCACGGTTTCAGTCACTTTCCTGTACCTCTTCTGTAAACATTTTCATGCTAATTGTTCTGGTGAGTTTTTATTTTGGTACCTAGACTTCATTAATTTAAGCGCAGTACTGGATTCGTGACAAGTTTTCATTGTTTTACTGCTGAAATAGCTTGTTGCAACCGTAAGTTCTATGCTAACGGTTTCTTCTCTTACACTTCTCGCTTGTGGAACCATCTTCCGGGTTCTTGTTTTCCAGTCAACTTTGATCTTCAAAAATTTAAATACAATTTCAATGGTTATCTTCTGTCTTCTTAATACCTCTTCTTTTATTGTTCTCTCTACTTAATAATGATTTCTTTTTCTCATATTCCCTCCCACTCAGTAACCCCTTGCGTTTTAGTGGCTTTATTGCCTTGCTTGGGGTGAAATGATTTAAAGAATGTTCTGACGAGTTACATTCATCAGTTCCACAGATTCAGACCTTCACATCTAAGACCCGGTATGCCATATACGCTGCGACAACACATCCTTATTCTTTCCCTATAGAAGTTCCATTTGAACAGCTTCTTCCAAGGAACCACTACATTGTGGAACAGACTCCCGAGAGGATGCTTCCCCGATTACTACAATCTTTTTGACTAGGGTCAACCGTTATCCCTATAAGGTGCACATTTGTTATGTTCATGCAATAACCTCATTCAGTAATCCTCTACCAATAATTAGTAAAATAATTTCGACCAACGTACATTGAAATACTTCTGGACAATTAGACTCACTATTTTACAATAAACGGCCAAGAAGCTAATAGTCACGCTTGACGGTTTTATTTCTTTTTCTAAAAGCCGAAAATAAAATTGTAAACCTTTCATTTATTTTAGGTCAATCTACGAATGCTACTAGCATCAGGTAACGCAGAACTTAACCTGCTGCATGGTTGAGTCACTGGTGACTAAACCGGTTCCCTCCTCCAGGCTTTTTTTGTTGAGGAGGGTGGCTGGACCCTTAGCAGAATTAAAAACAAGATCTCCCAAAGGGTGGATGAAGGTTTTCTTGTAGGCTCAATAGTCATCTAGTACAATGGCATGAACTGGGTTCTCTGACTATGTACTAGATTTTTTTTTCAACACGCATTAGCGTGTTGAAATTCTAACAGAATTTAGTATTGTTGAAGTTATCGCTACCGTTTTCTGTCGAGATTTACAAACGAATCGATATTTGAACAAGCTGATTTGTTTGGAAAAAATACTTTGAGAAAAAAAATCTACTTCGCAGTTTAATAATTTGTTTAATTTAATTTTATTGGACTTCATGATAAACAATATTTTTAAGAAAATTTCTTTTTTGCTTTTTTCGTTTTTAACAGCGAAGAATGCATTCTTAGTGTTTCTTATTCTGGAGCATGCAACTTACAACTGCCCAAGCGTAAATATTTCTTTATGGAGCCAAATTCCAACTTTTTGAAGCGTTTGGCATTATGATTTGCTTATAGTTCTCGCAAAGTCATCGCGAAAAGGAAATTGGATTCGTGTATATTCGAAAAGATATTCGGATGGCTTAGGAATAAACTTCATTTGTACCCACTTAACTGTTTTCACTTTTCCCCAAAATTTGGTTTCAATCGGTCAATCGTGTGTTTGATGGACGGAGTAACGGAAGTCACAAAGTTTTTTATATGCAGCCAGTGTCATGATAACCCGGCATCACTGGCCGGAGGTCTTCCTAGACTGAAGTCAACAGCCAGGGCGGAAGGTCCCCTCCCCCAATGGACTCAATGGTCAGTTGTCCGTGACCAAGTCGAGATTTCAAGTTTGAGGATATCGTCTCTGGTTTGACCTGAAGAGGGATGTGCACCTCCAGGTTTTCTTGGCCAGTACCCGCTAGACACGAATGAATACCTCTGGCTTTCAACCCACTGAAGTACAGCGTTGTCATTATTGGAGAGTAAATTCGTCAAATATTATTATTAGCCCAGTGAACACAGAACGTTCATTCAGATACGTTGTATTTTGGTTGGGAGGTATGTGACGTTGGGGTGGCGTTACTGTAACTCCGCAATCAATTATTTTCCTGACCCAAAATTGACCGCTCTTCACCGACGCTGTCACAACGTTATGGTGACCTTGTGTAGCGCTGTAGCTGATATATTCTGCATTCAGTCATTTATGTGCCATGCGTGATACACGTTAAGGGGATCATGTATCTTTCGATACATGGCTGATGAGGCATATTTTTCCCGCAGTAGGTTGCCATTTCTTTCTTCAGTAGAACATTTGCCATCGAAGGCTACAGAACTTGGTCTGTCCTGCTATTTACCATTAGCTTGGGTGGGGGGAGAAGAGGATTCATACCTTTCCCAAGGGTAATAGAATGTAATGATTCGACTGGATTTCGAACTCGGCTCTCTTCAATCCGAGCCACTATCCATTACTCCAACGTGCCTCCTCTATTCTCATTGGTCAATTTTAAAAGCATATTAGCTTCAGTTAATAGGTATGGAAATCATTATTTTTAGATTATGAATGCGTGTACTAATATCTTTCTGGAATTTGTTATCCATTTTCGGTTAATGTAACATTTCTACGTCACAAAAAACTGTTGGAAGTGTTAGGTATTTGGGAGAATGTTAGAATAAAAATAAAAATTCACTTTCGTAACCAAAATTAAATCAAATGTTCCGTGCACATTTTACTAATAATCTCCCATTTGTGCAAAGTGCATGAGAATAGGTTAACGGATCTCTTGTAATTAGTTGAACTTATGTTTGGATATAAAGGGTCTGATTATGATTGGTTATCTATGAAACAGTACTACATATCTCAATACATTTTAATGACTTGAGTCACATAGTGTCGTTGTTATTAATTCGGAACGTGAATTCGACGAGACGAGTTCAATTCCCGGCCTAGTCTTTCGCTTTTTCACTTAGCCGCCGGCGATAGACATGAAGCCATTTTTGTCCCTCTCCCGTCTATTTCAAGCCGAGGAGAACATTCATTTTGAATTTAAAAAAAAAATGGAGAAGCCGATGAGAAACCACTTCACTATTTTCGTAAAGAAGTCATGACAATTCGAACAGTATATAAAAAAAGAAAAACGTGGAGAGTTATGATTGTCTACTTTCTGAAACGACATGGCATTTAAAAAAATGAAATATTTGAAACTATTGTCTGTGATATTGTCTACCTACGAATGTCTAAAATGAAGCATTATCAATCATTATTAAATTTAGATTAGACTTTCATATTTTTTTCTGATTATCTCTCTATCGACACTCTCAGAACATCATTCTACGACGATTAAATAGACAACGTGAACCGGAAATCAATAATAAACTTGCCACAATACATCGCGTCCTCATTTTTTTTTTTTTTTTTTTTTACCTGGCCTCATATTTCTTTTTTACTTGGATTTTTGACCTCTGGTCTCGCATCTCTCTCTTTTTTACCTCGCCTCACATATCTTTTTTTCGTTTTTATCAGCTCTCGCACATTTTTTTTTTACCAAGCCTCGCATCTCCTTCTTTTTTACCTGGCTTAGCATGTATGTTTTTTGATTTTTTTTTCTCTGGCCTGGCATAACTTATCTTATTTTTACCTGTTCTTGCATCTTTTTTTTTTACCTGGTTTCACATCTGTTTCATTATTTTTACCTAGTTTTGCCTCTCTTTTTTCCTTTGTTTTTACCGGTTCGCTAATATGACTTTCTTTGTTTTACCAGGCCTCGCATAATACTTTTTTTACCCGTCTTCACATATCTTTTTCATTTTTTTTTTTACCATACCTAGCATTTCGTTTTCTTGTTTTTTTTTTATTTCTAACCAGACCTCGCATATCTTATCTTTCCTTTTACTTCTTCTCGAAACTTTTTCTTTTTTTACCTGAACTCACATATCTTTTATTTTTTATCTGTCTTCACGGCCAAATTTTATTTTGTTAAGCCTCATATATCTTTTACTTTTTTTTTTACCTGGCTTCGCATCTCTTTATGTTTCTTCCGTTGACAGCACCTTTACCGATTTGGCTTTAACTTTAATGGCAGACGTCACTTAAACCCTTCAGCGATCTTTACTGGTTCTGTGAACGCTGCTACTTTTCGATCATCAAAGCATTTTCCTCGACCATCTACGATAGTAGGCGGCTTTTATGGTGATTTTCTAAGCGTAGATGTGGCACAAGGGCGAAAGTATAGCTCGAAATCACTATTTAGTCGTAATTAATCTAGCGAGACAAACTTGCTAACCATTACACCATGGCGAAGTGACCATTTAAGCAGCATTTATGGTGTCTATTCTGTTATGAAAGAACATCTCTGAGTTTAATTTGATTCATTTTTCAAGGAAACTTTCGATAACTTGAGATTATGGGAACCTCTGACCCGAAAATATTTTTTCAATGCGCAAAACAAGTGATAGTGTGAAACGGGCATAGAGAACAGGCAGCTTGTAAAAGAAATTACAGATGCGCTTTTATGAATATATACTACTTAGTATCTCGCTATTTACATTATTCGGACTATTATCCTCATCTTTGTCGCCATATTTCTTACAACGTTTCGGTTGTTGTACGAACTGAACCCTTTATTTCGTTAACTGGGGTAGATTGATCTAGTTCCATGTGCCATGTCTAATGGATGTCAGTTATCGTTATCTCCTGTTAATTCCCCTTCCAAGTTCTCCACCGCTTTAACCAGGTATTGAACTCACATTCTTTGGGTCTTGTGCCATGTGTCCTCAAGGACACATAGCACAGTGGATAAAGGCGTTAGTTAGATCCAGTGACAGGACCCAAAGAGTGTGAGTACAATACCTGGTTAAGGCGGTGGAGAACTTTTAGAGGAGAATTAACAGGATATAACTGCTAACTGATATCCATTAGACATGGCACGTGGAACTAAAACAGTCTACCCCAGTGAGCGAAATAAAGGGTTCAGTTCGACATTCCAACTACCTGAAGAAGGCCGGAGCGTACAACTGCCGAAACGTTGTAATAAATATGGCAACAAAAATGAGGACAATAGTCCAAATAATGAAAATAATAATAATAGTGGACATAATACCTCATTTCAGAAATATAGACAGTTAGTATCTCGCGTTGTAAAGCAGTAAAATTAAGAGTCGACTTCTTTGTTCTCAAAAGCTCTTTTCTATTCTAATCGTCATGTGCTGTAGCCATAGCAGTAGTGATGTGTCTAGGGCAAGACAGGGTGGTTTGGGATTTAGATTTTTTCTTCTCCTAGACTGGTAGCCACCTTTAAGCGCAATTAGCTCTGCAATTTAACCTATATCTGGGATGAGAAGAGATGGATTCCTATATTTGCCAAAGTGAATGTAACGACCTCAAACGGAATTCCAACTCAGTTTCCTGTTTTCTCTTACCGAACAGCTAACAGCTACACAATCGGCATATCCTTTGATCTAATACGAAGGTATCATTTTTCTACAAGTTTGGGCAGTGTATTCTTTAAAAGGTTCCCTTAATTGATCAGTTCAGTGAATTCTTTGATTTTGAGTTAAGAAATCAATTTTTGAAACTGGTAACCATTCCTAACACCTTCACAAAATTTCAGAATCTATTACTATTTGCTGCGATTTTTTCCCCAGAATAAACATGGAGTGTGAATAATATCGAATGTGCATTTTATATTCAACGATATTTTTCACTAAAATATAATTAAATAACAATGTTGGGTTTTACTTTCTTTCCTCATTCTAAATTAGTGTATGCCAGGCGTCGGTAACCTTTTGCTAACAATGTGCCGACATATGGTTTTAAAATCATTCAGTGTGCCATACGTATTTTTATGCAAGTCAAGGTCAATATACTTGTTCTACAATATATTTATATAGTAATATATACAATAATATGTAAACCACATTAATAGAAATAAACAGTTTTTAAGAGATTTTATATAAACTTTTTATTATTAATGGGAGTCCAACGAGTGAGCAGTTTTGAAACAGCTAAATATCGTCATTGCGTTGTAGTAGTTATTGGTTCGGACTTCGTGATGTCATTTGCGGTTGCGTGCCACTGGAAATCGATTGGCGTGCCACGTAAGGCACGCGTGCCATTGGTTGCCGACCCCTGGTATACGCCAAGCTTGAACGGTCAGTCAGCGATACCCGGTCTGTACGCAGACCACAGTTTCCGGGTAGATGCTGCTAAGAGAAAACGCATTCCTGACGTCTAAGTAGACACATCCTCTTATGAGATGACGTGTCGGACACTTGAGTAATGACAGCTTTGTAATATTCAATAGCTTTTGCTTTTTCAGAGTAGGTGAATAGGTCTACCTTGTTAGCATGATCGCTTTCTAGAAAAGAAAAAGGCCCATTGCTGGTCTTCCCTATTGCCATTATTATCATTTGTTATAAATTAATGGGTAATTATCTGCTTTCGACGACCACATACTATCGAGGGCACCCTACATGTATTTAGTAGTCCAACATTTCTGCATAAAAAGAGAACACAAAGAAAGTCAATAAATTATTGGTTAAAACTCAAAGACACTTTTAAGATTTGCATAATATTGTGCAAAATATGTGTTATGAATAATCACGAGTGTCTCCCTTGTTTTGCTACTCTCGTCATTGAGATAGCTATTTCTGTTTACTGGGACTATAAAAGGACACTATATGCGAACCTTGTATTCGCAGTTGAATAAAGCTTTCTTAAAGCCTACCACTGCGTACTTCTGTCATTACAATATGATTGTGGAAACTTTTACATGAACCTGTTACTTCAACTTTCATCTCATTATAAATAGTGATAATGTTTTTATAAAATAATATAGACATATTCGACATTTCTTGATTAAGAGTAACATGATACCATTAGCCTTTTTTAGAATGTTAATTCTTTAGTACATCACATTGTTTACAAGTCGGACTAAATGTAAGATAAAACCCATTCAGCGAATAAATGAATAGAAAAGAAAGAAATGGACGTCTCCACCCTTATCCAATTATCAAATTTCAGAAGGTGAAAAAAAGATAAATAAAAATGATAACCTCCTTTTTTTCTCTTCTGTTTTTTGGACCTCTTCTTTTTATTTTTGGAGTTGTGGGCGGAGGAGCTCAAAGCTTGACTATGGCTGTGAAGTGCACCGTATGTTGTTGTTGTTCAATGGAACCATTGCTCTCGAGATATGAAAGCAATATAAACATTCAAATTTATTTCTTACTATGGAGGTATTACATTTCTCTCTTTCTCTCCTTGTTCTATTTTAATAATTATCTAATATTATATAAATATATATATATATATATATATATATATATATATATATATATATATATATATATATATATATATATATATATATATATATATAATATATTATATATATATATCATTATTTATATATTATATGCGCGGTACTTATTAGAAAGCGCTCAATATCAGAGATCGAGCTAACATATTTGGTTGGATTGATGTGAGTTTGTGACACTGGGTTTCACGTTTTTTGCGATCGTCAGACAAACTCACATCAATCCAAACACACACATATATATATATATATATATATATATATATATATATATATATATATATATATTGAATAAAAGACAGACAACGTTAAGATTCCATGTAATAAGCTATTTCACCATAACCCCTTTAACAGGGTTCTGGATCATCAGACTTTACTTCAAAAAGCTGAAATGAAAAGAAATTCACACGTTTTTTACAGACTTCAGCAAATATACGCAAAGTTAACGAAGTGAGGTGGGAGAGAGGATATGAGTGTGTCATATGTATCATTTTAGTTTCCTATTTTAACCCCAGTGTGTCGGCTGGATGTTGCTCAAATTTAACGCGTCTCGTCTCTAGATAAAAGGTGGTTGGGGGTGAGCGATAAGAACTACATTAAAGGGAGACGTTACAATAACCCCAATAAATTACACGACAGGTTTCATTCAAATTCTTAGATATATATATATATATATATATATATATATATATATATATATATATATCCCACATTGATTCACTCTTATCTATCTATCTATCTATATCTATCTATCTATCTATCTATCTATCTAGCTCAAATGAATATAAAAGATATTTTCACACACTCGACGTTTTAGTTTTGGAACCGGGACGGTTTTCTGGATGCCTGTTTTCTCGTATGGAATTCGACACCCTAAACTTAGTTTTCGCCTTATTTTGAACCCCGAGTATCTATCTATCTATCTATCTATCTATCTATCTATCTATCTATCTATCTATCTATCTCCTTATGTTCACCCTGTAAAAGATGCAAGAGGCACACGAGGTAGAGCGTTACAGAGTAAGAGATATCATCCCAAGCAAAGTGATAATGCCACCAAGACGCAAGGAGCCATCGGAAGTGGAAGTGAAGAAAAGAACGTTTAGAAGGAACCGGAAACCCAATCCTAAACAGGAATCTAGAGATAAACCTTCTCTCCTGTTCAAAAGATCTGGAAGGAGTGTGAACTGGATGATAGGCAAACATATCTACACCTATTGAGGGAGATAAAGTAAATAAACAGGAAATACAATTTCAGAGTTTAGGCGGCGACGTAAGAAAATATAGAGTAGATGTAAACTTTAGAAGGAACAGTAAACTCAATTCTAGACAGGAATCAATGATTACACCTCTACTCCAGTTCAAAAGTTCGGAGAGGTGTGTGAACCGAACGATAGGCAATTCTATCTACTCCTACAGCCGTAACAGTAATTTTCATCATGGTATCGAGGCGCAAAACTGGCGACTACTGCACAGTCCAGAACCTATTCACAAAGTGACAGTACAATAATCCCGATAGGATAACCTCCTTCGAAGTTACTCAAAGGTTTGGATCGCTATCAGGCAGATGACGGCAAAACCTAGGAAACGTCTACCTCCAGCTGTTTTAATGAAAGGATAAATAATCCAGGAAAGTAGATATAGGCATGATACCCAGAGTGTCCATATCTCGTCTATCCAGAAATCAAGGTAATAGAACTCCTTCTGGGGTCAGAAATTTCGTATCGGTCTAGACAAACTCGGTCACATATGGTGATTTTCTAAGCGTAACATAGATGCTGCACAAAGCCGAAAGTATGGGGCACCCAGTGGGAATCGAACTCATTATTCAGTTATAATATTAATCCGATGAAGTTCTAAAATCACATTTGACAAGAAAAAAAAAAAAAATGCTACTCTGATCGAAGGAGGAAAAAATGATACACCTAATTTATATAAGGGACTACCGACCATATAAATATGGGTTGGTACCGGAAGACGGGGAAGATAGTAGAGATTAAGAAATTGAATCCAAACTCTGCCCGACTGCGATTTAGTCAACCCATTATGCAGGAACAGTCTTCCCAAGAATATACCAAAAACTGTAAATAAAAACCTATTCTTTGAGTTAATACATTTTGTGTTGTATTATTCCATGCTTATTTAAGCTTCAACAGAAATAATTCACTACGGCAAAAATATCTAGAGAATGCTTCGATTGCATGGTTATCTACAGTAAATTTGCGCCCATGTTCTTACAACATTTCACCATTTCTGGCAGATCCTCCATTATCAGAGTGTGGGATATCTACTAACAAAAGTTATGGAAAGAAAAAGAAAAAAAAATCTAAATGAAATCGGCTAGATTAAAAAAAAAATTAAATTCCCAGCATTCTTCGTTCGTGCGCATGTGTAACCGCAACAACATAACAATTTAGTCCAGAGAAGTTCTAAAGGACGAAACACGTCACAAGGAAACTTTTCCAGTTTTTCATACATTTTTCACAATCTACAGGGCGCGATGGATAAATTATCGTCTAAATTACATAAAAATGAAAATAGCGTCGACATCTCATTTTAAAAGATATATATTACCAAAATTACAGAAAAACGTCTTGAAATACTAAAAAGTAAATTTATTCAATAAAATCACCATTGGCTTCAACCACGGCCTCCAGACGACTTCGGAATCTCCTGCAACCCTTCTGGATAATCTCCTTGTTTAAGTTGGTGAATGCTACCATAATCTTTGCCTACAATTTATCTTTGCTGTTACAACGAGCTTTAGCTCAACTGCGCCCCACCCATAATAACCAAGAGGGTTGTAATCTGGGGAGTTAGGTGGCCAGATGTGAGGGGTGATATGGACGCAGAAATTGTTTGACAGCCATGACTGGGTTCTCCTGCTTGTATGGCAGAGTCCTGTTACCAGACATAGGGTCTTCCAGCAGCCACCCTCTTGACCCAAGGCAGCACTACCTCCTCAAGGCATTTGATGTAGACCCCCATGTTGAGTCTGAGGCCCTGTGGAAAGATGAATGGAGGCATAACATCGAATAACTCCAAGCACCTTCCTAATTACCATTAGACTCATCCAACTCTTTCCGAATCGTCTGCATTGTCTTCAGATTGACACCCAAACACTCTGAAATGTTCGTATTGGAGCTTCTGGCGCGAATGCCAAGCACCTCTGGATACCGTTTCCAAATTTCTGGCTGTTGGGATTGCATCATGACGCTCTTTTTTCAAAGACGGTGCTCAACTGACCCTACTTATACTGTACAGTCGACAAAATAAAAACAACGCGCATGCGCGAAATTTAAAAAAAATATAATGTCGACAATTTATCCATCGCACCTGTGTATATATATATATATATATATATATATATATATATATATATATATAAATATATAAATTGTATATATATATATATATATATATATATATATATATATATATATATAAAATTTTATTTCTTTTTTGAACGTTAATCATAAATTTCAAAGTTGTTTTATGCTAAACACATGACAACGCTTAAATATTCAAACGTTCCATTTAATCTGCAATTTTCTATTTTATTTATTTATTTTTTGTTCTAGTTTCCATATAGACATCTTGCTTGGGCTTTGTGCATACGCAGATGGATAATTCATTCAATTTGCTCACGGAAGTGTCTCTAGGGATGTGGACAGGTGACACAGCCGGCACGGAAAAATTCCGGCCTTCCACTCTGCCTGCGTTGCTCAATTGCAGTCAAACCGAATCCGCGCATTTAAACAGCGGAAATACATCCTAAATTTATACGAATCTAAACTTTCTATACATTTTCTGCAGGAATCACTCTTCATATATGCACTCGTTCGCGCGTGTTCATGTATGGAAAAAACTCTGCGAATTTGCACTGTCTAGCGATTCTAAAACCCGACAGTACCAACGAAACACGTTCCCTTTATTCTGTACTAAACTAATTACCTGGCACCAAATGCACCTTTGAAGAAGCACTCATCGCCATATGCTTTCTCAGTATACTAGCCAAACATACCTACCTAAATCAAATAACAAGTCTACAAATTCCTGTTTTGTTTCTCTCTACGCAATTATCTTTAATTCTTTAGATATTATTATATCAACTCTTCTATCCGGGGTATAACATTTTTAAACAGGTTACTATCTCAAGCCACCCCGAATATGCCTTTTTCTTAACTGTCCTTCAAATAATTATATTAACGACATCATTTAAAGAATATTAGTGCAAATATCCCTGGACTGGTAGCAGAAACGAAAAGAAAACTGTATGCACTTCTAGACAAGGTACGAAAGGAAAGCCAGAAGAAACATTAAAGTATCAATTGTAAGAAGACAGACTGCGTGGTAGTTAGCAAAGGGGTAGCCCAAGATACGAGATACGAATTGGAGAATGAAGCAAATATGGAAATTTAACTATCTGGGAAGTGATATGACAGACGATAGAAAATGTAACAGTAAGATCCTAAGAGGCATTGGAATAGCGTAAAAAGTCCCTCAGAAACTAAGCAACAGGAAACAAGAAAATTTCGTTAGAAACAAAGAAAAAAGTGCTAAACTGTTATTTAATATCAAGCTCTAAAGGACGAAACACGTCACAAGGAAACTTTTCCAGTTTTTCATACATTTTTCACAATCTACAGGGCGCGATGGATAAATTATCGTCTAAATTACATAAAAATGAAAATAGCGTCGACATCTCATTTTAAAAGATATATATTACCAAAATTACAGAAAAACGTCTTGAAATACTAAAAAGTAAATTTATTCAATAAAATCACCATTGGCTTCAACCACGGCCTCCAGACGACTTCGGAATCTCCTGCAACCCTTCTGGATAATCTCCTTGTTTAAGTTGTTGAATGATACCATAATCTTTGCCTACAATTTATCTTTGCTCAACTGCGCCCCACCCATAATAACCAAGAGGGTTGTAATCTGGGGAGTTAGGTGGCCAGATGTGAGGGGTGATATGGACGCAGAAATTGTTTGACCGTCATGACTGGGTTCTCCTGCTTGTATGGCAGAGTCCTGTTACCAGACATAGGGTCTTCCAGCAGCCACCCTCATATATAACAGTGAATGCTGGATAATTTCTTCACAGATGAAGATGAGACTTGAAGCAACAGAGATGTGGTTCTATAGTAGGAAACTGAGAATACCATGGACGGAACATGTGAACAACGAGAAAGTTTCAAAGAAAGTAGAAAACAATTAAATAATTAAAATCAGAAAGAGACGGTTGAAATATCTGGGAAACATCAAAGATCGCTTGGAGAATTTAACACACGTAGGACATATTGAAGGCAAAAGGTACAAAGAGAGACAACAAGCTGCTTACCCAACGAGTGTCCTGGGTGAATATCAAGTCAATAAACTTTACTTAGAGGTACAAATAATAGGAAATTGTAGAGAGCCATGATCTGCGACGTTTTGAATGAACGTGGCACATAAAAAACAATCTTTCTCCGTTCAGTGGCCCCCTGTTTAATTAATCTCGTAAAAAGCTAAGCTTTTTTACGCATCAAGGACACGCGTACAGTGGTTAATAAACTTAGTTAATGAATCATTGAGAGTAAATTCTTCTCTGGGGATTGGTCAAGAAACTCATCCTAAACTCATATATAATGGCCGATTGCTCCTTTTCCGAGCAAACTCATCTGCTAGGGTGACTAGCCAATCTCCCGTGTAAACGCCTGCTCAGGCAAATCTTTGCTTGTTTATCACCGAGAAAGACCACCTGTTGTGCTAAGCGAACCTTAGTGATAGATATTAGGAGAGATCGCATAATCGGTCATGATCAGCAGTATGTTTAAACTCTCGATCACGATGTCTTGCGACTTCGTGCTAACACAACCATAGCTTCCAAACAGTTACGTTTACTCAATTTCACTCAAAGACCTTGGGTCAACTTGAGGTATGGCTTTCAGGAATTTTCCAAAGGTGTCTAATATCAAGACGTCAAATTCCTAAAAAAAAAACTGACCATATTGAGATTCGAGTTTCATGGTTAGTAAGTGAACGATTTAACCACTATATATATATACATACATACATACATATATATATATATATATATATATATATATATATATATATATATATATATATATATATATATATATTGTGTTTATATATATATAAAGAAAGGACAGTAAGATATATAATCCGGTGTTCTTATTGATATTTTTATTTTCACAAAACAGTGCTCAGTATGAAATGGCACTAATGTTTTAATTTGATTACAAAATTAAATTTGCATTTTTTAGCATCAATTTTTGAAACATGGTTATTACCGTGTAGCGAAAAAAACCGTATTTCAAACCAGTTAATTTTAATATATATATATATATATATATATATATATATATATATATATATATTTAAAAAACATTTTTATGTTTAACATTTTTTATAGATACAAGTATTTAAGTAAATGGTCTGTTTATAATAAACAGTATTAAATAACATTTACTGGCCTGAATGTCCGAGAAATTTTCAGGCCGGCTTAATACTGCTTATTATAAACAGAGCATTTACTTAAATACTTGTATCTTTTAAAAATTATATTTGGCATTTAAAACAAACGGGATTATATATATATATATATATATATATATATATATAATATATATATATATATATTATTAAACAAATAAATAATAATTGGGTGAAATTTGATGATTTATTTTATTTTCTTAAGTTTTAGCATAAAACATTATGATCTGGTCAGGTATTTCTACCAAGTATTTAGAGAATCTTGATAAACTGCAAAGAAGAATCTACAAGATTATTGGTTCTGACCTGTCATCTCGGATTCAATCACTTTCTCACCACTGAAACCTAGTTTCTCTGTGCCATTTCTGTAAATATTTTCATGCTTATTGTTCTGATAAGCTTTCCTCTTTGGTACCTCGGTTTCACGAAACTAAGTGTAGTACTAGATTGGCAGCAAGTTTTCATCATTTTAAAGTTGAAATGGCGTCGAGATGTAACCGTAAGTTCTATGCTAACAGTTTCTTCTCTCGCACTTCTCGCTTGTGGAGCTCTCTTCCGGCTTCTTGCTTTTCAATGTAAATTCATTGTCAATCATTATCGTTTGTCTTCTTAATTCCTATTCTTTTATTGTTCTCTCTCCTTAATAGTGTTTTTCTTTTTATAATATTCCTTAATATTCAGTACCCACACTGCGTCTTAGGGTCTTTAGTGTCTTGCTTCGGGTAAAATGATTAAAAGAATCTGAATAACTTATTCAAACTTGGGTTCTTATTTTGTTGTCTTCCTCGCAACAATTCGGTTGATTTACTTTTTGGCCTTCCCCAGGTCTCGTTGCATGCAATCATCCTTGAGTGCTGATCATCGCGCGCACACACACACACAAACGAGTGCGCACACACACGAGCGAACACCCGGGCGTGCGCACGCTTACACACATGCATATTATTACAAAATCCTCTTTAATTTGGCGATTTCACAAATCCGAAAGTCAAAAACATCATAGCTAGATTCTTTGATTTTTCAAGCCAACTACTGTGTTTTCTTTTTTCAAAATCAAATTATTTATGCGCCACCCAGTGAGAATCGAACTTTACTAATAGGTAGTAATAGTCAACCAGGTTAGGCTAGTGCAAGAGACATAGAATAGTGTATCGCAGCCTGATATTCGGCATCTGTACGATCATAGGCATCTAAAACTATCAGTCTGTGTTAATACCCAAGGAGGATAAACAGTGTATTTGTATGTGGATCTGAATAGTGTAGATAGGCACCTTATTTTAAGTGCTGGGTTCATATTTTTATACGTGATTATTTACTGTAAATCATTAAATGCATTACTTGTACGTATAAATTGAAATACACGTACACCGATTTCATGAATGTCCCGTTCACAAAGAATAGGACCAATACTCCGTATTATATTCACTTCGCGCTCTGTTCAAACATCCCGAAGCTTTTGGATTATCTATCTATGTCTTTTCCTTTCTTTCTTTCTATTTTAGTCTTTTCATATTCAATATCACTGTTTCTTCTTTTTTCCGCCTATCTATCTATCTATCTATCTATCTATCTATCTATCTATCTATCTAACTTTTATTAATTAGTTAATGAAAAATTCATTGTCTTGTGAGGTGACTCAAGATCATAATATTTTCTTTTTTAATCAAGGTTTCTTTGTCGTACTGCATTGATCCTCGGCAGCCTGGGAGTGGCGCTTAGATCTTATGCAGAGCACACAAATATCTAATAGAAAGCTAGAGTGCTGATCCGTGCGTAAATAATTTCGTCTTTTTTGTGTTTAATAATAATAATAATAATAATAATAATAACAAGATGGTTGACGTAACTCTTCCAATATTGTTCGACGCTTAAGGAAGAGCACAATTTAATGTAGATGTAGATTTAAACTTGATTTATGTGGGTTGTCCAACGGAAAAAAATAAACAAAAGATTTAATGGCCGCAGGTATGATGTCAAACACAACAATGTGACATCCACGGAGCTTGCTTATCACAAACGACTGTAATTTCGATGAACATTTTAAGGTGAAAATTTTAAAAAATATCAAGTGTCCACCGACCTTAGGTACATATTCATATTAATAACGTCCCACCCTGGAGGAATGAACAAAATGACAGGAGAGTTCCATAAAATTTGTGCTAAGCTATTTAATTAATTGCTCATATTAACTAATCAACTAACAGAAAATTTCAAGATGAGCATATCCCCATCATGTTACTTACGTTTTGATTGCATTCCTTTCACACTGACTGCGTTTCATTCGTTTTTACGCGTTGATTACCCGTACAACTGTTTTTCTCAAGACCTGTGTACAATGACTTGTATTTTCTATAGTTTTATACTTGTACGCAATTTTTAAACATAACTTAAAGAAAACAGATATACTGTCGAAATATTATCAAACATTATAAAGCACCGTGTCTTTTCTTTTCGTAAATCGAGTTCTTCCTTGAGTGTTGTTAATAATAATAATAATAATAATAATAATAATGCGCTCTGTAAGAAAGATATTAACAATGGTGTCCCTTCTCAGAAATAAATATATACTTTATCAACCATTCTAGACACTTAAGATAATGTATCATCTTAAAGAAGATCATGTGATACTTTTATATATTTAATCTTTATTGTAACATTTTCTTTTATACTTAACGCTAAACTTACAGTTAAACATTGCAGTTAATAAAATTAGCATTATGTATATATGCAAGGAGTCATCCATTTAGAACTACATAGCCGATCGGTTTCGACTGTAGGCATTAGTCAGTGTTCAAACCTTAGGTTAAAGATTGAACCTAGCATGGCACTTTTAAAGACAGGCCAAACTCTCTTTAAAAATTAGCGTAGTACAATTTCACTTGGGTGAACATGACCTAAATTTAGTGGTGTCTCCCTGCCGTTATTTTCGGACGAAACAGGTAGATGAGAGGCCTGGTGGCAGTGTCTCCTCTTTGCACTGCGAGTATTAAGTTCGGGGGATTCACTCTAATATCTGCAAGTGACTGATGAAACAAATCTATTTTTGCACGACCCAGCATAAAATGCGACAGTGAGCCGTATGGCATATCGTGTTTCCCACGCACTGATCTTGTGTCAATTTTTTTTTTCTATTACCCACGCAATAACCAAAGTTTGTTTTGTGTCGTACTCAGTTCAGTTTAATAATTGTATTTGCTTTTATGGGTGTGTGATGTTCCTCACCGATAATTTGCATGACTTTATGCTTTAAAAAATTTTGTTTTTATACAACTGCATCGAATGCAGCTTGAATATTAACAAATCAGAAAAAAGAAAGAAAATCAAAACAAGACAACACGCCTTTTTCTCAGCCGGATTTGTTAAACAGAAATTCAGGCGGTCCTATTTAAAGTTTAACTCCAACGATTTCTAATTTCCATTAATTAATTTAATACATCTGATATTGAGCACTTTATCCCATAAATATAGCACACCTTAAAAATATATTTCTTCATATATATATATATATATATATATATATATATATATATATATATATATATATATATATAGTGAACATTGAAGTCAACACTCACAGGCGACAGGCTGTCGCCTCTGGTTGTTGACTTCAGTGTTCACTTTCATATTTATATTTACATACGCTCTATCTCTGATATTGAGCACTTCATCCCATAAATATACCACACCTTAAAACTATATTTCTTCATATATATATATATATATATATATATATATATATATATATATATATATATATATTGGCAGCATGTTTTCATTAAGATATATCTCATCGAATAATTAAAACAAGTTTTGTCTACTTATTTTCAATAGGATCCTCTCATATTCACGAACAAGCTTCTCAGTATAGTTATTAAAGAAAGAGAGAAAATTACTACGTTGATACATATTCATTTATTTCGAGTACTTTGGACATTAGCACAATATCATCACCAGGGCGTGGTTTTTCTAAGACAAACATTGTCGTGTTCATCATTTTTCTAAGATAAAATTGTTCTGTTCATTTGAAAGTAATGTAAGCTATCAATATTCATTTTATTTATTTATCTTGTATGTTGGCCCTGAAAAAGAGTGTTATGCTATGAAAGCATTATTTTGCAAGAAAACAAAGCCTATAATAAATATTGAAAGTTATCCTACTTTGAAGTCAGGGAAATACGTTAAGGCTTACATATGTAAAGTGATACAAACTAACATTACTTCATGTGATATTTATATACCAAAAATATTGGTATTGTAAGGTGGAAAACAATCCATCACCCATCGCGTAGCCATTTTTTTGGACTATCAGAAAATGAAAACTGGGGAGCTCCATTCCAGACATAGCAGCTGGCCAGTCTTCACTTTACAGTTGTGGGCGATGAATTGTCTTCCACCTTACAACACCTTTTACGACAGATGGAATGTTGCAAATATCTTACTACTCTATCGTTATTTTCATAGGTGTTCAGGTGAGCTACTTTCTTTCGTTCACTCCAACTTTACACCCTCCCCAAAGCTAAGACCTGGCTGGCTACCTACAATGAATCTAGCCATCCTTGTTCTCTTCGTATTCAATTAGAAAGGAGTAAGTTCCACTCTGTTGCTTTGTGGAACAGAATCTCATAAGAATGCTTTATTGACCCTTACAATCTTAACCTCTTCAAGACTAATGTTAAGCGTTACCTTTCACTTTGTAATTTGCATGTTGGGCAGTTCTTTTTGCGAACAACCACGCATTCCGTCTTACAATTGATGCTTAGTTCTTTCTTCTCGCTTTCTTTAAATACCGTCTGTAGGAGTTATTGCAGTTTCCCTTCAGTATCTGCTATCAACACTGTGTCATTTGCATGTCAAAGTTAAAGCTATATTGTGGCTGCCAATAATAAATCCTGGTAGGAATTTTTATTCTCCCAGAATCAACTCACTGTAAAGGTTGAATAGGTCCGGTGAGAAGACACATCCTTGTCGTACACCCAGTTCTATTTTTTGATATTTATTGAACTTATTTTTTATCCGTATGCTGTTCTGGATTATTGTAATTTGCTTCCCAAGGAAGTTCCAACTGTTCTTTGTGATGCACTTTATTAAACACCTTTGTATAATTTATAAAACATATTATAAACATATCCTTCAGTATGTGTATCGCTCTTTCTGATATCACTCTGAACATAAATATCGCATTTCTTGTTCCGGTGTCTTTAACGAACCCGCACTAGTAATCTCCTATTTCCGGATCGATTCTGCAATGCTTTCTATTCATCAGTATTCAGTTGATAAGTTTTGTTATGTTAGATTACCATACATATTGAAAAAAAAGCAGTTTTTCTTGCATCAACAGTGTACCATAAATTAGTAAGGGAAATTTTAGTGTCTTTTTGCTGTGAAAAAAAAAAAAAAAAAAAAAAAAACACATCAAAAAACATTGATTTGGAAATTTAAAAAAAATCAGATAATTGTAGGACTTTAATGAAACTTTCAGGGTTTATTCACAAATGAATTAAATTATTTAAAATAATTAAATAAAATCTTAGTAAAAATATTTTTATTACCACACTCTATCTAATTTTTTGAAATTTAGAGAAATTCCTTTTTATATGCTAAATGTTTATATTAATTATGAGGACAAGTCATTGGAGAATTAAATTATCAAATTTGTTTTTGTCAGGAGCCCCAATTACATAAAATCTGTTCTGAATTGTAAAATAAAAAAATGCAGTAAATCTATGACATTATTTAATTAGAAAAGCTTTTAATTGCTTTTATGAATAAAATATATTATGCTCACTATTGTCTTAAAAAAACTTTCGATCTATTTTTACAAGAATTGTTTTTAAAAAAAATTTAAAAAATTTAAATTCTGTATTAATTTATAGCGGTTTTTAAGTTAAAGCAATATTTACTAATCTATACATATATAAATGGCAGTTATTAACATGTGTGTCCGGCTAAAACTAAAAACACTACACTTATTAACTACAAAATAAATATATATATATATATATATATGTATATATATATAGATTCATTATCACGCAAGCCAGCTTTTTCTAAAAAAAATATCACCGTGTGATTTATATTTACAAAGAAATATTAAGATTAATATACATTAAAATGCATTCGAAATTCTCAGAATTAAAAAGTAAAAACAAACGGTAATAATTCTTATTCCTGATTATTATTACCGTTTCTTTTTACTTTTTAATTCTGATGATATTTTCGAAACGCTATACATGTATGTATTTTTAAAATTTCTTTTCTCTGGAATTTATTTTCACATTTATAGTAAATAAAAGCGTAACTTTAAAAAAGAAAATGAATATTAAAACTTCAAAGCAAATTTAAAAGAAGAAAAATATTAAATACAATTATTTGAGAAAAAGTTTAATATTTATTTATTCAAATATACGAGTTTGTGTGTGTGTGTGTGGATAAAACCAGAAACTACAATAATTAACGAAAAATATATATACAGACTCTGTATCACCCTAAAGGGCAGTTGTCTGTATGGATGTGTGTGTATTCTTGATTTATTAATATTTTTCGGCCATCTTATAGAAAATATTTTTTATTTAGTCTTTAAAATATAGACTTAATTGCATTTTTTAGTTTGTAACTAATATAAAAAGTAAATAATTTTAAATTAAGTTCTTATTAAAGGAAAAAAAAAACTATAGCGATGCTTATTTTTTTCGAAAATGAATTTAAATAAAATATAGTTAAATTCATAAAGCAAATATTCAACACGACTAATGTTGACCGTAATTCATGTCTGTCTCTGCTAATTTTTATTTAACTAAAGTTTTTCTTTTCTTTCCAAATACAAATATAACTTTAAACATAATCGCTTTTCAAAACTAATTTATCAATGGTTCTTGTTTGCTTCTACTCTCTTTCAAAATATTAATTAAAATTTACAGAGAAATGTTTGCTTCTTTAATGTAATGTTTAAAAATAAAACTTTATCTACTTAAAAATCTAAATACCCCTCCCAAATGAATAGTAATTAATTATTTTTCGAAAGTTCGCTATAGTTTTTGCTTTAAAAATGATTAAATTAAATATGTTTAAATATATCTTAATTTAAGTTTGTTTACTTTATTTAGATGTTTTTAACTGAGCAAAGTTCTACTTTTAAGGCCTCCTATGTCTCCAGTTGCCACAACCACCACCACCGCCACCACCACCACGAGCGTGGTATTGATAATGTGGTATTTTCCTAAATTTAGTTATTTTGTAACAAACCAAAAAAACAAAAAACAAAAAAAAAAAAACAATGAAGTCTATATTTTAAAGATTGAATAGACAATTATTTATCATAAGATGGCGGAAAAATATCAATAAATTGCCAATAGTAAACTATTATTCAGAGATCTTCAAAGCAATGCCGGGTATCCCCGCTAGTTATAAATAAAAAAAAGCTCATTACAGTTCAGTAACCCCCAGTATTTTAAAAAGAATTTTGAATTTTTTGCATGTTTGTGTATGTGTGTGCGCGCGCGCGCGTGTGTGTGTGTATAAACGTGTGGATCTTTGTAAATACAGAAGTCTATACACGACATTATCAGGAAATAAAACCAGTAACGACCAGCCAGTCAGTTAAATGCGATACGTGATATATGCTTGGGCGATCACGTCACTTTCGATTCATGACTGATCAGGAAGAAGATATTCCCGCAGTAGACTGCCGTTTCATTCTACCGTAGACTTGTTGCCAACCAAGGCTATAGGACAGTCCGTCAAAGCTATAGTCTATCTCGCTATTCATCCTATAACTGAGGGGAGAAGTGATGGACTCAAACCTTTCCTGAGAGTATTTGCGCGTAAGTGAATGCAACGAATCGGCCTAAAATTCAAACTCAGTTATCCAAGTTCTCATTCTGACCCGATATCCATTACACCCCAACGTATGGTAATTATAGTAAATTCAGAATTTATTAGTAATTTATTAACATTTCTTCAACACTCATCTTCGTAAGTAAAACTTAAGCTGAAGTACCTAAAATTCAATAAAATAATAAATTACTTAGAATATTTTCCTAAATATTTAAGATTACTGGGTAGTTGAAAAAATATATATAATAAAAAGGCGTTCACGTTGTCCTCGTCAAATAATTTTTACAGTTATGTACCCTTTACTTAAAATCCACAAAGATTAAGCTGTCGATAAATCTGTCAACATCTCATAAAACCACGCACTTCCGTGTAAAAAATGTTTTCCGCGACATTTTAAACTAAAAGTAATATTTGTTTTAATTCAGATTAGTTAAACTTTAAATCAGTAATCTTCCTCAATAAATTTTCAGTAAAATATATTTTATTTTTGAAAGATTCTTTAATAAACAGAATTAAGTTGTGTTGACAGATTTATCAATCTGGCCGATTTCAACGATTAAAAAAATAATTCCAATCAAATTCAGTATTTTGCTTACTGGAAATATTAAATTTAATCTATTAGCTTGGAATTAAAACTAAAATGAAACCTTCAAGAATGATTTTTCATTTTTAAAATATATTTTAAACCTTAGATAACACTTTTTTTGAAGGTATCAATATTAACCTTATTGTAGTTTGACACAAGAAAAAATCGAGAGAATTCACTAGGGGATCGAACCAGTTACCAGCAATGAGAGCTTGGAAAATTTGGCACTCACAGCACCTATCAAAAGGAAATGGGCAAGGGAAAACAGCGGAATAGGTGTGAATAGATGGAGGAGCAGGCAAGAGTTTAGATAGTAAAAATACAAAGGTTTCTAAGTGATACAAAGAATAGGTAGGTGTGGAGAGCCATGATCACATTATCATGAAATGACACGGCACATAAAACAAGATGACTTCTGTTTTGGGGAAATAAAATCAACGCTATAAATCGAATTGAAATCCATAAAAAGTGTAGCTTTAGGTTCTACCGAGATTTGAACTCGGATCGCTGGATTCAGAGTCCAGAGTGCTAACCATTACACCATAGAACCACACTTACTTGCAAATTTTATTGAAGTTATACCTGTCAAAATCACGTATTTTCTTCAGATTATCTCGACCTCCTGTTAGAGCAGGTATTAATTACGAACTGCCTCGAGAGCTGACACACCTCATCGGGCTGTGCCGACACCAAAGACTACTATTTGCCTACATATTTTTTTTTGAGCAAAGGCACATAGCAAAGCAGCTTGGAAGTTTTTATTTGGCTTCATGAAGGAGAATGTAACCTGTTTCTCTAACAATGTTGAAGTAACTGTTACAACTTATTGCATAGTTGTATGTAAAAAACAGGTAATGCTACTGACTTCTTATGAAAAAATGTATTTTAAATAATTTAGGTGCCTTTGAAGTTAAATGTTGGTTTTATCTAAAAGTTAATAGCCTAAAGCTAATGCGTATTAAAACTAAATATATTTACTTACGTAAATAAAGTTTTTCAGGCTTGTTAAAATGTCAGTCATCGATTCATCGAACCGACATTATAGACGAAAAATGTAAACAACAAAACAAATTAAAAAAAAATCCAATATTTGTTCCAGTGATATGCTTCGAAGTGAGTAAATAAATGTAAGGACTAAGGATTATTTAACTGGATTTTGTAAACATAATGCTTACTTTTTGCTTAAAACATAATGAAAATAACATTTATTTACGCATAGTAGCCTATAATGTCATAGATCAACAATTGTAATTTTCTATTGTAATTCCTGTTTAAAAGCGCGCAAAAAAATAAAGAAAAATTAAATAAATACGGAACACCAGCAGTGCAATAATCAAGAAATTGGTATTTATGCTTTAAAATGAATCATTTTTAGATTTATATAACCAATAGTTTAAGAATATAATTTTTTATTCTATACGATTTTATGAAACTTAATAGAAGGAATAATGTTATTTTTAAAGTACATTAAAAGTATTTTTTCATTTAAGTGATAGTTTTGAGTTTAGTTCATTGCATTTATTTTTGGATTATTTTCTTACCTGTTTGATGTCATAAAATATTGAATTACACCGAATGTGGTGATTTAAAATTATGCTGAATTTAAGAGTTATTGAATTATCATATCTCGAATTAATCTTCCGATAGAGAAGAGTATTTAATCAAAGGTAGTAATTTATAATTACATTCTTTTTGAACATACAAAAACAGTAGCTATAAGGAAAAATCTTTTAAAAAAGCTTCACATACAAAAATGGCATTAAACTTTACATTTTTCGATTTAAAAACATGTTTTTTATTTAATAAAAAAAATCTAGTTACGAACAGCAACGGGATGAATTTCAAATTCGCAATGAAAAAGTAAAAGTAATAAAAAAAAATTGACTATTGATTTTTTCTGTGTAATTTGAAAGAAAATGTTTTTTTATTAAATTATGTTAGCACCAACTCTCAAAAAGAAATTATTTTTTCAGATTTATTGAATTAGTTTTGTGAAGGTTCGGAACGAATTTTCACTATGTTCATACTTGATATTGAATCATTTTGTAGCATGTTTTTTCTTAGAATTTCTTGAGTCTGGTCCTCTTCAAAATATTTTACCTAAATAATCAACATATTTCCGATCTAATGATGACGCCCTATTAAAATATCACCGCAAAACAAATTTACCTGACACTGTAAATAAATTAAACAATACGATAAAATGAATATACGAAACAGAAACAGACAATACTTTACCCTACCTAGATATCATGTTACACTATAATTACAAAAGCTTAAAGCTAAGTGTCCCACGCAAATCTATTCATAAAAATGATCTCATAGACGTCTATTCTCATCATAACTAAACTAACTCATAACTAAAATTTGAATTAATCATCGGATTTTATTTAAGAGCACTCAGAATTTTAACACTCAATATTTATATGAAATACTTTTAAGCACTTACAATACCTTAATTATTTCATATTTGTTGAACCTGGAAAAGGTTACTGAATGAGGAATAACCAAAACGGAGGTTGGAAATGAAATGGTAATCTTTATAACATCAACAAAATACAATACTCACCAGCGGCGTGAAGTAGGTAAACCACTGCTAGTGGTGGACTACTTTAACAGCAGATTACACCCACTTGCAATAGTGCCCAGCGTATTGATGGGGATTAGGACATAGCCATTAGTGTCCATAGGTACGGTATATAACAATATTTAACGCAGAAAAAAAGCTTTTACAATATTTTAAAATAGAAAACTGGACCAGTTGATAAACCCAACAAATCAAAATACCCGCCAAATCTATGACTACAACAATTAAAAAGAATTTATCAAAGCTTAATATAAAATTTGTTACAACTTCTAAACGAATAAAAGATTAATTAATATAAAAAAAATAATAATAGGCTAAAATTTGAAGAGGGAATTTACACTATAACCAAAATACAATACTCGCCAGCGGCGTGAAGTAGGTAACCCACTGCTAGTGGTGGACTACTTAGCAGATTGCCCTCACTTACAATAGTGTCGAACGTATTTATGAGGATTGGGACATAGTGTTCATAGGTACGGTATATAGCAATATTCAACGCAGAAAAAGGCTTTTACAATACTTTAAAATAGAAAAGTGTGCCAGTTGACAAACCTAACAAATCAAAATATATTATTCTACCCGCCAAATCTATGACTACTAGAATTAAAAAGAATTTATCAAAGCTATACATAAAATTTGTTACAACTTCTAAACCAATAAAAGATTTAATTAATACAAAACAAAATAATAATAGGCTAAAACTTGAAGAGGGAATTTGCACTATCACCTATAATAATTGCTACATGGAATAAATAGGAAAAAGATCAATGAACTTAAACAAAAGATGATATGAACACAAAAGGAATCTTTTACAAAACAACACTTTCAATGTGTTAGTTGCTCACTGTAGTGAGTTTGACCATAATTTTGATTTAAAAAATGCTATTTTAATTAAAAGAAAAAACAATTTATTAGGACGAAAATCTATAGAAAGTGTTTTAATAGCTAAATCTTTCACAGTAAATATTAGTCCTGGTTCTTTCTGCAATATTTCACCTTTTATATCAGATCTTCTATTATAACAATGTGGGATATTTAATAACAAAAGTGACAAAAAGAAAAAAAAGGAACTAAATAAAATCGGCTTGATTATAGACCCAAACACATACTTAAAAAATACCATTAAAACTTTAACTTTAATATTTCAGCATCGACTCTCCTTTATGCCCAATCACATCAGTGTAAACATCACTTCAGTCCGATGAAATCCCAAAGAAAGAAACGCGTCATACGAAAATTATTTTAGACTTTGTCATTGATTTTCCTCTAATTCTTTTTACTGAAATAATATCTTCAGGGTTTTTCTTTTTGCAGCTGTAAATAACTTTACGGACTTTCTCTTAAATTAAAAAAAATCCACCCGAGATATTGAAACGGGAAACAGACCCACCCCGCAATATTTCAACACAGTTCGATGAAGTAATGGATAGTGGCTCGGACTGAGGAATCGGAAAGCCGAGCTCTCCCACTGCTATGGGCAAATAGCAGGACAGGCCGGGTTCTATAGCCTTGGATGGCAACTGGTCTACCGCAGAAAGAAATGGCAACCTACTGCGAGAAAAAAAATCTGCCTCGTCTAAGAAAGTCGAAAGATACATGCTCGCCTAAGCGTGTATCACGCATGGCACATAACTGACCGATTCAGTATGTATTAATACATTCATTAATGAATTAAGTACTAAAGGTTTCGAATGAATCGGATAATTCCCTGACGTTTAGCAGTTTCTTTCACAATGGGTTGAAAGTAAAAGATTCGTATATTTTCTGATTGAGTATGGCTATGTCTTTCTGTTTTCCATGTCGACAATTCATTCTGAAAAAAAACAAAAAAAAAAACGGATAAGGATTTACCACCAATAACTTCATCAACCGCAAGGAAAGTTGGTTTTCCGTGTCGCGCTAGAAAGTTTTTCTCGCTTGAGTCCATCATTCAAATCTATAAATCAACCATTCGCCCTTGCATGGAATATTTCTGCCATATATGAGCTGGACGAGCTACTTTCGCTGGTTCCCAAATTGTATGAATTTAAGCGTGCTACTAGGTTGGCATCTCAGTGCCACCCTTTCACTGTCGAAACGGCTAAATGTAGCTGTTTCTTCTACTCCAATAGCTTCATGTCTCGCACTTCCCGTCTGTGCAACTCCCTTCCTCTTACTTGCTTCCCTGATAGCTATAATCTTCAAATATTCAAATGCAATATCAACCGACATCTTCAGATGCCTTGATCTAATTCCCCGTCCTTCTCTTCATCCTTTCCTCTATCACGCCTCTTTACTCTTGCTCCCACTCTCTGTAATCACCTGCGCACTAGTGGCACTCCCGCCTTGCTTGGGGTGAAACGCTTAAAAAACCCCCAAAAAACCCAGAAAAAACAAACAAACCAAAAACCTTACATCCACTGCAGAAAAGGTGCTAGAAAAGGAAAACAAATACCGACAAAGTTAGAAAAATGGAAAAAACAAAATAAATAAATAAATAAATAAATAAACAAAACAAAACAAAAAAACAAGAAAAAACAATAGTATAAAATGAAAATAACGGCTTTTTGAACAAAAGTCACACAATTTTGTTCTTTCATCTCAACCGAGGGACGTCAGCTTAGCGGAAAAAGCATTACCAATTTAATATTGAAGCACACACACACACACACACACACACACACACACACACACACACACACACACACACACACACACACACACACACACACACAGAGGCACGAACATTTATTTATTTTGTTCTGATCTGAGGAAGCCTATCTAATGATGACGAAAGGCGTAATGAAGTTAATAAAACACTTTCCCACTTTGAAAATGCAGCAAGACTCTTGTGTCAGGTGATAGTCAGCTTGGCTTTGTAAGTGGGGGGGGGAGATCTATTGAAGAAAGATTTATTCTTCCATTTGTATTTCCCTCGTTATGAACATTATTGCATCCGTGATATAGTAACACCGCCGTTCACGGACGGAACGGAATAACTGGAAGGAGAAAGAATGACAAACATGACTTGTTCCCGGAGAGATTTTTACATCACTAAGACATACAAAATACTATATATACGCATGTGTCCCACACGGAGAATAATATATCACATATATCTAAACAGGAAAGCAGAGTGTAATGAGAAACAAAAGGTTAAAGATCTGACAGATATATAGATACTCCTGTGTCTGTAGAAGCCGTGATTTAGGACTTCAGATTCAAACGGACCGGATTCATCTATGTCCAAAGCCAGGACATATTCCACGCTGGAGTTTCTTTTTGTATCTGATATATTCCCAAAGGGAAACGGCACCATGGACTTGTAAGCTGCTGGGGAGGCAGATTTAACCTCTGTCTAGGCCATGGGGTGGGGACAGGCTAAAGAAAGCAACCTCTCTGTTTGGCTGCTGTAAAACGAACTGAATTTTGACTGCTTCTATGGTTACTGTATGTAGTGACGTCACTAAGCGGTCGTCAAGTGAAACACGTGACAAATCTCCACGAAAGGGAGATAAGCGTCTTCTGTATCGCTACAGCATTGATGTTTATTCCTCGAAAATGAGGTGACTTGTTTTTGCTTTTAGCCGTACTTATTAAAAGAAACTGACGATGTCACATTAAGGCCAAAATAGTTTATTTGCAGTTGCACCATAGAAAGATTCGCCCGCATCTTTATTTTTAAAAGTACAATACTATATTACAGCGCATTCAGGTAAGAACAGAAACTATAGAAATGTTAAATCTTTAATTCTGTAAAGACATTTATTGATTTTAGACGGATACTCTTTCAGATGTTGCGTTTCGTAACTGCCATACAGATATCCTGTATTAATAAAAAATGTCGGTTGGAAATAAATAATAAGCCACTGGCAAGATTGGAACATGCTTTCATTTGACCTGGACTAGTTACCGTGCTTTTCGATAGTCGAGCTTAAGGTATCAAAAGTTACGAGCTCAGGTACTGAGATGGGTGACTAATTCGAAATACCAGGTGCCATAAACTTGGGTGTGCGGATGGTGTAATGGGTAACGGCTCGGAATTGGAAATTGGAGAGACGAGCTCCAACTGCAGTTGGCTTCTTTATATTCACTTATGCCCAAATAAGTATGAATGAATCTCTATTCCCCTCTAGCTATGGGTTAATCAGTAGGGCTTGTATCAGTAAAGCATGATTCTCTAAAAAATTGCTTTAATCTGTGTTTAAATAACCTGCAAAAGGTTGATAATCCGTAAAAAACAATCAATTGAGATTAATGTATCAAAAGTCACGAGTTCAGATACTAATTTTCCAAATCATTCCGATTGGTGCAAGACTATTGTCCTACTCATATCTACTCTCGGTTTAAGACTATATCATGTTGAAACACTGGTTTTCGTACGATCACCGAAGTTAAGCAACGTCCATGTTGGCCACTATCTAGATGGGTGACTGCTTGGGAATATCAGATGCTGTAATCTTGTATGTAATGGTTCTGTAATCGATAACGTCTAGGGACTGGAAATCGGAGAGCAGAGTTCCAATTCCAGTCGGGTTCGTTATATACATTTACGCACAAATACCCCTGGGGAAAAGTATGAATTCAACTCTTCTCCCACCCCAACTATAGATTAATTAATAGAACTTCTATCCGTGAAGCATTATTATCTCCAAATAAATTATTATACTCCAAAATTTTTTCTGGTTTTAAATAATCTGCAAAGGGTTGATAAGCCGTAAAAAAGAAATCCCTCACTCGCTCACTCACTTATTCATTCATTCACTCACCCACTCACACAATCAATCAATCAATAAATTAATCATATCTATTCTTCATTGTCTCTGTGTTCTGCTAAGTTCAGCTTCAAACATCCACTGCTGAACTGTTATAGTATTGTTGCCTGGCTGTGCTGCCCCGTTTTGATAAAAAATAGGAATTTGCCATTTACTGAAAGTAAATGAATTTACAGGCGATAACACCGATTTCTCATGGGTAATACCACTTCAGTTTTGATGGGATACTCCGCAGTACATGCTAAGTTAAATAACATCTTCACAATACAATATATGAGAAATACATAATAAAATTGGTTGTATTGTTCGTACGCTATTATATGTCTACATTAGTTTTGAAATAGTACAATGCGCTAGTTAGTTTATAACATAAACGTAAAATGTTGGTCTTAGAGAGCGATGTTAAAAATATATATATATATATATATATATATATATATATATATATATATATATATATATATATAACACATTTCTAAAAACATTTTTCGGATTACATCTATATTTTCGTTGTCCTGTTATTACCGAGAAGTAAAAAACAAGAACAAATCTATTTCCATACCTGAAGATGTCTGTAGGAACAGACAAAAGCTTGTAAAAAACTAAAAAAGACCTTATGCAACTGGAATTTATAAACAGGGATCATAACATTCATCTACAGGTTCGGGGTTAATGTACTTTATTAAATTTGTTTGCGAAGATGTATTCTCGCCATTTAAATCATTAACTTCTATATCTGTTTTTTGTATGAATGATTCATGTAATGTAAATTGAACTGCACCACATACTTGATATATATATATATATATATATATATATATATATATATATATATATATATATATCAACACCAGCCAATGTAAATTTCATAAAGACGTATAAGTACGTACACAGCAGCGAGAGTGTTAATAGATATCACGAATGGCGACGAAATTTCATACCTTCTTGCTAACAAACATGCCGAAATCAGATGAGTAAAACAAACATAAGTTCTTGACCTCCTTATCGCTGATATATTTTAAAGCTATCTTTAAGCCATATCATATAATTATAGCGTCATATAAAACAATCTAATCTAGGCAACACCAATTGCGAGTCGGTGAGGCTATTTAACCAATAGGTGGAGTAGATGGGTGTTAAAATCCCAAATGATGATAAATTAAAACAAACATTTTAGTGTCGCTTTCATTTTTAACAGTGTGGCCACTGAAAGATTGAATGTTATAAAACAAAAATAACTTTTACAAATACATGAGTTTTAGTAAAAATAACTTTTACAAATACATGAGGTTAGTAAAATTTGAATCGTGTATTTTTTAAAAATCAAATCTTCTGAAGAGATGTTCTTGCGATGCCTTGTTGAGCAGAGTGACGACGGATAGAAGCTGAGGGATCCTCAAGGACACTCTGTCGTACAGCTTCCACTGCTGCGTCAGTGCGCACAGCGCTCTTAGGACATCTTTCCAGAAGATCGCCGACTGATCCAATTCTTTCAAACCGGGCGATTAGGTTTCGAATCATGTTATCGTTAGGAGATACTCTGACATTAAAATGTTATTGGTATTTTCTCTGAGTTTGAATAATTGATCTTTCACTGGAATAGAAAAAACTCAATGAGTTTTACTTGTTGCTAGACATCATACGCAGCCATTTTAATTTCCAAGGGATGCTCTATAAACTGCACCATACGCAGCCATTTTAATCTCCAAGGGATGCTCTATAAACTGTAAAAGAAAAAAAAAAAAAAAAAAAAAAACCAAAAAGATTGAAAACGAACAAGTTATGAATTTTACAAACCCTTTAGTTTTCCAGTGGCCACCCTATATAAACATTTTACTTAGTCTTATTCTATGAGATGAAATATTCGAACAAATTATGTAAGATGGAATATATGAAAATCGGATGTATGTTTAATCTTTTTATTTTATTTTATTCCATTGTTAAATTGTCCGTCATTCGTTGAATTTTTCTGAAGAATAAAAATTTAAACATCAAACTGATTTTCATACATTCCATCTTATGCACTTATTCTTTTTAAGTTTTTATTCATTGGTCTTGTGGCAATTTTTACTTCTTTGGCTAATTTGTTTTCTTTTTTAAATTTATTTCTCTTTTGTTAATTGTGCTGAGACCTTCGACTTCAATGTATGTAAAAAAATATGCTTATACATTTTGAAACTGAAACCAACAACACTCTTCCCTTCCTAGATATCATGTTACACGGAAACAATAACGAACTCAATTTTGACGTTGACAGAAAGGCTACAAATAAAAAAGACCTGACCAGTTTCTACTCAAACCACACTTCTAAAATTAAATCTGGAATTATTATAGGTTTCTATCTGAGAGCATTAAGAATCTGCAGCCCCCAGTATTTGCCTAAAGAAGAAACATACATAGAAAACACATTAAAAAAACTACAATGCCTATATTATTTCCCTAACAACACAAGAAAAAAGCCATACAAAATATACAACCGAAACAAAAATAACATAATCTGTAATAATAAATTACATGAAAACAGATGCAAAATATTATCGAACAACACCGTCACGTCCACTATCCAGAACAACCTATACTACCTAAATAATCTTAAAATAGTCACAAACACTTCCAAAACCATTATGGATACACTCAGATTCTCAAACACTAATAGCAATAATATTTCTGAAGCAGGCATTTATAAAATAAATTGTCAAAACATATATATATATATATATATATATATATATATATTATTTATATATATATAATTATTTATTTAAAACGTCTCTGAATGTAACTGAGATATTGATACAAATTATTAACCCTTGCGCCCCTTTTCTTTAAACAATTGCTCTAGCCGTTAGCATAGTAATTTTAATTTCAATAATGAATATGCTTATAAAATACGTAAATTTCAGGAATTAGTTATTCCAAAAAATTCTACTTTTATATCGAGTATATTTTTAAAAATAATAACAAAAATATTAAAGAACTTTGGATTATTTACCTAACCAGTTCTTTCCTATTTTCTATATATTTTACACACACACACATACCCCCATATATATATATATATATATATATATATATATATATATATATATATATATATATATATATGCGTGTGTGCATATATTGCACTCAAGTCATGTGACCTATCGATCAATTCGGGTAACTTTAGTACTTTCTATTGTTCTGTGATACTGTATTATTGTTAATCCTAATCATTGGTAAACATTCAATCCACACAGATATTAACAAATATTCTTCCAACACGAGTTCCAGGATCAGCTCTTTCGGATAATTCCCTAAATTTCCTTTTAGATGTAAAGTTAAAAAATATCAGCGAAAATTAATTTCTATTAATATTACCGTAAAGTTACATGTAAATAAAGATTTTTTAATGTATTGCGATTACTTTCGTGACATTTCACGTTTTACTAGGGTATTACGCACGCGCACACCGACACATATTTCTTAGTGAATACACGTATTTGAGTTGAGTATTAAGTACACGTATTTGAGTACACGTATTTGAGTTGCTACCCTTGTTTAATATGTAGTTTCAAAACGGATAAGAATTTTTTTTTAGTGTTTGAGCCTTTTATATAAGATTCATACCGTGCCCTAGATATTGAGCTCTACCTGGATTCTATCTTCTTGAAAATTTATATATATATATATATATATATATATATATATATATATATATATATATATATATATACGGTGTCTTTTACAGTGTATAGCTCAAGTCAACTTGCTTTCTTTTCAGATGTACATGTTACTTTTACCAATGTCATCTATGCTTAGATTCGAACAAAGAAAATTCATCCTTAAATTCTAGTGAAACTGCGAAACGGCAGTTGAAATTCAATGCTGTATCGAAGAGAGTTTCAAACAGATCCGCCCACGCGGCTTACAATCTTACAAATTAGAGATAAGTTTGAAGCAGATGGTACTGTAAACGGTGTGCACAAGAGCCGTCCCGGAAGACCATGGATATCAACTGCGTCCTGTGAAGCAAGAAGGGTAATAGAGAGTTATCACAGAAGTCCAAGAAATTTTTTGAAATCTTCATTGCTGCTTGTGCATTATTTAAGTTGGATTCTTTGGTTCTAGTTGAATTACTTTTTTTCAGAAAGATTCAGAATGTGTGTACATTTAAAACACACACATACTATATATATATATATATATATATATATATATATATATATATATATATATATATATATATATATATCTGACCAAAGGAATTCAGAGAAGCATAGATCCATCCAGCTCTTATCTCAAATAGCAACTTAAAAGAGACTGTTTGACCAACACAAGGAATGTTAAAAGATTCATGTTAAAAAGATAAAAAAACAAAACCAAACAAATGAAAACTACAGACAAAATTTCATTTTCTCCATCAAGACATTCATTTCTGTAGTTCACTGCTACCAGCAAGCAGAAATATTTCTTCTCCTGATGATGACCATTTTGGCCGAAACTAGTCGAGGAATTTAAATGAAATAATAATAAAAAAACGAAAGAACATTAATCTACAACCCAGTGTGTCTGAAGATTTTAATTTTTTAATATTTTTTTTGTTTATTATATATATATATATATATATATATATATATATATATATATATATATATATATATATATATCGAGCATCATCGCATTGTCCTTAATTTTTCTTGTTTTTACTTCTATCATTGATTTTTTTTTTCTTATCTGCAACGTCTCCAGCTAAACTCTGTAATTGTATGTACTACTTATTATTTTTTTTTGTATTTTATTTTTTCTCAATGTCCGGTTCACACTCCTCCGTGGTCTTTTGGACAGGAGTAGTAGTTTTACATTCATTTCGAAATACAAGTAAGTATTTTACATGGAAATAGTAAATTTATTCTATTAGCTTGGAATTAAAACTAAAATAAAAGCTTCGAGATTTTTCATTTAAAAAAAATCATTTTAAACCATAGGTATCGCGTTTCTTTTGGGGTATCTATCTATCTATCTATCTATCTATCTATCTATCTATCTATCTATCTATCTATCTATCTATCTGTGTGTGTGTGTGTGTGTGTACGTAAAAATTAAGATATAACTAAAAATACATCTGTAAAAAAAAAAAACAATATGGATAAAGACAAAAATCTGCGCCCTGGATTTCTTCAAATATTTCCTTTCCTAAATTAAATTTTCCTTTCCTAAATGAAATTTTCCTTTCCTAAAAGAAATTTTCCTTTCTTAAGCGAAATTCATGACTATAAAAATTTAAAAAATATTCATGAACGTTTTTAAATTTAAAAATTCTTGATAAAATAACGACATTTTTACTTCTGTAATATAAATACTTGTTGCGAAATAATGATCAGAGCCAATAATGTAACTGGATGATCGTCAGCCCGTCACATCCAACTAATGCTAGACAGCTCAACCTTATGGGTTTTATTCTTTCTATATTAGCTAATTGAAAACCGTTCTGGTCTTATGCAACAGCAAAAAAGCATGATATTGGAATGATAGTTACAGGGACAGAAAGCTTTTTTGTCGAAAGCGCTAAACATCTGTTTTGCATATGAAGGTGCCAAATGACTTATAAGTGGACTAGCGGGCATAAAAGTACACGCGTACTGCATGAAGATCTTTTCCTCGCATAAATAATTCAAGACTTTGAACTTTGCTTCTTATTACAGGGATTCGCTTCGTATAACTCTTTAAAGGTTTTGGATAATTAATCTACACACCAGGAGAATAGTTTTTAAGAAAGCAAATAAATGTCGCCTGCGCAGGAAGAGGAACGAAGCTATTAGTTATATAATACGCAATTTCTGCACATTAATTGCACAAAAACGGATATGACTGGGTAGGAACAACGATCCACTAAGAATTATGCAAACGATGGGTATCTGACCGTACAAGCCTATGGTATAAGTAAAAACCGGAAACAAACCTTTGGAATAGAAAAAATATTTTTTTTTATGGAATTTAGAAGTCGAAACAGATTACTTATGTCAGCTTAAAGATTAGATCTAATCCTTGGGTCGGGAAATTTGTTAGTAATTGTTGTAGTTAGAGAAAGTGAAATTGAAGGCAATGAACAACTTTTAAAGGATGCATTTCCCTGTTTGAAATTACAGTTAAACATTTGATGAAATAGCCAGAATATACGTCTGAGCCGTTACTAACACTTTTATATCTGTCATTATTGTTACGTTTTGTTCTTTTAGTTCCTAAATGTTATAATACGTAGGAGTTTGTAATGAACTGTTCTCTGCGTGAACTGGGCACCACTTGATTCCTGTCAATGTATTCCTATGCTATTGACACTGTAAGAAAAGAAGTTTCCGATTTCTTGAAGAGTGATACCTCTCTTGCTCTATATGTCCCTCACTTTGACGTAACGCTTCCAAATCGAACATCCGACGTCACACAACTATTGGCCGTTGTTTCCCAGTCGAAAAGAAGCAGCACGTGAGGATATCACAATCTGGTTTCTTGAACAGTATCAAAATCTCCTACAGAAGGTAGCGACGCTGAGTGAGAAGAAAGGACAAAGCATCAACTACAAGAAGACAGAATGCATGGCTATCAGTAAAAGAATGAGCCTGAAATGCGATTTGCAGGTCGGGAACACTAGAATCAAGCAGACGCGGAAGTTTAAATATCTGGGAAGCGTCTTGACAGAGGACGGTAAATGCGACACTGAGATCCGTAGACGTATTGGGATGGCCAAGGACGCATTCCAAAAGCTGGGCAGAGTATTGCGAGACAGCAGGATTTCCTTGGTAACGAAGGAAAGAATACTGAGCTGTTACGTGACATCTCTCCTTCTTTACGGCAGCAAATGCTAGACGATTTCTTCAAAGATAAAGAAGAGACTCGAGGCGACGAAAATGTGGTTCTACAGAAGGATGCTGAGGATATCATAGACCGAGCGTGTGAACAACGATGAGATCTTAGAGAGGTTGCAAACTAGGAAGAAGATTATACTTAATATCAGGAAGAGGCAGCTTAAGTTTCTGTGACACATAATGAGGAAGGAGAGCCTGGAGAATCTGATACTCGCGGGTCGAATAGAGAGAAAAACAGAGAAGGGAAATCAACGCATGGCAAATCTGGCGGACTTAAGCATGTGAATGACAGAACGTGGTCTGGGGGAGGAAGCATAGGGAAGGAACTTGTTGAGAGATGCGTTATATAGAGGGAAGTGGAGAGCCATGATCACCTACGTCCTGAAAGGACATGGTACGTAAAAAGAAAGAAAGAATACCTCTCTTGCACTATATATCCCTCACTTTGACCTAACGCTACCAAACCGACCATCTGACGTCACTCAACCATCGACCATTGTTTCTTAGGCGAAAAAAAGCGACAGGTGATGATATCAAAATAACTAAATCACGATAGCAATGAGAATAATTTTCATCTTCCTATACAGACATTACAACACTGTTCAACCATATTTTCAAAGACAAGCGTTTGTTTTCTTTTCTGTAGTACTGGATAACCAATGTCAGTTTTTCGTTTTTTATATATTTTTTTTTTACGTTTTCATTCCTTTTTTACAAGTGTGATTTTCTTATACTCTTTGCTTGTCATTATGCATACACGCGGGAACGTCGATCATCTAAACAGAATAAGCATTGTTTAAAAAGAGGATTTTAATCTATTCTATATCTGTTTTCGATAGTGTTAATTTTTTGCCTATATTTCTGATATGAGGTATTATGTACATTATTTACATTATTCGGACTATTGTCCTCATCTTTGTTGCCATATTTATTGCAACGTTTCAGCCGTTGTACGCTCCGGCCTTCTTCAGGTGGTTGGAATGTCGAACTGAACCCTTTATTTCGCTCACTATGGTAGACTGTTCTAGTTCCACGTACCATTAAACATGGCACGTTGAACTAGAACACGTGGTTGCTGAGACATTAGGTTTATAATACCCAGAATACCACAGATGTCCTCAAGGACACATGGCACAGTGGATAAAGGCGTTGTTTAGATCCAATGTCAGGACCCAAAGAGTCCAATACCCGGTTAAGGCAGTGGATAACTTTCAGAGGGAAATTAACAGGAGATAACTGACATCCATTAAAAATGGCACGTGGAACTAGAACAGTCTACCCCAGTGAGCGAAATAAAGGGTTCAGTTCGACATTCCAACCACCTAAAGAAGGCCGGAGTGTACAACGGCTGAAACGTTGTAATAAATATGACGACAAAGATGAGGACAATAGTCCAAATAATGTTAACTTTTTCCCAGATTGCGTCTTTTTTAATCGGTATCACCCCATGCAAGGCAATAAAATCACTAAAACACAAGGGGTTAGAGGGTGTGAAAGAATTAGGAAGAGTAACATTAATAATGAGCGGGAAGAGGAAGGAAAAATGAGAAGGACAGTAGATAGCAATTGTCATTGCATTTAAATTTTTGAAGATTAAATTTGGCTCGAAAGCATGGAGCTGGAAGGAAGTTCTACGAGCGAGAGAGAAAAAAAAAACCTGTTAGCATAGAATTTACGGTTACATCTAGCCTGCTCTACTGTAAATAGATGAGATCTCGACGCCAGGCTATTACTGTGTTTAAATTCAAAAAGTCTAGATACCATATTAAAAAGCTCATCCGAACAATTACCATGAAAGTATTTCTAGAAAAGATACAGAGAGGCAACGTTATGGCGATGGGAAAGTGACTGAAGCTAAGTCGCCAGAACAGGACCGATAATATTGCTGATTCTTCTTTGGATTTTTGGCAAGGAGCTCAAGGTCAATAGCAGTGACTCTGGACCATATGTGGCAACAATATTCTAAGCATGGATAAATGGTAGACTTATAGATATCTAAGTTTATTCTAATCCATTCTAGTTTTTGTTCTCGAAAGATAAAACGAAACAAAATCATATTAAGATTTTCTAGGGAAAAACTGCTTCAACCACTTCCTCAGGTCAGTGTTTGAAAAGAGCTTCGACCGAATGAAGTATGTAGGTCTTAGCGAGGAACATCCTCCTTCGAACCTCATGGACTGACGTTAGAGAATCACACACACACACACACACACACACACACACACACACACACACACACACACACACACACACAATCTATGCGTGATGACAGAAATCACGTCACTTGAAGACTTTCAACAGCAGCGACAACTAAAATGGATATCACATGTAACTCGAAGAGGAAATAATGGCATAAGGAAGACGTTCCACGCAACTTCAAACCAAAGGTTAGGAAGGAAGCCCCAGTCCAGAATAAATAAATAATAATAATAATCCCTTGACTTTTGTAATCATAGGGTGAATTCGAATGCAGAAGCCACATTAACTCTTTTTCACAATGGTCTACCAACGGCAGCCATCAGCAATTCTGGTATAATCATACCTGTCCATTGTTTGACATTGTCTAACCAGTTTTTGCGTTGGCGTCCTCTCCTACGTCCACATTCAACGATGCCTTGCATTATGGTCTTGCACTGGCTGTTGTGCCTTGTAATGTGCCCAAACCACGCCATTTTCTCCATTTCACAGTGGCGAGAAGAGGTTCCTGGTATTCCACAAAACTTTCATCCCTTTTCCGCACAAACTCATTGGAAATAATAATAATAATAATGTTAAATAAAATAAATAGAATGATTATACGCTACGAGTACGTCTTGAATTTAAGTAGAATTGAAAAAGCTATTTGTGAAGAAAAAAACACTTAAAATCTATTCTTTGTATAAGAAAACATTGCGTCATCCATAACAAGATTTAACGGAGAAAGATTAGGCATAAAAAATATTTTCAGTGATTAGAAGCAAAGATTTGCGTTTTTGAAAACGTTTTCGACCTCTGGTGTTCTTTGACTTCTGAATTCAGCCTCTCTATTTACCAACTTCCCCACACGGCAAGATGTAGCACAAGGCCGGTTTTAACGTGGGGCGTTCCGAGCAAAAATTTCCCATAGACCCTGTATACACGGGGTCGGGTTTGTCTACCTCCCGAAACGAGACTCTGCCCTTCGGCATAACCTCGTCTGGGTTCCTCTCCGCCCGGAGGCAGTGAGTTCGACAAGAGAGGAAGATGAAGATGAAGAGGAAGAGGAAGAGAAAGCTTCCTCCTCGTTCTCATATATTCAACCTCATATAATCCACGTCACAAGTGGCTGTTTTGTGAGACTCCACGCCAACGATTACGTCTATAGGCTTTGTTTTCGTCATGCAGACATACAACACTCACTTAGCAGAGATAAAGCCATATTTACGCATTGATACTTCATTCTCCTGGTTTCATAAGAATATGAACGGACTGGCTACAGCAGATAAAGAGAGTGAAGAAGTTACTTGAAACCAAGATGCAAACTTGAACCAATCATATATCTTCCAAAAAGATTTCTTACAGATCCAGCCTTTTCACTTGAACAAAAGCTCACCAAACAGAGATTTAATTCCCTATTGTTCATGGATGACTCATCTTAAGATTCAATTACACTTTAATCTTCGCTGACTTTCAATTGCACTAACCGGAATCAAGTTTATTTCTTGTAAATGCAGGGTCAAAGAAGACAATCAAAACAAATAATCTCCCTATTCCCTATTCCCCCACTCTCTGTCCCTTTCCCTCTCTCTCTTTCTCGCCCTCACTCTCTCTCTCTCTCTCTCTCTCTCTCTATATATATATATATATATATATATATATATATGTAATTAGGAAAATAATGAAAGGACAGAACAAGACAGAATGCTTGTAACTTTCAACTGTGGTTCAAAAAAACTGTTTTTTGCCCATTGGAGTGCGGGGTGGGAGGTAATGTTTATTTTGAAAACCCTGCAAGCCAATTAGAGAAAATTGTAATCCAGAAAAAAATTTCGGCAGGTACTGAAAATCAAAAGTCTGCCAAAATTGGAACCAATTAAACAGGACCACCACAGATATCTTTTCAAAAATTCTCAAAGGCAAATGACTACATACATATAAACATTCTTTTTACTTCTTCGATATAGATGTATGTATAAATAAATTTGTGTGCGTGTATGTGTGTGCATGAAAGAGAGATGCTTTATTCTAGAATGACTAAATCAGTGTCACATGGAAAAGATAAATAAATAGGTAGAACAAATGCATCAGAAAGACGATATGCTGAGGTAGACATACATATTATTGCAAAATAGAAAATGTGATTATATATATATATATATAAATATATATATATATATATATATATATATATATATATATATATATATATATGGTGAAAATAGGTTATTGAAAAAGCCTTTGTTCACCATTTAAAAAAAATCACCCTTAAGATAAAGTTGCCTATGTAATACAGAGTAGTAAGCTTTGCTTAAACTGGTACAAGCCCACAATATTATGAAAATGACGATCGAACTCATCGCGTCAGTCGACCTTTTTTAGCCACCACGCAACGTTATATATATATATATATATATATATATATGTATATATCGTATTCGACGTATGAGGGTCAAGCAGCTCAGTACCTAGAAACCGACAGCTCAGATACCAGCACATCTGATTTGATTATAGTGATGAAGTCTTTGTGCAGAACCAATCACACTGAAGGGCTGAATACAGAGAGCTGGTACACTACGTGCCATAAGTCCCCCAAACAAACCACTGCAGGTTTTGAATTCAGACTTTCCTTCTCCTAGACTAGTTGGCATCCAAGGCTATAGAACCCAGTCTGTCCTGCTACTTACCCATAGATATTTAGCCATAGCTGGAGGATTTATTCCTTTCCCAAGTGAATGTAATGGATTCGAGTGTAATTCGAACTCGGCTCTCCGATTCCTCAATCCAAGCCGCTATCCTTTACTCCACCGTGCCTCCTAAGGGTGGGTGTGTGTGTGTGTGTGTGTGTGTGTGTGTGTGTGTGTGTGGTGGAATAATCTAGACATATTATGTCTAATTATTTCATTTTAAACCTCTCAAATTCACGGATCGATTTCTTAGTGTTGTTACAAAACTGATTGTGAAAGTGTCCGTAGTTTTGGTTATTTCTCTTATTTTTTTTTCAAGTACTTTCAATCACATCCCAAAAAATTGCAGGTTGAGTATTTAAAAACATTTATAATTTATTTTAATTTTTTGTCTTAGCAATTCACCCTGTTGTAGTTTTCAAGGAAACATTAACTCTTAGTCGGTCCTCGCTATAAAGGTGTGAATTGGTGAAACTAAAGAATCTGAGCATTTGTAATGGGAATTGTGATAGAGATCGATTTGGCCTGCGAAGTTGCGCTTGTGTGAAAGAGGCTGCTCATTAGAGAATAGGTTTTCCCCCCGCGTAAACTATTTTGTTAAGGCTAGAAAGTAAGGACTGAACAATTCTTATCCAGATAAAAACAGCAATACTCCAATTCTACACTGTTATTTAATCCATAGTGGAAGGGGAAGAAATAGATTCCGGCGATTTTTTTTTTTATGCGAAATTGATCGAATCAGGCAAGGTTGGAATTTTAACACGAACCATTGTGTTTAAAAGCATACATTTTTTTTTCTCCAAGTTGGAAAAAAAATATTCTTTTAGGGAGTTATGGCGGTTGGATTCACATGGGTAGAAGGATGGGCCCACCGAAAGTAAATTACACGAAGAAGGAGTTTAATTATCAGAACAAAATAGGAGATAGTGATGATCCTCACTAAAGAGTTGAAGAGTTCGTAAAATTTCAGTCATGCACATCCTTTTGTTTATTTGTTTGGTGATAAGAGCCGATTTCAACTCTATCTGACACAAACCATAATAGGACTACCAATTACTTCACATTAAGTGTTCGCATTTGTACACAATTGAGCATTAAAAATGTAAGAAGTTAATTTTAGGAAATGGCCATTTCGTTCTTATGTTAACGTTGAGAAAGATTTCCATGGAGGATAATAAAGTGTTTTGTCATCTCGAACATGTTCATTCGCTGGGGATGTAAAGCTTGAAGATCAATATGTGACCTTTATTTATTTTTAATATAGTCAAAAATTTAGTAATGATTCTACCATGTTGACACCATTTGGCATAATAGTGACCTATTCAGTGATTATATATATATATATATATATATATATATATATATATATGTAGACAATATTAGTGGTCAATATATACATATATATATATATATATACATATATAAATATATATATATATATATATATATGAATATATATAAATATATATATATATATATATATATATATATATATATATATTTCTTCTTTATATATATATATTTATATATATATATATATATATAAAGAAGAAATATAGTCTTAAGGTGTGCTATATTTATGGGATAAAGTGCTCAATATCAGAGACAGAGCGTGTGTAAATATAAAAGTGAAAATAGAAGTCAACAGTTAGAGGCGACAGTCTGTTTCATGCTAGAAGCAATCGTCATTTAAAATATATTAACTTGGCCTAAAGATTCCTGTTTCTAGGGTGTAACATATATATTAGAATAGATTTTTTTTTATTAATCCGACAGATTGCTGTCACTTTCTACATTATTTTTCGTGGATACTCGTATTTAAGTAGACGCTCTGTTTATTTACTAAACAGTATTTGTATTTATTTTCGTCTATCGGCTTGAATGTTGGAGAAAATGCTCGCAAAATAAAAATTATGCTCTTTTGGTAAGATCTACAAAAAAAAAAAAAAAAAAAACTGAAAAAATCATCTGTGTTTACGTTTGGATACGAAACTGTACAGATATTAACATTTCGGGAGATCACTGACGAGGGAAGTTTCGTTTAATGATAGAAATCGGTCCTTGCCTCATGAATTTATTCTTCGTCGTTCACTTGGTCAGAGCGTATTGGATTTAACGTTAGCTTCCTCTGCCTAGAGAGACCCAGGTTCAAATCCTGCAACAGAGCATAAACTTTTCTTTAATAGAATTTCTCGAACAGTAACCGAAAATAAATAAACGAAGCATCTACTCAAATAAGTATATCCACTAAAAATAACATATATATATATATATATATATATATATATATATATATATATATATATTGGAAGTTTGAAATAGTCATGCATAGCGGTTATTGGAAACGAAAACCGCACACAAACAATGCGATTTATTTCTTTACCGTATGCACACGTGTATAAGAGCATTTCATTTATAGTGTGAACCTTGATTTTTTTTTGTAAAAAGCTTAATTTTTTTATATAGCTCATGTATAATGCGCATGATCCTGGACATATTTTATAACAAAGAAGTGGTTTATTTTTGTATCGTAAATAATTTATTTCTGTATACAGTTAATAAATATTCAGTAGAAAACTATTTTCTTCGCTCTATCGAAAATAATTTCTTCCTTTAGCATGTATCGTAATGTATTGTGTATAATTTATATAGGAATAGTGGGATATGATTTTATAATACTCATCAATTTGGTCAACAGTGGCTGTCCGGCCCACCGGGATACCGGGAAAACATTGTTAATTCTTCATTTATATAAGGTATTTGTAGATTTAAGCGGCAGATATGCTGAATGGTGTTCTACTGTTCATGTAGCAACAGAAAGAAAGAATTTAGGCGACGGGAGGCAAGCTAAAGGGACTTACCTGTACCGTGAACGTTCGTCAAAGGTGCCGTGACAATGTAGGTCCACCAAGTAGGTTTCGGTCACCAAAAATGCATGAATTTTAAATCCACCAGAAAAATTAATTGTGTATAATGCAACCGGTCCCGAAAATACATGATTTTTAACCTCTTCAAAAATATTACTTTTGTATATTGCGGCCCCGGATTTTGAGCGCAAAAGCTGATCATAAAAATTTGCACTATACTTGAGTATATATGATATATAATCTATTTATTTTTTATTTGTTCATTATTTTATTGATTTATTTGTATTTTTTTGTTATACTGATATAATATGGACACATATTACAAATTCCCAAAGAATACCATGATATAGACAAAGGAATTATGCCTACCACACAGATACCACATTGGTTCTTGATAATGACTGCGATGATCGGAAGTATTTGAACAAAACAATATCAAAATATGAACTTCGGACAATTTATTCACAACTTGTCGTACAGGATTTTCTATTTGGTAAAAAAAAATAGTTCAAACAAACGTTTGAAGTAATATTTAATTTTAATATGGGCACTCAACAAAGACAGACGATACAAACCAAGTTTAAAAACTGAAGATGAATTTATTAACATACAAAAGTGAATGAATTACACAAAAATAAGTGCATTGTGTGCCAAATGATGGCCAATTATATGTATGTGAATTATCAATGAAAATGAAATATGTCTTCTTACAAGAAAAATGATAATGCTGCATAAGGTCGTCAGAAAAGGTAACTCCATAAAATGAGGGAGTAAACACTTCTCTGAATAGTTTTCAAAGAACTGATATAATTTTCGAAGCAATGTTCGTAAAAGCAAAGAATAGAAGAAGCAAAGAATAAAACAAGCAAATCAGTCGAAGACTTCATTGATGGGTGTGCGACTTTGATGTTCCTTTCAATTCTCGTTTGGTGGTTGTCAAATATCTTTTGCGTTGTTTTTCTTCCTGGAACAGGACGACATAGTTCCTGTAGCAGGTGTTGGTGGACTCCGAAAATTAATTCCAAGGTCACCCCCTAATATAACAGGTAGGCTTCAAATACAATTCTCAAAGTTTTGAGGGAAATCCTTTTATTGGTTTCGGATGAAAAACAAACGCAGCTGAAAATCAAAATGTACCAAAAATATTTTCGAAATTCAAAAATTATGCAAATGCCCAACGCATCGTCTGCTTGCTTTCCCTCTAAAAGGCAGACGATACATACTTGAGCAGCTTACATTACTATTCGGTTCTTTTAAATCAAATTTGTTTGGATGACTACTTGCCGCCTAAATATATCTTATTCATATATATATATATATATATATATATTATTCATATATATATATATATATATATATATATTATATATATATATATATATATATATATATATATATATATATATATATATATATATGAAACCAAAGATGTATGACAAACTGGGGGAAAGGATTTTGTGAGGCGTTTCATCCTTTAGGACTTCATCTAAATGGGTTTGTTTATGTTGACCACAATTTTGGTATAAAATCTTTTACTCTAAAACTGAAAATAATACACTAAAAGAAAAATAACTAGAAAGTGTTTTAATCGCTAGTTCATCTGCGTCCCGGTTTTTAAAAGGTTTCACCATTCTTGACAGATTTCCTTCCATCACAATGTGGGGCATTTAATACCAAAGATGATGCAAACATAAAGAAAAAGAATCTAGATAAAATTGGTTAGAGTATATTAAAAAAATTCTCTAAATTTGAAAACTCCCAGTGTCTTTCGTTTATGCTCATATGTAGTCACAACAATGTCTACAAAACCAGTCCGATGAAGTCCTAATGGATGAAACGCATCGCAAAACCTTTTTCCAATTAGTCCTACATCTTTTCTTTCAAAACTGTTCTTGACGTATAAAAGATTATTTATCGCTATCCCATATATATATATATATATATATATATATATATATATATATATATATATATATATGTGTGTAAGTCATATATAAGAATGAAATAATGGGTCGATGCCGACATATTAACAAATATTTACTTTGTTACTTTAATAATAACATAATATGATAAATCAATCAAAATATTAATACAAATACAATATAAAATATTATAATTTATTTAATAATGTAACATAAAATAGCATAACAACTTCTATATAAACCACAAAAAATAATTTAATTTCTAAGAAAAAAATTTAAAATTGGAAGAAAAATCTACAGCTGAAAAAAATGAAGACGTAAACAAAAACAAAAATTCATGAATACGGAAGTGTATAAAAAGGCGTAAAAAAACGGATTAAAAAGACGCGGAACAAATTGCAAAAATTGGAAATATAATTTAAAAACCAGAAACTCCCTGAAGAACGGAAATTCGAAGTCAGGGAAAATTGGTATTTTAAAATGTTAAGTAATCTTTTCTATAATATAATATATATATATATATATATATATATATATATATATATATATATATGACGTTATATTCTGTCTCGAGAACGATTATTACTGAAATTCTATCGATAAATCCCGTAGCAGTTATTATTCAAAACACACGTCATTTGTGACTTAGCTGAGAAGCGAAGCATACAAACTTTTCTTCATTTTTTCTAGTGTTTGATAGATGATCCTATGCCGTATAGTTCAAATTAGCAATAGAATCTTGATTCTTCTTTCTTCGAAGAACCATTATTAGCTACTGTTAATTTTTGACGAGTATTCTTTTATTTTCATTTCACTTGATTTTTATTTTTTTTGTAATAAAATAAAGTTAATTTTTCATTATATGAATCCTTGTTTGGCATTATTAACTAGTAATTCTTTCATCTTAATTTCATTTGGTTTTCATCTGTTAGTAATATTATATTAATAATATAAATTGTAATCAGACTAGAAGTTTTTGCAACATGGTGAGGCGTGTTGAATTCCTCACAGTATTTAGGATTGTTAAATTTATAGCTAACATTTTTGTCGAGATTTACGTTTCATTCAATTTCGCAAACCAATCGATGAAATTTGAATAAGCTGATTGGTTCGCGGTTTAATAATTTCTTTAATTTTACAGGACTTCATGGTAAACAATATATTTTAAGAAAATTTCTTTATTCCTTTTTAACAGCGAAGAATAAATTCTTAGGATTTCTTACTCTTGAGCATGCAACATGCAACTGGCCATGCATATATATTTCTTTCTGGAGCCAAATTCCAATTTTTTGACGCGATTGGCTTTGGGATTTGTTTATAGTTCTTGCAAACGCAAACTGCATTCTTGTATATAAAAACTTAAAGAAAAGATACGCAAAAAACAACATTGCATTTTTATGAAATAAGTATTTGTCATTTTAATCATTAAATTGCTTAAAATAAATAGTGGGAAGTATTTTGTATGTTAAATGATAAAATTTTTAATTTTTCCCCCAAAATGAATGAAAATTTATTGTACTAAGCTACATATCCTAGTAAAAGTAACTGTACTTTGTACTCCTTTACCTGTTTACATGGACGGGCGGATGGACGGACTAACGGAATTCACACAATTTTATATGTAGATGAAACATTGAGCACCGTTATTAATTTTTGACCAGTATTTCTTTCAGCCTAATTTCATTTGCTGTTCATCTGGTAGCATTAGTAGTAATATAACATTGGATTTTTGTTAGATGACTCATTATCAACCATTATTAATTGCTATGTGATATCAATCTTGTATGATAGTGAATGCTAAACAATCTCACCATAGATGAATAGAAAACTGGAGACAGCAGAAATGTTTGGTTTGGTTTGTTTGTTTAACGGCATATCAACATCCTTATGGGTCATTTAATGCCGAAATTTTATTTTCTTGTGATCTAATAACGTATTTCTGGTAAGTTTTTATTCTTTTATTAAGAGAATGTACTGTTAGTATTTTTTTTCTAATGTATTTTTATATATTCATGTTTTGACCTCAGTTTGGGGGGTTCAATATTTGCCCATAGTTGGGACCCTAACAGGTGCTACCACCACGGGGCAAGGTGAACCTGTGAAAACTGAAATTAAGGGGTAATTTCACGTTCCTCAAAACGTCCCGATCAGAGGCCTTGATGCCGTATGTAATCAGCAGAAACATGTCTCTATACTGAGAATTCCATGGACGGAGCGGGTAAGCAACGAGGAAGCCTGAAAAAAAAATGGTAACAAAAAGAAAAGTCAGAATCAGCTAGAGACAGCTAAAATGTCTTGGACACATATTGAGGACGGGGAGCTTGGAAAACTTATCCTTCACGGAGGGGCATATCGAGGCAGGAAAGATAAGGGAAGACCACCCACTTGAACTTGTGTGATTGGATGGCGCTATGGAGGGAGGTGGTAAGCATGGAAAAGCGAGAAACACTGGTAATGACGGAATGTTGTGGAGAGCTATGGCCGTCCTCGTCCTGAAGTGACACGGCACATGGATGAAGAACATACATAAATATGCAAGACTGAAATTCGAATGTGATTAATCCATCTGTGAGTATTTTATGGCGTCATATATGGTATTTTAATTTCAGAAAGATTTTTTAATTTTTCTCTTCAGAATCTATCTTACATATCTATAAGTATCCATTTCGTCCACACAATATTGCTGCCACATATAATCCAGAGTCACTGGTATTTACCTTGAGCTCCTTGCCAAAAATCCAAAGAAGAATCTGCAATATTATCGGTCCTGTTCTGGCGACTTAGCTTCAGTCACTTTCCCATCGCCGTAACGTTGCCTCTCTGTATCTTTAATTATTCGGATGAGCTTTTCAATATGGTATCTAGACTTTTTGAATTTAAGCACAGTACTAGACTGGCGCCGAGATCTCACCTATTTCGCAGTAGAGCAGGCTAGATGTAACCGCAAGTTCTATGCTAACAGTTTCTTTTCTCGCACTTCTCGCTTGTGGAACTCGCTTCTGGCTTCATGCTTTCCAGCCAACTTTAATCTGCAAAAATTTAAATGCAATGGCAATCGCTATCTACTGTCCTCCTGATTACTCTTCCCTTTTCCCTCTCATTATTAATGTTTCTGTACCTAATTCTTCCACACCCTGTAACTACTTGTGTCTTAGTGGCTTTATTGCCTTGAATGGGGTGATATCGATTAAAAACATCATTAAAGAATTTTAAAATTTTATTCTTATTATTCAAGGAAGCAAAAATATTTGTTTATACGATTTCAGTATTTCGTTTTTTATTTGCTTCAAAACAATAGACATTTTTGTATACATATTTTCAAGAAGCATTTTAAAAACTTGCATATGTCAGCAGGATGGAGGCGATCATGGCCCTTCGCAACCTTCTTTGCTTTATCATTACCATGATATCCTTCTTTAGAAACGTAATGAACTGCTTTCCCTTTGCTTTTTGCACAGTTTTTGTATTCAGTTGTATAATCTTCAGTTTTTATGAGATGACTAGATCCAGCAGCAAGGCCACTCATCAGGAGGTTTTGAGGAGCATGAAAAAACCTCTTAATTGCTGCTGTTCTCATGTCTTCCCTGACACACAGGGTGGTAGCACCTGTTAGGGTCCCGAGATTTTTATAGCATAAATCCCAGCAATACATTTTTATAGTAAAATAAATCACCATTTACTTTTTTTTGTAAAAAAAAAAAAAAAAAATACAGTACATTTAAAAAAAATAAAAATATTTCAAGCAATACATTTTTTCGTAAGAAAAAAAAATTACCGGCAAAACATTTTTGAAAAAAAAAGTACCAGAAATACAATTTTGCAAATTAAATTACTAATGCTCCCAAGAAAATTAAATTTCGGCATTAAATGACTCATAAGGTGTTGATATGCCACTAAACAAACAAATTTTATAAGATGAAGCATTGTCCATTACTCATTTTTGACTAGTATTTCCCTCATCTTAATTGTAATTACTTTAAATCGAATCTACTCAGACCGAGAGTCTTCTGCTATTAGTAAAACTGACATGACGAAACTAAAAGACAACATTGAATCTCGCCACTTTATTGTCTATCTTCCATCTGCACTGTGTATGGTTAACTGAGAATTTTTAGTTCATTAAAAGTGTATAATATTCCATCAAAACTAATCTAAACACTGGTGACTTGACTAAAATATCTGTCCTAGGATGGAGAGGTTTTAATTCATTCCACACATATTGAAATCCAAGCTCATTTCAGGCTTTACAGAATTCTTTTAATAAAAAAAACAAAAACACAATTCTATGGAAGACTGCAAAAGACATAAAATAATTAAAAAAAAAGTTCTGGGATGATGTATTTATGAAGTCGCCTTAAAGATAATTTTAATGTCGAAAGTGTTTCATTTTTAATATTTTCCGTTATGCAATAATTCGAATTTTGATAATCTTTGACAGTGGTAGAAACATAGAATGAATGTGTTTAACAATCTTCATACCAAAATCAACATTTTATACCAAATGTTCGAAGAAAGAAGACACAAAATAAACATTTCCAAAACAGGAACTACAATCTGGAAATGGTATGAGAGCTGTGATGTCATCTACACTAAATCCATAATAAAAATTCAGACTGTGAATTTAATAAATGATAAAGACTTAAGGAAATTCAGTGTATACATTAGTCATAAGAAATTTAGTATAGGAAATATGGAAATTGAACATAGAATAGACTAACTGTAGTTTCGCCCAACACCTCAAGATGTTACAAAATCAAAACATTAATATAAAAACTTAAGAGTTATTTTCTTAAATAATCTCATCAGATCTGGACTTTCCTATGGATGTTATACATGGCGCTATATTCGTTCAGAAATATTTAAAGTATTAGCTGCATAAAATCGCGTTCTCAGGTCAGTGGTTAAAAATGGCTTCGAGTGAATGAAGAGTGTATATTTTAGCGAAGACCATCTTACTTCGAACCTCGTGGGCTGGCGTTACATGATCATAATTGTATATCTGGACCAAATAACAGAAAGCACATCACTTTCAACAATAGCGATTAATAAAATAGATAACACATGAAAGACGAAGAGAAAATAATAACATAATCAAGACGTTGACATTTAACACTACTCGAAATAAAAGTTTAGAAAGGAAGCCAGCACCTCCCCAATACCAGAAAAAGATACAACAGTAATATTCCATTTTTGGTCTGACCAGATTCCTGTAAAGATAGAGCAATGGTAGGAGGAATCAGGTACTTTCGGGAGCGATACAATGAGTCGACTATTTTCCCAGCATCATTAGCTATGGATCTTTTATATGAGTTCTATTTGAGATCTGAGGTGAACTTGAGTCCAAATAGACTTTCAAGGCAAGGAGCTTTATTGAGAGTAGAGCCACCCATCATGACTAGATAAAATTCAAGGTCTATTCTGTAGTCTTACTGTTAATCCCCACAAAATAGCATATGTGCATTTTTAAGTGGGTAAATAAGGAGAGAAAGACACTTTTAAAGAAACATTAGCAGACAGTTTTTTTTTAACATATAAGATAAGAAGCAATTTCCCCCTCGTCACGGCTGAAATAAAGTCATGCTTTTCCCACGCAGTTATAAGACGACTTTTATTTTGTGGCCAGCATAGTAATTCAGGCGTCATATTACTCAGGGCGTCTATTGTAGGTAGTCAGACTGTATATCAGAACTTATAACATAGCGTTCTATCTCTCTCTCTCTCTCTCTCTCTCTCTGAATTCGTTTATTTTCTCGATTACGTAAAAAAAGCTTATTTTATAACGTAACGGTGTATGCAGATATGCAAATATTCACTTAGCCTATTCTAGTCAGGCACAGGGATATATTTTTAGGCTACTCAGTGAAGATCAAATTCAATATCAAAACCAAATTTAGCTAGCTCACCGTCACTTTGCGACAGAGTTCCAACAATTACACACGCACATACAAAACACACCACGCACAGATACACACACAAGGGTGTGATCCTAAAATGCATACACATTTTAACAACTAAACATTTTTTGAAATTGTCCGTAGGAAGGATTGATGTCTGGATTAATTGATTTGTTTTACGACTTATCAACCTCTTTGTGGGTTATTTAAAGCCGAAACATAATTTTGAATCTTATAAGAATAAGTCTTTATTTTTCTTTCAAGTGAATATTGTTTTACTAATTTTAGGAGGCATATAATAATTCTACCCCCTCCTCACTTTGTTAGTTAGTTAGTTCACACGACCGTTACGCTTTGTCATTACTATTGTATTCAGGTGATGACACGCAGTAAAAATTTATTTTTCTATTGTAGTCTTATACATATATCATGGAAATAACTGTATATTTCCAATCAAGCAAGAAAATTACTTTTAACAAGATTTTCCTGTTTAAAGTATCAACATCTTTAGAGCCATCGTCTATTGACTTATTATTAATAAAAATGTTTGCAAGACAGATTTTCCGATAGTAAATTATATAACAATGATTTTTTCAGATACGACTTGTACAAAAATATATTAAAATCAAATTGTCCTTAAAAACAAATTGTAGGACATTTCCAAGTAGAAAGCGTACAGAAATAGATCGGAAACGTAAATTCAATTATAAAAGCCAATCTTATTTAGGGCCTGCAAATTCTGACCCGGTTCGGCATTTTCAAACAGTTCCTTTAGGTTACTTGCTTTATAGTGCTTGGCTCGTGTTTGTTAGGGTTTATCATTGCATGCCCAATCGTGCATAGTTCCTGACATGCTACGCACAACAGTGGTTTTTTTTCAGTAGATGTTGGTAGGTATGTGCCCTCTACGGAGTCTGGCGAGGACCACTTCTTACCTTATCTCCCTGTTGTGCAATTTGTTACCTTGACAGCTGTTCCAGAACCTTTGCCGTCTGTCTTTCATATATTTGTGGATGGTTAGACGCAAGTGAGTGTAAGGAATTTTTATAGTTGAGGGTCTCATGTGTAATGAGTCTTTTTGCTGCTTTATCAGCTTTTTCATTTGCCTGAATAGCAATTTGGTTTGGTTAGAGGATTACAGAGCAACAGACCTGCGATAGGGCGGTAGAACATTTTCTCTTTTAGAGGCACTGGAAATACGAATTTATGATTAAAGTAAAGAATTTATGATTAAAGTAAAGAATTTATGATTAAATTCTGTTGACATTGATACACTAACAGTTATAAAAAATGTGGTCTGCATAACGGTTGCCGGCGCGAAACATGGAATCAGCAGGTCGATTTGAAATTCCGAGCTAGTCTGTTATTTTCTTCACTTTCGCACTAATAACAAAAAAAAGGTATGAATCCATCTTTTCTCTTCCAGCTATGGGTTAAATACGGTAGACTGGGTCCTCTGGCATTGAGTGGCAACTCAAATAGTCTAAGAGAAGGAAGATCCTGAAAGCCAAATCGTGGAGAAGACAACAGGAAACCACTCTGATAACTTTCCAAAGAATACATGCCAATTTGTAGGTAATAAAGACAAGGGAGCTATGGAGAGCCATGGTCGCTTGCGCCCAGAAGGGACATAAGCTTAAAAAGCAGTCAAATGCATGTACAGTTTTAGAATGTGAAAATATTGCATTTACTTCAAAATTACACACACACGCGCGCATACACACACTCACTCACACTCACACACACACACACACACACACACACACACACACACACACACACACACACACACATACATATATATATATATATATACAGTGACACGCATAAGTATTGGATACATGTTATTTTCTGTTATAACTCTAGTTTATGTTCGCCATTTTGCCTGATATTTGGTAAGTAATATCTCATAAAGTTGCTTTAGTTGTATGTGGAAGGAAAATTAAAAACTCATGGTTGAATCCATTTTTTTATCAAAGTTCAAAATTACCCTATTCAAAAGTATTGGATACATCAATTTAATATTTTGTTGCGTAGCCTCTGTTTCGTTTCACTGCTTCAAGTCGCTTTCTATAGTTGGCCATAAGTTTTCCACACTGATCCACCGTTACTTTATCCCATTCTTCCTTGCATAATTCCTCTAATTGCTTGATATTTTGTGGATTCCGCTTATGAACTTTAACCTTCAAAGTATTCCACAAATTCTCAATTGGATTCAAGTTAGGAGACTGACTTGGCCAACTGAGAGTACTAATACCATTATTTTCAAACCATTCCTTTGTAAGTTTTGTGGTATGTTTGGGATCATTGTCGTGTTGAAGCACAAAATTCCGACCATGTCATAAGGAAGTTGCAGATTTCTGAAGGTTCTTCTCTACATGCTACCATTCATTCTACCATGGATAATTTGTAACTCACCAGTGCCCTTGGATGAAAAGCATCCCCATATCATAATGGAAGCACCCTCAAACTTAACTGTTGGGATGGTATGGTGCTTGTTGAAGGCAGTGCTATTTTTTCGCCAAATACTTGTCGTTGTGTTCCTTCCGAATAGTTCAACTTTCGTTTCATCCGACCGGATTACCTTTTCCCAAAACTGCATACTTTTCTTTTCATAAGTTTCGACAAACTTTAATCGGTCTTTGACATGTTTGGTTTTCAGTAAAGGCACTTTTCTTGGTGATCTAGAATGAAAGCCTGTATGATATAGAGCTCTGCTAATGGTATCCTTACTTACATTAATTCCAGTACCCTCAAGATCAGTTTTAATTTCGGAACGAGTAATGAAGAGGTATTTTGCACATTTCTGCTAATCGACCTTGAAGTACTCTCATTTATTTTTCTCGGTCTTCCATT
>CAHIKZ030005556.1:555000-575000 GCA_903632075.3 Acanthosepion pharaonis
GAGTAAATATTTTAAGAGAGAAAAGAAAATCGAATTTAGTAGCTGTCATCAGAATTCAGATCTTTACACAGTCTTTTGAATATGAGTTTCCTGTTTAGGAGTGAACTTCCGGTTCCTTCTAAAGTCTGCTTCAACTATATACTTCTAACGTCTCCGCCTAAACTCTGAAATTTTACTTACTATTTATTTATTTATTTTTCCGTGCTACTATTGCATAATATCAACCGAGGCATTTGTGACCTACCGTAATTGACGATACACTCATTATTGCTGGAAAATGCTCAGGAAAAACAATAACCTGGTTACTGTTTTTTAAATGACATCAAATCATTTTACAAACTTTAAAATCACTATTTGATGATTTTTTTTCTGTATAAATTTTTTTAATGATTTTAATACATAATCAGTTCACTCCCTTTAACCCTAATCATAACCCTTAACCCTAACGTATTTTATATTTCCAACAGTTGGTAAATATCACGTCATAGTAGGAAATGAATAGTAGATACCATTCTTTATAGTAGAAAATAGGCTGTAGATATCATACTATAGTAACACCTATTTTTCTTCTCTTCAAACAGAGTAGATAATTTCGCCAATCGCTCTGTTCATATTCCTCCCTAGACTTTTGAATAGGAGTAGAGGTTTATTCGTCGATTCCTGTATAGGATTCGGTTTCCGGTTCCATCTAAAGATTTTTTTTTTTAATTCTCTTTCACTCCCAGTAGCCCCTTGCATCTTAGTGGCATTATCACCTTACTTAGGGTGAACTGATTAAAAAGAAAGAAAAGAAAATACCAACGCCATGAAAGCATATGTATGTGGAGAAGATGGTAGTCGATGACTTCTCTAGCACACACACACACACACACATAAGCACGCGCTTATATATTGATAGATATCTCTACAAAATAGGTTCACTGTTCTTTTTTATAGCCCGACTGTTTCTCAAAGAAATGCATTTCCGATCTAATGCTTTTGTTTTTCTGAATTTGTCAGCGGGGAAAATTTATGGATTTCTTTTGTTCGATGTTTATGGAGCAGGTACAGAAGAGTTAACATGCATGTTAACTTTTTTGGTTGAACAATTTCCAAATTTACTCCCAGAAAAATAGAAAAGCCTCCCTATCCCCACCAAAAAGAACAATCCGTAGATGGTTAATTGCAAACAGAATTGATTATACTTTACGATGCATATATTTATATCTACATGCCTAAAAAATAAAAATAAAAAGATTCACAATATACAGCCATGAAAACATTATCAATGAAGTTGAAGAGATATTTTGGTTTGTTTTTGTTTGATTAACAAAATTGACAAGATTCAATCACCAAACATTGTCCAGTTTTTATTCCTCATTACGTTCACGAGATCACTCATTAATCAGTCAACAACATTGTCTATAACGTCTGTTTTGTTCCGGGTGAGACCAACTGAGCCATTCCCTTATGTTGTCATTATTGTTTAACGAATTAGATTGCAGGAATTTATTGGCAATGTTTTTTTTTTCTTGGATTACTTTAATTAAAAATACGAACTAAATCAGACAATGATTCAGTCTTACATTTATACAGACATTACATCTGGCAAAACGACAAATTGTAAAAGACGCTCACCAGCTTTTGACAAACGGAACACATAGTGCCAACGTTCCGAATGAATGTATGCACAACGCGTGAATGGTGTGCCAGGAGAAAAAAAAATTGGCGGAAACAACCGCGCAATACTAGTTTATTACATGCAGCCGAAAACAACCAGGACATCATCAGGTAAGGAGGCGGGGGGATCTGCGGTTTGGTTCATTGTTACCGCCGGCTACAGTTGACAATAATTACAGTTTGTTAAATAAACTGCAGAGGAAGTGACTAAGAAGGTGTGATGAATTATGGGAAGTGGGACTGTCCGTTTATCCAGTCGTTGAATATTATGACACATTTTACAGGATTGAAAACAATGCTCATGTCTTTGTCTGCCTTTTATCACTTATCACTCACTTTTGTGTCTGTGTGTTTCGTGTATTAGTCGAGCGAGAGAATCTCATCGCGCTTGCACGAAGCGAACGGAAGCGTAGGGGTCACCCAGTTTTAAAGTCTATTTCGATATTCGAATTCTTTCCTACTTTTCAAGTTCAGGTGATGGTAGTGTTTTCCATTTGATACTAAATTTGTCTGGAATATAGAAAGAGAAACTTTTTCAGAGGTACTGAAATTGCTGTGGAAGGTTTCCATAAATCACACCATTAAACACACACACACACACACAGACAGATATAAATATAAGTAAATGATCACTTTTCTTCCCCCAACTCAGAGTTTTGCGGAGAATACACCGACTCAAATGTGGACCTTATTGTAAAATTCTTTTTTTTTTCAACCGAAATATCGTCCTCGTTATGACGATAAACTAAATCTGGCAGCAAGACCTCTGATCGGAAAATTGGAGGTTTTGAGGAACGTGAAACCACCTCTTAACTGCAGTTGTGCTCAAGTCCACCTTGACCTGGCCCCCTGCTATGGTGAAATAGTAAATCCCAAACAAAAATCAACAATACATGTTTATGGCAAAATGACAATCAGTATAACACCAAGAAAGTATAAAAATATTATACGGACTTATAGAGGACAATGAAGATTAGCGGCCACAATCTTCACAACGTTAGATATGCAGATGACACGGTGTTGAGAGCAGACATAGATAGGAAGCTACAGGAACTCCGGCGGAAGACAGTAAAGGAAAGCGAGAAGAAAGGACTAAGCACCAACTGTCAGAAGGCAAAATTTATGGTTGTCAGCAAAAGAGACAGCCCTGCATGCGAATTAGAAATTGGAGATAACAAAATTAAACAAATACAACCATTTAAAGACCCAGGGAGCGTTTTATCGGTAAATGCGACATCGAAATCCAAAGGTATATTGGAATAGCAAAAGTTGCCTTCCAAAGTTAAGCAAAGTATTAACACTTTCACTGCTACTCATTTGCCCAGTGCTGCCCCCATCTGGCCAGCCATTTTTAAAGAAAATGCCAAATTTCAACCTACATATTTTATTACACAGAAAACTGGCACCAGTGTGTTTTACAGCCTTCCATTTTCATGGATATACCTGGGAATGACTTACCAGACCAGTAATGGGTATACACATGATATCTTTTGAAGCATTGTTCTTTGTAATTTGACGATAGATGGCGCAACGGGACACTCATACCAGCGGTATGCAAAAAACGTAGGTTTCCGTACTTAGCGAACTGGAGCAAGATAAGAAAAACGAAGATCTCCATAGTTAGCAGCGGAAGTGTTAAGAAACTGGAAAATTTCGTTAGAAACAAAGAAAAGAGCACTGAACTGTGTAATATTGGTTCTTCTTTATGGCAGTGGCAAACAGGATAACCTCACAGTTGAAAAAGAGACTAGAGTCAACAGAAATATAGTTCTACAGAAGAACTAAATTTAAAAGGTTTAAAATTTCAAATTTCAGCGTCGGCTCTCCTTTATGTGCATTTATAGTTACAGCAACGTAAACATCACTTTAGATGAAGAATATAAAAAACGAAATGCGTTACACGAAGTTTTTTTTTTCACTTTGTCATTAGTATTCCTAATATTTTTCTGGTATATAAAAATTTATATATCATTTTCTCCCATACATATGAAAGGAAAAGTTATACATTGTTGTGAAATGTCATATCTCATTTCAGGCGAGATAATAAAAACCTGTTAAAGTGTAAAAAGAAAAAAAAATGGCAAATTTCTTTGTCTAGAACACAGTCTACGATATTATTAACAAAACCAATAGGTATATTTTTTTTAGTCATTGTTAAAAAAAAAGAAAAAAAAAGAAAAAGATTTCTGATTCAGACACACTAAACGCAAGCGGTTCACACATTTTTGAATCACTTCATGAAGCATTTCTTTAAAATCACAAAGAGATTTAGAATATAAGAAAATAAGTCACTCTGATTTTCATCCGCTTTACTCTCACTAAAAACAAAGGGCAAAGGATTGCCATCGCCCTGAAACATGTTTTGTTTATTTACGTATATATTTTAAAGCATGACTCATGTGATTTTACACAGTGAACTACTTATATCTGCACTGTGACTGGCTCGAATACATTCTACATTAATAAGCCACAGTTCAAAAACCTACATAACATATCTGTACGGAGCTTTCATTCGCAAATACCGTAACCAAATTCCGCAAAAAAACACTGACCAATTGTCGCATTTTGCTGAGGAATGAGTCGAACACTGAACATTGGTGATATTAAGTTTAGCAAAGTCTGATATGGAATAGGCAATGTGGTGAAAACACGGGGTGGGGGAACTGTCTGATCACATTCAATTACGTCGAAAACTCTGAATTTTCGCCTATCGCGGTGAAAAAGGGTTTTAATTCAGGTAGCACCTAAGTGAACTTGAGCATCTTTTGGAACTTAATGAGCTTGTCCTAAAATCGCTCAAGTTTAAGTCTCAAGTGGAACTCGTACATACAATACATTACTTATAATGTTAGAAAAACAAAATGGTAGGTACCTTGTACCGCTCAAGTAAATACCTGACTCCTCCTGATATTCTCTACCTTTACAAGAGCCAGATCAGACCACAAATGAGAAGGGGCGACTCAGTTTTTTTTTATTTTCTAGTTTTAATAGAGTCCAAAAGCATCTCCCCATTCTTGTAGGTGACGAATTATTTTCCACCTGCAACTCTTTTTCTAACAGAAGAAACGTCGCAGGGCCTCTTGTTGCTCAGTTGCTATTTCCATGGAAAGTGCTCAGACGAACTGCGTCCTTTAGTCCCGCCAATTCTCACCTTCACTGCTATGACACGCCATGCTACGCACATTGTAGCAAACCCCCGTCACTCCCTCCGTATTCCACTGGTGAGATGTAAGTTCCACTCCAGCAGTTTCTTTCCCCTACTGCTGCTTTGTGAAACCCACTCCCAAGAGGATGCTTTTCTGATCGTTACAATCTTAACCACTTCAAGTCTGGGGTTAACAGTTATCTTCCACAGATATCCGCATAAGCTGTGTTTCTTACTCTACCTCGAGTGCCTTGTACAGGTTGAACATTATTGTATTGAAAATCTATGAGAAAGACAACTTTGAATTTAAAAGCGTTTGGGCATTGTTATATACCGTACCTATGAGCACTAATGGTTGTCCCAATCTTCATCAATACGTTGGACACTATTGTAAGTTGGGGGTAATATGCTGTCTAAGTTGTCAACCACTAGCAATGGTTTACCTATTTCACGGCGCTGGCGAGTATTGTATTTTGTTGATGTTATAAAGATTACCATTTCATTTTCAAACTCCGTTTTGGTTATTTCTCATTCAGTAACCCTTTCTAAGTTACAACAGGCATGAAGATAGCAACTCAATTCCATGGAAAAAGCACTTGCATGGTAAGTGGTGAAGCTGTGGCACCCTAATCCCCATCTGGTGGGGATGGGGTTACAGGACATGCGAGAGAATAGAAATACTAAGGCTTCCGCGTATTTAGAAAATTTCTTTTATAGACACAGCTTTCTCAAAATTTCTGTTGTATCTACATGTTATATTCGACTTTATTGAAACAAGAATTGTTTCTTGAGAAAAACTGATGTTATACACCTTTTAATAACCGACTCACCCCCCCCCAAAAAAAAAACGCACACACAGGCACATACAGAAAGAAAAAATCAGTCTTGTAAATATTTATCGAAAATTCTATAGAGTTCTGTTCGTTTTCGCACTAGTAGCCTTGGGAAAGGCATGAATTTATCTATTCTCTAGACATGTGTGTTTTAACTAACAGGGAAGTGTGGAAATCTACTCTAGGAGTAGGACTACTTTGAATTCAAAACTATGGAGAAGGTAACAATGTATTATTTCACTAGCTTTCCTAAGAAGCCATGGTAGTTCATTGATAATAAAGAAAATGAAATATAAGGATTGACATGATCGTCTATGTTCCGAAGGGACAAAACATTTAAAAATATATCGTTGGAATTAAATCTGTATTTAACAAAAACATCAAATATTTACGTCGAAATTTTCAAGTTGAGTTGAAATTCGGCCCTGGATAAATCGGCACACGTCCGTAGAGATTTCTTGCTTGCATTCTAGAGACTTCAGTTTTGTTCCGATTCCTTCATCTGAATATTAATAGGCATAATTAATTACATTTTAGAAACACGGATACCTGATTATTGTTAGATAATTTCATACCAGCCATTATTATCATTTTCTGGACTGAAAGAATCATAACAGTCTTGGTTAAAAAAATGTCACCATTAATATCAAAAGAGGGTATAAACTAACGAAGTGGGTATAGTTTAGACTAGGTTATTTTATACCCCGGGGTATGAAGCAGACTAACCCCAATGATACCCCGTGTGTTATTATGGACTAGGCTAAACTATATTCGGCTATTTTTTAAAGGATGTTACAACGACAGCAGCAGGTGTCTCTGTCTTCGGACAGAGTGAAACTCAGTTGTGTCGCTGTGGCAGATGGGGAAAAATACTGAGAGGTGCCCGGTTCCGGGGAAAAGTTGCCCACCTCATTGCACTAGAGCGGGGTAATCGGTAGTTATACCGATGTCAGCGCAACTGGCGATTGTGGGGGGTGGGTTATTTGGGGGCCTGGCCCGGGCGTACGCTCTTGGGTGCCCGCCCTGTGTCACATCCCGTCGCCTTGGGGAGAGCAGATTAAATAACTGCATCGACAGCAGTAAGGCCTTGATAGATGTTAGATTCGTTCACGTGCTGAATGTTGAGATTTGAAAAAGTGCTACGCCAATGTAAATGTGTAGATCCATTTTTTTTTGTCCATCCAGGGCAATACCCAAGAAAAACAGAAAAGGCCGTTGTTTGTTGTAAGGGCGTTCAGGTGAATATTATGAGCACATTTTTTAATCATTTTATCCCAAGCAAGGCAATAAAGCCACTAAGACACACGTGGGGTGTGTGCTGGGCGTTAGATAATATAAAAAAACTACTATTAAGGGGAGAGGACAATAAAAGAACAACAATTAAGAAGAAACAAGATAATGATTGATTCTGCATTTAAATTATTTATAATCAAAGTTTGACTGCGAAGCAAGAAGCTGGAAGAAAATTCTACAAGCGAAAATCTATGTGGAATTGGTAAATTTTTTACTCTGCACTTGAAGAGTTTATGATTAAAGGGATCGGGGAAGCATCTTTTCGGGATGTTTAAAAATTCTAACGAAGCAGCTGACTGGGAGGAACTTCCTCTTTACTAATGGAATACAAAGGGAATGAGAATGATTCGACCTTGTGTACGTGGCATGGCGGGTTTAACCTGTAAAGGTCTGAACTGGTGGAGTTAAAGAAAACATCTATGTAAGAAGCTATCCGAGAAGAACTTCCTCCTTACTAATAGAATAAATGAGATATATAGAGTGATAAATTTTATATTAAAAATTAGAATAAACACTTTTGTACAGCGACAAACAAGTACCCTCGCCTCAGTGGTGATATAAGCCACTAAGAATGTCATGCAAGGACAGTTTTCTAGCCACAGCACAATGCTGTCGGTATGTAGGACACTTTTTTTTCAAATACAGATGTGAAGATAAATTATCGCAGGTATGTAGGAGGGTGTATTGAAGTATTATCGAACAGGTGCACTTGCCTAATCAAATAGGTAAGCAGATTTCTTTTTTTTTTTTCGAACGGAGAGCCTTTCAACATACCGTCGGGTGTAAGCGAATCAGTAAAACCTAAAATGAAAAAGAAACAAACAGAATATTTCACAGTCATGGGTGTATTATTAGTTCTCCGTTGAAAATGCGGCATTTTGGTACATGTTCGGATTGGATAGAGGAGGATGAGTTATTGTAATGCTTGTGTCAATTGTTAGAATGATTGGGTCTTGGATCGAATTAGCTAGGGCTAGGATAGACAGTAGTGACCAGCTTTCCCCCTCACTCCCTTCAGTCTTATGTCACAATGTATTCATTTTAAAGAAAAACAAAAACAAAAAATACACAAAAAATATTTATACACAAAAAACTATTTATTTTCAACGCAATCTAATTTTCTTATCAATGAATATAATTTAGTGTTTAATGTCAAATACGTAACTCGAGATGAAGGAGAAAATTGAGGAAACTAAAATTTGGTTCTACTGAAGCACACTAAGAATCCCATAGACTGAACATGTGAGTAGTAACGAGAGAGGTTTGGGGAAATTGGAAACATAAAGGACACTTAGAATCAGAAAGCGAATATTGAAATTTCTAGGGCACATAATAAGGAAAGAAGGCTCGGAGAATTTGGCACTCGCAGTATATACTGAAGACAGATAGAGACAGAGAAAAGCAGTGAATAACTATTAGGTTGGTGCAAAAAATAATGTCGTTTTTTCTCTTTTGAAGTTGAACGTCAAAAAACGACATTATTTTTGCACCAACCTAATAATTTAACGCGCTTGCGTAATTGCATGGTAGAACAGAGATGAAAAGAAATAGCAAAAAGACAATCCTAAGAGCTACGAAGTTATGGAGGCCATGATCGCCCATGTCATGAAGGGACACGACACATAGAAAACGTTCGAATAGTATGCAATGAAAATTATAGATTAAATCTTACCTCATATATATATATATATATATATATATATATATATATATATATATATATTTATTATGAAATGGACAAAGCCCGACAATTATTTTTTAAAACATTTTTATTTTTATACGTTCTTTTTATAGATACAAATATTGAAGTAAATGATCTGTTTTATAATAAACAGTATTAACAACGTTTACCAGCCTGAATGTCCGAGAAATTTTCATGTAAAATATTCGTACTCCGGCAGGAATGGAACCTGTATCCTATACGGAACCGTCATATAGCCTGACGTGCCTTAACCGATTGGGCCACAAAGGAACGTTCGGTTATGACGTCATTTGTTTACATTTGGATACGCATTGAGCAGATATGAATGGAGGATATTATTCGTCCAATATGGTAGTGAATGCTAGAGGTGAAGAAGAGATTCGAGGCAACAGAAATGTGGTTCTACGGAAGGATACTGAGAATATTATAGATTAACGAGGAAGTGTTAAAGGAAATGTAAAAAAGGTCGCTTATACGTAAATATAAAAAAGAGACAGTTTGAAATTTCTGGGGCACATAACGAGAAAAGAGGGCTTGACACTCGCAAGACATATTGATGACAAGGAAGACAGAGGGGAACTTATCTAACAAGCTTGTGTAATTGGATGGCAGGACAGGGAATGGGGGATGGGGGAAAAAACTTTACTAAGAGCTTCAAGGCTAGGAATTGAACAGAAGAAGAATTTAGAATGTAGAAATGTGGAAGAAAGCATGGACTTTCTTTTATCGTTTCATTTATCTAATTCTGATCGTTCGTAAAGGCAAGAGTGAAAGACCCCAACTGGAATATTTACCTTTTGATGCCTACTGCTAGTTTTATATATATTCTATGGTAAATGTTGTATAATTATGACGTGTACTTAAGTTACGGGACTAGTGAATCACCTTCATCCAACTGTATGTATCACTGACATATTCCTCGAGCCCACTGTAAATACATTTTATCTCACTAAAGTCTTGTTGCTGAATATATCACACCTTATCATATCTGGCCTTTTGCCGCACACACACACACACACACACACACAAAAACTAAATAATACAATTTAGAGAAGTTTTTGGAGTGACAATTTGTCTTTTATATTAGTATATTATTTATCTGCTTGGGTATAAAGAGGTCATTGCATCAAAATAAATAGAGTAGTTAACGTGGGTTTCCAGTGGACAAAATAACACATTATACGTGTGGATGTATATATAATCATAATGATGTAAGTCTGTATTTTTCTGGCTCAAGATAAGAAGTAGCTCTAAATATAAATCTAAGAGAAAATGCGTAAGTACCAGCTTAATTTTATAAACAGTTTATTTACAATATAATTTACAAGTACATATTTCCTTCGCCAAAGAGATTATATTTTTACGTCGTCCGAAATTGTTATGGATTTTCAAGGAGCTAGGCAGCTGAGAGGTACCAGATAGGACCTATATACTTTTAATAATGCAGTAAGATGATTTCACCAACTTTTTTTTTTTTTAGATCTGACTGAGCAAATTCCCAAATATATATCGGCATCTTTTTGCTTATATATTACAATATTTTAGACACGCTTTAAGAATTTAGATACAACTGCACTATGTGCATAGAGCAAAGACATATAACTTCGATGATCCGATATTATGGCGCCGCTTGGCTGTTTCCATCACATCACGGCTTACTTCCGGTTGTGTGGCGCTGATATAACGCAGCAGAACGTAAACACTTAGTTGTATAAATTCTGCTTCATTCACCAGTGCAATTTTAATTTCGAGGGCGCCGTCCCACACAAATATCTGAAAAAGGAACATGGAGAAGAAAAGGTTAAGAATCGTTGATTTTGTCTTCTGTAGTCAAACTTTTATTTCGATGCAGAGAATAATCAAGATGGCGCTCTTCTCGAACGATCCTATGCCTTCTTGAAAGCTTGTATTTTCATTTCAGAAAAGCAACTGAAAGAATCTGATCAAAGATATGTGTTATCATCCATGATAATTTTTTTCATTATTGTGTAAATTACCCGACTGATCCCGAAACCAACTTCAGTTCTGTCTATAGTTTTTTAAAATTATCAAACGTCTAGCGTAGCGGAAGTTTGAATAAGAGATTGGGGAACGCGAAGAAATAAATTTTGGGGGATTAATGATAAAAAAATTAACGGTAGAATATTAATTTCAAATATTTGTAGTCAGACCTAGATCATAAATGTTATTTCAAAGTTACAGCAGCCACATACGCTTAGTTCGGACAGCTACCTACAAGAAGGAAACTCCAAGAAAATCCTGTAACCTCAGGCTCTTATTGTTATCATCCCACCTAGCTGAGCAATGACTTCAATGATTTCAAGGGCGAAGCCATTAATCTACACTCCACACCTACCTTAAAGCTTCATTAGCACAGGCAGGGGAATGTATGGTCACATAAAAAATATGACAAAAGATACTAAAAATTAGTTTGTACCACCCAAAGTATCTGCACAGAGAGGTATTGAAAGTATTTGTACCACTGTCGAAAACATAGCTTATGGTATAGATATAATATTAAACGACTGATTTGAAAAGAGACTCACGTTTTTAAATATGTGAATGTCAAACACAGCGTCCAGATCGTTGAGAAATGTCTAAACAATCAGCTATTAGGTTGGTGAAAAAATAATGACGTAATGATGTCGTTTTTTGACATTAAAAAATACGTCCAAAAACGGCATTATTACGTCATTATTTTTGCACAAACCTAATATATTCAGCTGTATAAATGTGATCTATACCTATATGTAGACTAAAGAATAAATGCGACTAATGGACTCAAAATAAATATTAAATTAAATAACCTAAATGAAATTTACATGACATTAAACCCACAAAGCGGTATAAACACAACCTACAGACTATAATATACACGTGACTTATTTCTGAGGTCTCAAGTAAGATAACTGTATGTAGATTCAACAATAAACGTAGCCTGTTTACTTATGAACTCAAATAAACGCTCAACCACCCACACCTCAAAAAACAAAAACAAAACATTAAATAACCTAACTGAAATTTGTATGGTGTTAAATCCACTAACCAAATTAAACCAAATTCGGTGGTGCAAAATTCGTTTCAGACATTGAATCTTTTAAATCCTGACTCACAAAGTTCTCCGTAGATGCATGATAAATGCTGTTGCTAAGTAATTAGGTCAGGTGTGTTGCATGTTTTCACCTGCAACGGAAGTTAAACCCAGAATGAGTCGCACACCTTAAATGAAAAAAAGACGCGTTCTTACAGACAGATGAAGTGTTCGCCAGGCAAGTATATCGATCAGGACTTATTTGCGCGTACAACGTAACAAAGGTATCGATTCGTAGATGAAATTCTTTAATACCTGTCCCAGGTACCACAAACATATGCTATATATGTTTCTTTAGCGACCAGCTTAATTAACGTAAGTGCTTTCTTTTGATTACTCCGGCTTAACATCAAACCGCACACGTAATCACAAGTGTCAAGATATTTATGAAAGTTATTTATTGTTAATTTTTATGCGAAAAATACGAATAAAATCTCGAATCTAATATTTATATTCTACGTTACACAAAGGCGTCACAACAAATCGTAATTTTATTAAAGCTTCAAGAACTGACATTCGCTGGGCATATTGAAGCCAACAGGCGGAGATATAAATAAACAATATTTGATTAGCTGATTCGTTTTTTACGGCTTATCAACACTTTGCAGGTTATTTAAGGCTAGGAAATATTTTTAGATTGTAAGAATATTTTTTTGAAATAATAATGACTTAATGATACAAGTCTTACTAATTAACCCATAGCTGGGGGAGAGATTGATTTATACCGTTCCCAAGGGTATTTGCATCTAAATGAATTTAACGAACCTAACGATTCCGAGCTGTTATCCAGCGCACCACTTGCACATCCACGCTTACTGCACCTGATATTCCTAAGCAGTTACCCATCTAGCTACTAACCAGTAGCAGATCGTTTCTCCCGGTTCACATTCCCCCCCCCCGACGATTGAACAGCAGAAGTTTATCCCTTTCTTTTTACTGTTTAGGATTGGGTTTCCAATTCCTTCTAAAGTCTTCTCATTCTGTTTTACGCCTAGTAACCTCTTGCGTCTTAGTGGCATTATTGCCTTGCTCGGGGTAAATCGATTAAAAAAAATCAAGAAAGATCCTAGCTGTACTACACAATTTTAGTGATCGTATAATCGATTGCCTGCTACTAGTTGAAAATGCCTATGTAAGTTTTATATTACCATTGACATAAGAGGGTTCAAGTGTCCACGACATATATGATTTACCGCAATGTTGTTGCATCTGTAATTCAGTTCAAATGACGAATTCACATCAAACAAAAAAAGAAAGAAAGAAAAGGAAAGAAAGAAAAAAAGAGAGAAGGAATGAACGAAAGAAAACTAAAGGCAGTCCCGCGGCTAGAAAATATTTGATTGCCATCTCAGTGAGACAGGAGACTGTAACTGGGTCGCTTGCTTATTTCAGAAGGTCTTTCTGCAATACAAGTCTTTATAGCGACGACTGCTTCGGATCGCAGATAACAATGACAGATGAGATCAATTTTAGGAATGTGAACGGAAGTCGAAAGAAATCTTAATGCAATTAATATACTCATCACTGTCGGCATTGAATCTTAGTCTATAGACGATCATCTCAAAATAAAGCTATGCAACAAACACATTGAGGGCATTAGTCAGAGAGACTTTCACGTTGAGAAGATTGATTCACCTCCATAATTCTGAGTGACAGACATGGTGGGGATTTAACACAAATACTCAACTTCAAAATCGATATTTCTTTACTTTATTTCGATTAACTGAAATGTTTTATGTATTATTTTTTTATAGGAATTAATTCACATTTGCTCTCATATTTTCAGGTAGATGGAGCTCAGCAATCCCGGAAGGCGGTTATATCCTAACACGGAATACTTTTCTTCTTTATATACCTGCCCCCTCAGGGACGTAGACGATTACGGCTCTCCACAATTTCCTGTCTTTTGTAGCTCTTAATAAATGTTGTTTTTTCGTTATTTCTTTTAAACCCTGATTCATCATCCATTTATTTAAGCTTATCGAACATGTTATGAGCGGTTTTTTTCTCTTGTCTTCAATCTGTTCTGTGAGTATCAAATTTTCTAAGACCTCCTCTACATTATGTGTCCCAGAAATTTCAACTGTCTCTTCCTTTTTGTTTCCATTTTCTCTAAAACCTGTTCGTTGCTCACATGTTTGGTTCACGGTATCCTCAGCATGCTTCTGTAGACCCAAATTTTCTCATTTTTGAAGAGATTGTTCATTATGTACTGCTATATAGGACAGATATCACGTAACAGTTCAGTACACTTTCTTTTCTTTTCTTTTCTTTTCTAACGATATTTGTTGTCGCTTAGCTTTTGGAATGTATCCCAATACGTATTCGGATTTCACTGTCGCACTTTCTGTCTTCTGTTTCTCAGCTATTTAAATTTTTGTTTTGATTTTGATATTTCTGCTTTGTAATTTGCATTCTGGACTTGTCCTTTTGCATTCTGTCTTCTTTCAGTTAATGATTAGTCCTTTCTTCTCGCTTTCATTCTCGACCTTTGTAGTAGCGTTTCTCGTCTTCTTTCTGTGTCTGCTATCAATATTGTTATCTGCATATCTTATGTTGTTAACACTGAGTCTACTAGTAACGATCTATGATATGACATCTATGGAAGTAAATTCAAACAGAACTCCGAAGGTGGTTGGCTCTCAAAAAAAAAAAAAAAAAAATGTATGGCTTGTATTTTTTTTAACTTTGTTGGTGTGTCTGATATGAAGGCCCTGAAGTCCGGGCAGCACATAGCCTTCACAAACCATCACCCAAGTCTGTGCCCTTGAAAAGACACTCTGGTCTCATCATCAAAAGACTGAATTTTTCACTAAACAGGTCGCTACCTTTATCTCGCGAGATAAACGGATACCTACTATTCTTATATTATTATACATAAAATCCCAATCTATCGGAAATGCTAGGGTTACATCCTGACCCCTGAAGATAACTTTCCGCTTGATTGTCGATATATTCCTAGAGTTGGGACCGTTGCTAGAGTATTTTGAGTTGAGGGCTCGGCAGTCCCGGAAGGCAATCCATCCAAGAGAAGGAAACTCCGATGCCCTGCGGTCATATCCTAACACGGAATAGTCTTCTTCTTTATATACCGTGTCTGTGCAGGGTTAATCATTTTCACATTGAAATTAGTTCACGGTGGTGAATATTTTTCTGGCATGGTCAGCCACCATCAGTCCTCACCCCTTGTCGATTGGCCGGTCTCGGGAAAAATGATTTACAATGTTTTTTAGTAAAATTATTTCACCACAAGCAAGGCGATAATTCAATTAAAACGCAAAGGGTTTCTAGGCTTGAAAGAGAGCGAAAATACTTTCGAAGGAACCAAAAATCCGCCCCCAAATAGAAGAAAAACAGAGATAAATTTCTACTCTTGTTCCAAATTCGGGGAATGTGTGAGAACAGGGCGGTAAGCGAAACGATCTATTATTTCTGCAGTGAAATCTTTAACAGTGTATTTATATTCTACATATAGTAGCTACTTTTATAACAGCATAAGATATGCAGATGACATAACTTTGGTAGCAGACACAGAAAAGAAACTACAGAAACTCATACGCAAAGTAATTATTATATGCCGTACCTATGAACACTAATAGGTATGTCCCAATCCTCACAAATTCGTTAGGCACTATTGTAAGTGAGAGTAATCTGCTAAGTAGTCCACCACTAGCAGTGGTTTACCTACTTTACGCCGCTGGCGAGTATTGTATTTTGGTGATAGTGCAAATTCCCTCTTCGAGTTTTAGCCCATTATTATTTTATTTTGTATTAATTAAATCTTTTATTGGTTTAGAAGTTGTAACAAATTTTATGTTAAGCTTTGATAAATTCTTTTTAATTGTTATAGTCATAGATTTGGTGGGTAGAATAATATATTTTGATTTGTTTGGTTTATCAACTGGTCCAGTTTTCTATTTTAAAATGCTGTAAAAGCCTTTTTTCTGCGTTGAATATTGTTATATACTGTACCTATGGACATTAATGTCCTAATACTCATAAGTACGTTAGATGCTATTGTAAGTGGGGGTAATATTATGTCCAAGTAGTGCACTACTAGCAGTGGTTTACCTACTTTACGCCGCTGGCGAGTATTTATTTTATTGACGTTATAAAAATTACCATTTTCATTTCCAACCTTTGTTTTGGTTATTTCTCATTCAGTAACCTTTCCTAAGTTACAACATAACTGAAAGCGAGAAAAAAGGCCAAAACATCAAATTGCAAGAAACAACAAGAACAGTTTAATATATTAACTAATAATTAATAATTAGAGATGTCTTAATGAAGCTAATACAATTAAAGATCTAAGATGTGTTTTAACAGATGACGGAAGATGCGATCCCCTTAATCCGTATGCGCATTGGAAAAACGAAAGATGGTTTTTCAAAAGGTCAGCAAAGTACTAAAAAACATGAACATTTCCTTAGAAATAAAGTAAAGAGTACTAGAGTGCTATATAATATCGCTCCTCCTATATGACAGGGAATATTGGGCAATATCCTCACAGACAAAGAAGGCACCACAGAAGGATTTTGAGAATACCATGAACTGAACACTTGAGTAACGAGGATGTTTTTAAGTAAATGGAAACAAAAAGAAACTCCTGCTTAGAATGCGGAAGATATTGAAATTCCTAGGAGATATAACGAGAAAAGAAAACTCGGCGAATATGACAATCACGAGGCATATTGAAGGCAAGAAGAAATAGAACAAAACAACGCCCAATCTATCTAACGAGCTTGTGTAAATTGATGGCGTAACAAGGTTTAGGATATATATATATATATATATATATATATATATATATATAAAACGAACCTCACTAATATCTACAAAGGACAGAAAGTTGTAGAGAGCCATGATCGTCCACCTCTTGAATGGACACATCAGATAGAAGAAGTTACTTTTAGTTAAGCAACAATTTCGTTAGTTTCTGATCACTAATGATCCCTTTCCCCTTGAGCTTTTTATGCATTTCTAAATTCAAATGTTCTTTTAGTAAAACATTTGTAATGCATTTCTATAATAAAATAATTAACACTGCATTTAAATTAAACTTTTCATAAGTATTTCAAAAATATAATGATTTACATTAATTTTTGGTAAAATTATTTGTAATGCAAGTAAAATATAGTAAAATTAATAACATTATATATCACTTAAAAAAGTTGGAATCTATATTAAGTCTTACCAACCATCTCACTACAAGCAGAAGGAGTGTTTAGTAGACTTAAATGTATCTTGTCTCATAGCGTTATATTTATTTTAGGTATTTTGGTATTCATTTTAAGACTCTCTGTACAATGTTTTGACTTTTTTTTCTTAAACGTGTTGCATTTGAATATTACCAATTTACGGCAATATTATTTTTGTTATTAATTTTTCATCTTGGTTTAATTATGTCTGGTTTTATCGCTTTAATAATATTTTGTACCCGTGCAAAACTATTTTAAAAAATAATTGTAAAATATGGAGTTTAAAATCATCACATTCAGGTTAGAAGCACTTAATATATTATTAAGATAATTTATTCTTAGCCACGTGAACGATTGGAACAGATGGCTCTGATTAGGTAACGTAATAATTATATAATAATAATAATAATATTTTTTAATTTGATCACGTATTAGTTAATAAGAGACAAACAAAGAATTTAAATGACAGGGGACAATTTTACAATGGCAAGTTAAAAATTTAAAAACTAAATTTAAACATTGTAAGAGGCTATCATTAAAGTAGAAAGAAGAGAGAAAGAAAGAAAGGAAAACAAAAGAAATTAAAAAAAAGAATGAGAGGAGAAAATGGTGAAAAAAATGAAGAAGTGGGAAAAAATGAAAAGGAAAGTTTGATAAAAAAAAGAAAGATAAAAGAGAAAAAAATGAGACCGAAGGAAATAAAAAAAGAGAGAATACTGAAAGGAAATAAGGAATTGCCTTCCAAGAGTTAAACAAAGTATTAAGAAACAACAAATTTTGTTACAAATAAAGAAAAGTGTTTTGGACTGCTATGTATTATCAACCCGGTGAATTTTCCTCACAGGATGACTCGAGGAAACAAGAGATGTGTTTATACAGAAGGATAATGAGAATACCATCTTCAGAGAATGTGAGAAATAAAGAAATTTTAAGGAAAATGTAAACAAAAAAGGATATTTATACTTAGAATAAGAAAGAGATATTGAGATATCTGAAACACATAACGAAGAATGATGGCTTGGAGATTATGACACTCACAGGATACATACAAGACAAAAATTACAGAAGGAAAGCATCGAGTAATCTACTTAACTAGCTTGTGCAAATGGATGGCAGAACATGGATTAGGAAGAATAGTAAAGAAAAAAAAAACATGCCTAAGAGCTTTAAAGAATAGGAAGTTGTAGAGAGACATGATCGTCTATGTCCTGAAAAGACAAGGTTCATAAAATCGAAGATAGATGATTTTAAATTATTACTATTACATTTTCTCTCTGTTCTCATACTAAATGCATCAGAAGTTTTTTTTTTATCATCACAGGACAGAAACTACGACATTAAAATCCAAAGGCGCATTGGGATAGCCAAAGATGCTTTCCAAAAGCTAAGCAAAGTATTACGTAACAGAAACATTTCTTTAAAAACAAAGAGCACCAAACTCTTATGCAACATTAATCCGTCTATAAAAAAGATTTGAAGCAACAGAAATCTGGTTCTACAGAAGGATACTGAGGATACCATGGATGGAACATGTGAGCAACGACAATTTTTTTATAGAAAAATAAAAACAAAAAGGAAATTTATACTTAACATCAGGAAGAGGCAGATGCAATTTCGAGGAAAGAGGGCTTGGAAAATTTGATACTCCCAGAGCAGATTGAAAGCAAGAGGGAGAGAGGAAAACAACACATAACCTACCTAGTGAGTTGGAGTAAATGGAACAAGGTTTAGGAGAGATAAAAAAAAGGCAAGATTTATTAAGACCTACAAAGGACAGGAAATTGTGGAGAGCCATGACCGCCTACATCATGAAGGTACACGGCACATAGAAGAAGACTATATATGTAAATATTAGAGCGAATGAAAGATTTGATGGATTTATTTAATAAATTGTGTTGTAAATTATGTATTAAAAGATAACGTATATAGGACACTTAGTACTCGATACTCAGTCGTAATTACAAAACATTAGATTACACCGTAGCGCATAACATGTTGTATCATAGATTACATTACTAGTCAAAATATGTTTAATTTTGAACACTTTGGGAATTTTATTGAAAGTTGTCGTGAAGTAAATTTATTTAATCTCCTTTATTACTTTATATATTAGTTACTATCTACATTAGGACTATAATAATTCAGAATTCAGAATGCATGTTCCTCGGCAAAGGAAAGAGCCCTCGCCGTGAGTTGCATATTGGGAACCTCAAATTCAAGAAATTTAACATTTTTTAATTATTTCCCCCATCTCCAAAAGGCGGAAATGCCACTAGTACACAGGGGGGTTTACAGGGAGTGAAAAAAAACTGAGTATAGGGAGAATTGAGGAAAGGACAAAAGGTGAACGGGATTCAAGAAGATAGAAGATGGCGATTGACGTTGAAATTTTTTGGAGATTATAGTTATCAGGAAGCAAGTAAATGGTAGGGAATTCCACAGGTGGGAAGTGCAAGAAAAGAAACTGTTGGAGTACAAGTAGTGGATGCATTTAGTTATTTCAACACTAACACGGTCGTGTAGCAACAAACAACAGACAATATGATACGGACATCTGAAGGTGCACAAGAATAGAGAAAGATGTCTTCTAGAAACTAAGGAAAGTATTAAGTAAGTGGTTCTGAATCTTTTTTTTACTCGTGGACCACTTTTACTGTTAATTTCTTTTTGGTGGACCCCCATAATCATTCGATTAAACAAAAGCTTATTTTATTTTTTTACTTGTAGATAAGTTTAGGAACTGTATTATAGAAATAGTAAATGTATATGCCTTATAATAAACCATTTTAAAATATGTGTGGATTTCATGAATTAAAAATTGGTTGATGTTGCTCTGTAGGTTTTTTATATTCGGCTCCATCGATATCAATGATAGTAAAAAAAATCACCCGTTTTCACTATGTCGAGTACATTAGTATATTAAGTAATTAATATATTAATATCTTAATTTATTAATATTTAAAATTAATATTATTTATTATTGATATATCAGATTAATTTATATAAAAAATTATAATCTTTATATAATTTTCTTTATAGATCCTTCTCATTTCTTTTTTACTGAAATTTTACAATCAAA
>CAHIKZ030005556.1:580000-602500 GCA_903632075.3 Acanthosepion pharaonis
CTGGTTTTTCTGTCTCAGGTAAGTATTTTAATGTAATGTCAGAACAATAGTAATAATGAGTTAATAATAATACTAATGATAATAACAATGACTTAATAATAATAATGAGTTGTGATTTCTTTCAGCATATATTTTACTTCATCGTATTTCTTGTATTTCCTTTTTATGTAGTGATTTTCCAAGCGTAGCTCAGATGAGGCACAAGGCTGAAAGTATGGGGTACCCAGTGAGGATCGAACTCACTACTTAGTCGTAATAGTCCTAGCGAGACAAGCTTGCTAACCATTACACCACCTCGAGGTACCCGCTGAGCTTTTTATGTAGCAAGTCGGAAAGTCTGTTATACCTTCCTTGGAAATCAGCGCTTGCACTCTTTACAAAAGCGAGTATTAAAGATTTACATTAATCACGAGGCAGAACCAATCAGCCTAGAAGATTAATTAATTAATTTGATTGCGTAGTCTGCTTTTTTTTTAAAGAGAGAGAGAGAGAGAGAGAGAGAGAGAGAGAGAGAGAGAAAGAGAGAGAGAGAGTGAGAGTGAGAGTGAGTTACCTGTTTCCCAAAGTCCGGCGTTCGAGTGCAGGTGAAATTTAGAATTTCAAATAATTATTTTGCACGTAGGTAGGCCTTTCATCACTCGCAAAGTTGATGTAACACAATCTTTTTGTTCCCAGTTCTACTCTTCAAAGACAATCGACTACAAGCTTGGAATAGTTGAGTCAGCCCCGTTCGCTCTGTCTCATTAACAAGACATTTCCGTACTGAAAACCTCAGGTTATTTTGAAAAGGCTTCACATCAGGTGAGTAGTGGAGGATATACTTGTTTCGTTGTTATAAGTGGTTTGTTATTCAGAGGGCATCGGATGGCAAACAATTACGTGGCTGTCAGTTTGAAAGAACGGACAAAATTTCCAGGACATTCTTAAAGCTCTTTATAGGATTCTAGGCAATATCTATCTATCTATCTATCTATCTATCTATCTATCTATCTATCTATCTATCAAAATATTATAACGTCACTATTCTATGGTTACTGTTATAGCACACTCTTATATAGCGTACTTCGTATAAGCATTCTCTATGCGTAATACTTCGGCTATTCTACACTGACGCTTGTATTAGTTAGTCTGAAGACTGACTCGAAACGGTTAGACCTGATGCGGCACAAGGTCAGGTTTAACGTGGGGAACAGAGCTCGTGCACTCTGGCCTCAAGATCAAAATTTGCCCATTATTCGCAACCGCAAGGAACGGACACTTAGCTTGTTTGTTCTATTCATCCGAGTCTCTATCCGCAGACAGAGCCTCGGCTGAGTCATCCTCTGCCCGAAGACAGAGGTCTTGTCTGTCGCAAGCCAGACAGCGAACTGCCTGACTCTAGGTATATTTAGCTATGCCTTCCCACTGAGACGGGATGCAACACAAGGTCAAGTGCGCGGACACTCGGGACACTGGTTCAAAATCTACCCATTCTCTACAATTGCGGGTAACGGGTACATTGCTCGTCTGCTTTTCTCTGCCGAGTCTCTATCCGTAGACAGTGACCCGACCGAGACATTCAATGCCCGAAAACATAGGTTTTGTCACTCGCGCAGAGTCATCAAACCGCCTGTGTCTAGGTGACTAGGTATTTACTCATGGCTCCTCACTGGGACGGGATGCGACACAAGCTCAGGCGTAATGTGGGAAAATCTAAGTCAGTGCGTATCTATCTATCTATCTATCTATCTATCTATCTATCTATCTATCTATCTATGTCTGTTCGTATCTATCTACCTATTTATCTAAGTTTTATAACGTCATTATTCTATGGTTATTTTTATAACACTTTTCTATAACTTACTTCTTATAAACAATCTCTATACATAATGCTTCGGCTATTCTACAGTGATGCCTGTATTAGTCAGTCTGAAGATGGTTATCTATCTATCTATCTATCTATCTATCTATCTATCTATCTATCTATCTATCTATCTTAGCTCTGTAAGTCTGTTCGTATCTATCTGAGTCTGTTCGTATCTAAGTCTATTCGTATCATGCCTCACCAATTGTATGCGACACAAGGACAAGTTTAAAGTGAGGAACAAGACCGCGTGCACTTGGGCCGCAGGAGCAAATTTCACTCATTACCCGCAACCGTGGGAAACGGTCACTTTGCTTGTCCGTTCTATTCATCTGAGTCTTTATCTGCCGACAGATCCCCGACTGAGTCACCCTCTGCCCGAAGACAAACGGTCTTGTCAGTCGCAAGCCAAAGAGTGAACTACTTGACTCGAAACAAATAGGTATTTACCCAGTTCCACCACTGTGATGAGATGTGACACAAGCTCGAGATTATTTTGGGGAACTCGAGCGTTTCCACTCGAGCCAATGGTCAAAATGTACCGAGCCCCTACAAGGCGAGACTCGGGTAAATTATTTAAATGTTTTACTCAGCCAAGTCTATATTCGTAGACAGTATCCCGACTAAGTCATCCTCTGAACGAAGACAGATCTTGTCACTCGTGTCCAGGCTGCAAACTGCCTGTGTCTAGCCGACTAAATATTTATCCATGCCTTCAAACTGAGACGGTATGTGACACAAGCTCAGGTTTAACGTGGAGAAATCTAGCGCGAACACTCGGGTCACTGGTTCAAAATCTACCCATTCTCCACAATTGCGAGGAACGGGTACTTTGCTTGTGTCACGGCGACTACCAGTCTTTCCTTTGACCTCGAATTCTTTATCGTAATGTTCGTATCTAAGTCCGATCGTATCTATCTATCTATCTATCTATCTATCTATCTATCTATCTATCTATCTATCTATCTATCTCCCTCCTCCCCCATCTCTCTCTCTCATATATATATATATATATATATATATATATATATATATATATATATATATCAAATTGAAGGAGAACGAACAGCAGGATTACAGCGTTCAAAACATTGATTTAAAAATAGTGCTCAATACATAAAGTTGAACCATAAATATTTATTTATCTTATGCAGTGTTACATTAGAACATGCACATATCAACTACAAAATTGTACAGTTTCGTTTCATCGTCAAAAAAGGGGAAACCTTTTAACACCATAATTCTCCACCTGATGAGACGTCTAAAAAAAGGTTTTCGCTTTTTTGACGTTGAAACGAAAATGTACAATTTTGTAGTGAATATGTGAATTTTCTAATGTATAAGATATATATATATATATATTGTCATCCACAAACAGACTGTTTCGCTGTATCACAGCTCATCAGTGTGTTTAGACGTCCGGTTGCCTCTAGCTAGGATCGAAAACTGACTGAACTGGCATCAGTCGGGGGATTCTACCACTAAGCCATTGGCGCATGGCAGGGATGAAGGTGAATTTAAGTGCATTTATTTTTAGATAAACACACAGTGACTGAGAGGACTCGATTCTATTTACCGAAGAATCTTGCATTATCAGCCGTAATAGTCACTGTTTACAAACCCACACTTCCTCCCCAGAGATCTCAACCGAAATAAATTTTTCAGGAGCATATATATTGCCATCCACAGACAGACTGTTTCGCTGTATCACAGCTCATCAGTGTGGCTAGACATCCGGTTGCCTCTAGCGAGGATTGTTGGCCGAATTATATATATATTTCGGCCAACAATTTACTTTTCGCAGTGATGGAAATTTTGCATTTTTTGATATTTTTTGCACATACAATTTAAGATGATTAAATGTTTTGTCATTTACCGTTTATGTGTCACACTTAGTAATGATTTGAACAGTCGCCATATAAGCCCATAAACTTAAATTATTCTGCATTCTGGAATTTCAAAACAACGAATAATAGGTTGCAAATGATCGCATCATTTTTACACAACTTCATTTCCGCCTTGTGTAATGGATTCGATAGCCTTTCGTGGAAACATCATAGCCGACATTGGTAATAAATGTCGGTCTGTCTGGTGAATTAATCATTTGTCCGTTTACATTTTTCTTTTTTTAGCATGAAGCTTGACAAGACTCAGATTCATCCAAATAGTGAAGATATTTTAAGCACGATGCAAGGCGTAGGTTTTTTTTAAAAAAATAACATCTTTCTTTCTCTGGAATTTTAGTATGAGGAATTCTCGTTGTTATCATCGCAGCGTTTCGACCGTTATAACTCCGAGTCATCTTCAGGTGTTTTTCAATCCGGGTAACTTTCAAGAAGTTTCGAACTGAAATCTTTATTTTATATACATGGATTGCTATCGCTTGTTCTGCACGAATCCACGACAAAAACCCAGTAGACAAAATCCCACTGTACAGTAAAACTCAGCGGACAAATACACAGTGGGCAAAATCCCAGCCTCTTATCCCAGCTGTAGACAAAATCCCAGTTTCATATAAGATCGATTAATAAGATTAAGTGTAAATGTCATTCGTCTGTTATCATATTATGTTGTATTTAGATAACATATCCTCATCTAAGACTATAAAGAAGTGCCTGCAGGGTGTTGGAGTATGCATTCGTTTCGAGTGATCATTCATAATTAGGTTTACATCGGGCATCTCGGATTTGTGCAATGGTTAACAAGCTTGTCTTGCTAGAGAAATTACGACTGATTTCAGCCTTGTGTCACATCTAAGCTACGTTGACTTAGAAAATCACCATAATTATGTATACATAAATGGAGCCTACATTTGTAAACATATATTCCTTATTATTAAGGGAATAAATAGTTAACACCAGGTGGATAATAGAAGAAAGGTTTATTGTACCCAACCAGTACAACATGAAATACGGTACAGTTATACACACAGGTCAATCTAGTAGTGAGTGCCACTAACTGGAAGGTCAGACATGCTTGCGTCGTCTCTCTAACTCTTCTCTTTCACGTCTTCCCCCGTCTCTCGTAGACAGTCGATTTTATAGGTACTTACTACTTATAGTGTGATCATTCATGGGAGTGCCGGCTTATTCCATTACATCAGAACATGAAATAAGTGTATATAATGGATATTGCGTTTATTCTCTCAATTTGACATTAGAGTGTATATATTAGATATTGTATATATAAGTGTATATAAAAGATATTATTAACTATCTTAGAAGCCGCCATTTGGGCGGACTTTAAGCTAACTCAGAGTTAAATAAAGCTTAAACGTGAGAATTCGATAAGCATAACCAGGCTCAGTTAAGATTAACGGATACTAATCAGTTATGTGCCATGCGTGATACACACGTAGGCGATCATGTATATCTTCCGATTTTTTCCCGCAGTAGGTTGCCATTTCTTTTTTTTTAATGGTGAAATCACTTCACTAACAAGATTTAATGAGACACTAACTTACTATCAATTTCCTTATATTTAAATTGTTAGATGGAATTGATGATCCTGCGCCGACAATTTCAAATTATCATCTTTAGGGCGTAATATTACCATTTACAGGTAAACACCAAGGCGAAATAAATGATAATTACTGCTTTATGATATAATATATATGCTGCACAATTTAATATATCTACGAAAATCAGATCCGCAGTAGATTCAGAATCTAAAAATCTGTGAAAAAAAAACAAAAAAAAAACTAAGACATTTTACTCTATTAATAATGGAACTTGTCGGTAATTTTTAATTAAACCTGTTGGAAGATTCTGGTATTGACCACTTTGTCTTAGTGCATCATTTTAATATATTCCTTCGTGAGTTATTTTTGCTACACACATACACACACACACACACACAAAACATTTTAACCTTTTCCTGTCATATAAATAAGCTCTTATATCAAATTCAGAGATTTTTCTTCCGATAATAAAATGTCGGCTGCTTCCGTTCAGTTTGAATTTTCTGAAATGCTAGGGGAACCTTTATTAATGAGATCTGGCAGCATTCTCGATTTCAAACAACAATTACCGGAAAGGTGTGCATAATTCACTGAAAATAGGTAAATCTAAACATCTATTTATATCTCAGCATGTAGATATTATAAATATCTGTGCATATTTATAATTATATTATTTTTTTATATACTAACTTTCGTCCAATACGAGAGAGCTGCTCAAGGTAGAAGATTACTGTTAAATTGTTAATAATAAATAAGGTACATGCTATGAATGAAAGAGAAGGTGGTAGGAAATGAAGATTATGAGCATCAGGAAGATAGATTCTTATTGACCCTTGACTTGAAGAGATTGTAATGTTTAGGGAAGCATCCACTCGGGAGTCAGTTCCGCAAAGTGACAGTTCCTGGGAAAAGAACTGAGTGGGATTTTCTCTTTATAATTAGAAATCGGGGGAAATGAGGGTGATTCGACTCCGTGGAAGTTTTATGTCGTGTCCTACCTGTAAAGGTCTGGACTTTTGGAACCCGTCTGAATGGTTGCCATGAAAATAGCGATAGAGTAACTATAAAATAGCGACGTTGTGTCTGTAGGAAAGAGGCCTCAGAGCGGAGAGTAAGTGTTCTCCCAGAAGACCGCGCCAATGATTTTGAACTCTGTCAACACAGCGGAGTTATGATTGGGCTGCTTAAGCCTAGATACAGTAGCAATGCGCCATTTTCTTTGTCTAAATTGGCTCTTGCAAAGATAAAGTTCCACAGAAGTTACAAGAGCTATACAGTGAGTCGACTATTTTCCCAGCAATGTTATCAATAGGTCGTATATATACTTGAGGTCTAGAGTGAACCTGAGACCCAATACACGTTCAAGGCAAGAAGTTTTATTGAGAGCTGCGAGACTGTTCATCGTGATGGACGAAAAGTCAGGATCTGATCAGTGATTATAAAACAATACTGTATATTATCTACAAATTTCATAACCTGAAAGAAATTTAGCAAGCGTAAATATCACACATATTTGAAAAAAACAATTAAATAATTAAACAAAGTAAAACAGCTAGCTTTTAATCAGTAGCAAATGTTTACTTAATAAAATGTAAGCCATGCCCTCAAATATATATTGGTGAAACATCCCGAGATTTAAAGAAAAATATATACAAACATAAAAGTGACTTAAAACTAAACAAACCACTCAGTGCACTTGTATGCTACCGAAACATTCTCGGCTCATAAATTTAACCAAGAAAATACCGTTTTAATAAAAGGTGAATATAATTTACTCAGATAAAGATGTATTGGAAGTGCCATGAGCTACAAATCGCCGACGATTAATATTCGACTGTACTATCATCTGTTCTTATTAAATGGGTACTGAAACAGTGGGGGATACGTAAAATTTTAATAGAATAATTCAAAATAAAAACTGAGTTTAAATCTAATTTCTATAACGATACAGATAAAGAGTAATTTTAACGTTCAACCGCTTAACGAGAATCACATTTTGTCTTGCTGATGTTGAACTTGTTAACTTACATAGTTATTCACACACACACACACACACACACACATATATATATATATATATATATATATATATATATAGAGAGAGAGAGAGAGAGATAGATAGATAGATAGATAAACACAACTATATAATATAACCTAAACGGTTAAAACTAAACTGATGGGTCAGTGACACACACACACACACACACACACACACACACACACACACACATATATATATATATATATATATATATATATATAGGTGAGACAGAGTGGACGGACCTTTTTGAAAATAATAGCCATTTCAAGAACGTCTGCCCTGTCTTCCTCACCCTCTGTATATATATATCGTTTCGCTTATTCTGTCATAGTGCCAATATATATTTGTATATACTCAATTTAATACATTTATCTTAAAGGAGGAATTTAATCTTTTATTCTGTTACTTTTAGAACTTGTGCATATCATCCATCATTAAAGATGCTGGAAAATGGTATGTTCCTGCACCGCTCCTGTAAGTCCCCGACTCCTCCCACTGTCCAAGAACCAGATCAGGCTGAAAATGGTGTACTGCTGCCATATATGGGCCAGATTTGACTAAACTTCATTTTCGAGTCTCGATAGAGTTCAAATTATCTCCGCGTCCTTGTGGGTGATGATTTATTTTCCATCCTACAACTACATTCCCACATACGAAATGTAGCAAGCCGCTCTCTGTACTCTCGCTATTTTTATTGCAAGTGTCCAGACGAACTATATTCCTTAGTTTCACCAGTTCTAACCTTCACGATTAAGATCTGCCACGCCATTAAGATTGTAGCCCTCATTCCTATCGGATTCCATTGGTGAGATGTAAGTTCCACTCAAGCTGCTTTTTCCCATGAACTACTGCTTTGGGAAACCGACTTACCTGATAGCCTCCTGGATTACTACAATCTTTGGCATATGTTCAAGGTTAGGATTAACCGTTACCTTCCCTATATTATCTCCATAAACTGTTCCGCTTAAGCGAAACCTTTGCTTCGCGTAGTTCTTGCGCTTTGTACAATGTGAACGTCATTGTAAGAAAAAAGTTGTGTCCTGTGTTTTCAGTATCATCCACTGAATGTTTTACTTGATTTCTTTTCGACATCTATTTTCTTTCTTTCTTTTTTCTTTTACTTTCTTTCTTTCTTTCTTTCTTTCTTTCTTTCTTTCTTTCTTTCAGTTTTCTGTATTTTCTCTTTCTTTGTTTCTTTTGCAAGTTTTCTTATATTAATCTTCCTACGAATCGTTTTTTTTGCCGAATTTCTTAAAATACTGCCCGATCACTCGAGCACACGACTAAAGATTAAAATGACGTCATAAGGCCATGTAGATTTATAAACTTGGAATCTGTTTGACTCACAAAATTAAAAGAAAAAAGTAAAAACAAACAAACAAACAAAAAAACAATAAGCAAACAAAAAAACAAAAAAAAAACAAAAACTAATATTAACACAAGAACCCAGCACTGAAAAAACAAAAACAACAATAAAAATAAAGACAATTTTTTAGCGGAAAATGGGAATTGATTTGTTAAGAGGCCACTGAAAATAGCTGGACGAAAGGAGTCGATGGAAGAATGAAAAAAAGAATTGCGTTTGTCATCCATGATGGAAAGATATTGGCTGGAGGCAAAATAAAAAAAAAAACAACAAAAAAACAAGCTATTATTATTATTATTATTATTATTATTATTATTCAGTCGACGGTTTTACTTTTAGACACTGGGAAAACGAATGGGTAATGCTTGGTTAGTTCTTTGAATAAGTCTATTCATCCCCCTGTTCGGCCTTATCTGAAATTCTTCTTACACTCAGACCGTATGCGAAAGATAAGACGCCTACGAGCTTGAATCCAAGATAGCTGTCATCGAGTGGGTTTCAAGGCCTAGCCAGTAAAAAAGGGATGTTTTTTCTTCTCAACGTTAAAGTAATAATATCATAATTAGTTCAGTTGAGAGATTATATATAGCATGAAGTATCATGCAATTTTTACAGGTCGCAGGCCCATGTGAGTCAATCTAGTATAAAATTTCCCTATAGCCTATATACAAAAATGTTTTCAGCATAATTGCTTTAATTTGACACAACAGATCTCAGTTATACCCTAGTAGGAAATGAATTGTCTATGTAAAATAAAAATGAAGTCGTACTATTAACTAGCATAGTACCAGTTAAAAATTATTCGTGATTGGCACTCTTCTTCATATTAGTGGTATAATTTGTGTGCAGTATGTGATTTTTTTATATATATATATATATATATATATATATATATATATATATATATATATATATATATATATATACTGGATTTTACTAACTTTTTACACACTTTAGCGTCGAGAATGTTTGCCACACATATTTGAATATTATCTGTTACTTCATTACACGTGACACGTATCTAACCAATAAGAAATGACCAAGCATAACATACCATTAATCTGTGTCTCTTTGTTTTTATCGTTTCTCTCTTGATCTCTGACGAAGTTTTAATAAAGTGAAACATGTTAGATTAAGATATGTTTCCTACTTGTTCTTAATCCTATCATTTTGACGGATTCCTATCCATACTGAATTATTGTTGTGGCCTTGTTAGGGGCCAGAAATAAAGACACAAAGAGAGGAATTGAGTTAAACAAATATATTAACAGAAACAGTAATACAAATATGTACAAACGAGAGTGTTACAGCAAGAATGTTCCGCTCGACTGTCAGAGCTGACTGCTGGAAACTTACCGATATTTATTTGTATAATGATATAAAATATGGCACAAGGCCAAAATGGGGAATGGGAAAAAGGATGGTCTTCATCTGTCTTAACTTTAAACTTAGCTAGGCACAAACACTGGCCCAAACATACAATATTCCTAACACCAAAACAACGCACTCTTACTTGCCTTTCTTACTACATCCACCATAACACCTCATTGTCTCTATGAAAATCCTAAATAGTCCTCATATGTACAATTCTTTGTCTGTGGCGCAGGGGAGGGGGAATACAACAACAATTTAAAAACTAGCTCCAATGAGTATTTACAATATGAATATAATCTACGAGAAACTAAACAAAATAATGTTAGTAATAACCCCTCCCCCCTCCCACAATCCTTAAATGTGGCAGAAACATCAGTTAACTGGACGAAATCAATGCGGGACTATAATAATATAAAAACATTCATTCCTGCTAAGCACTCACACAGACATGCACTCATTCAGACAACAACAAATACGAAGACACACACGCAAAACGAAAGGCGCCCCACATCCACAAGAGAACTGACATCACTGACCACCTAACGAGGTGGGGGGAATGGGGAATTAAACTAAAAAAATAGGGACAGAAATAAAAGGGGCCAATGAACAAACACACCCTAGCTAAGTTAACTGGAAAAAAAGGAAGCTAAAGATTCAAAAACAAACTTAAACTAGCCTAAATTCGGGATAGGTTGCCCAAGTTCAACCCAGGAAGAACAATATCCTGATGCCTAACCGGCATCAAAATACCACGCTAGTTCAGCCCCTTTCACACGACATAAAAGCGAAAAATTCACCCACCTTTTGCCAAATTCTGATGAAGTGATCCGCTGCTTTTCCGTCGTAATCTTGACTTTAAGTTGATGCTTAAAGAACAAAATCAGTTGGGAAGAAGTGTACCTCTCGCCATCATAGAATTCCTTCTGGTGCGTCGTCCAAATCCCGAAACCCGGCCGCCGAAAAGACAGCTTCCAGAAATCGGTGACTAACCCTATCGAAGGCCTTGGACTTGCCGCGTGAAACGCACCCTCCGTGATCTCACCCTCGCAGCTAGCCGCTTCTGTCGGTGAAAACCGAGGAAAGTCAGCCAAATAACTGCGAAACTCTTAGCCAGAGACCAGGCTCCTTGGTAAAGCCGCTCTCGAAATGCCGCCGAAACACCTCACACATGTCATCAGTGACCCGAAGAGTACGCCCCTCCGAGGTTTTGACCTCACGAGTGTAATTCTCGGAATCTTGACGAATCTCTTTTTTTGCGCCCAAGTCCACAGCTTCATTCTAGGACTACGATCTAACGCCACCCGGGCACAAACGAGTTTGTTGTCCGAATAGCCTAACCAGTCGAACGTGGGGCAATCTACTAGATCCATGTCATCCCTTCTGACTAACATTCTATCCAGGTAGCTAATCACCTGGGTAGAAGGCCAATTAAGAGCCCACGTCCATATTTCCCCCCGACCCAGGGTGATCGACCCGGTATCTATCGACGAAACCAAACTTGTCGATCAGATCAACCAAGATACGGTTGCGCGCCTTCCCGCTAACTCCCCGCCTTCTATCTAACTTGCGGCTCAGGGTGACATTCGAGTCCCCGACTAGAACTAGGCGCGTTGAATCCACCAGGAACGACCCCAACTGCCGAAAAAACGAGATGCGTTCCTCCCGATCGTTGGGCGCATAAACCACAACCGTCCGAAACGAGCCACTTTTCACAGCAATATCGGCCACAGTCAACCGATGAAAAGCTTGCGAAGGCATTTTCTCCACCTCCATCTCGGTTTCGTTGTTGCTTTTCTGGTCGTTACTGTTTGAGGGGAGGGGCTCTTGTTGACCTTGATCTTGCTTTTTAAGTTCCTGTTTCTTTTTATGTATCTGCTTCTTTGGTGTCTTCTGCAGTGTTTTCTGTTGTTGTTTTTGTTGCTGCTGCTTCTGCTGTATCACCTCTTCACGCCGCTCCGGCGGTGGTGGTCCCTGGTGCTTCGGAGGTGGAACCACACGCTGTTGGGGAGAGGGCGCGTTTGTCGCTGTCTTTCCTCTCTTTACCTCCGTCCAGCCAGAGTTGGGGGTCTTTCCCGCCGTTTCTGTTGCTGCTACTGTTGGTGGTGTTGCTGCTGTGGCCTGTGGTTGTGGTTGTGCTGTTACCTTCTTCCCGGGGAACAGCTTTGACATGTGCCCCGAGGCACCACAATTTCAACAAAAAGAACCCCCGCCCTTTCACTACGACAATCATCCGTTAATCACGGCACATCAGCACGTTGGGCATCTCGCCAATTCTCTGTCGGATGAGGATTATCTGCAGAACGATATCCTCAGTACCGATGTCAGACTTGCTTGTAACCGCATTGACCTCGTCCACCTCTCCGTACTTGGCGAAAAAGGCCTCAGCCGGTCTTCGCTTATATCTGCTGGCACACCATGGACAGTTACTCGAGTCCTACGAGTCCCCATGTAGTCAGTTTACAGTCTTACTGCCTTGGTCATCAATATATTCCCGGCTAGCTTTTTGGTTTCGTCTTCGCTAGCCAAAAGAATGTCCCACGTCGCATTTGATCTCGCTAAGACACGTGGGGCAACATTGACAGTCTTCAGCGCTTCTTCCACGGTTTCTCTGCTGACCCCGATTAATTTCCGACTTTTCACGTCGGTGGTCAGTAGGGAGATCGTCCGTGTATTAACGGCATTCAGCACCTTTGGAATTGCAAGGAATTCATTTCTCTTAATGAATTCCTCATATTTATTCCTCAAATCGACATAGTAAGGCGCATCCTTTTTTCTTTCCAGGCCGTTTCTCTGATTTCACCGAATTCCGGCGTTGATTCTTCTGCGTCACTCATTCGTTGTATTTTTTAAAAAACTTTTTCCTTTATAATTTTCAAACAAAAACAGAAAACGAACTAGAGATAGGAGTGGGTCAACAAAAGAAAAATAAATTAAACTTGACTTTGCCAAAAAACAAGTCAGACGTTAAAAACACAAAAATAAGAAAACAAAAATGGTAAAAATAAAACAACCAAGTCACTCGTATAAAAAGATTAAAGTGAGACGAGGCAAAAAGATTGAGTGGACGACAAAAAGTAACGCTTGGTTAATAAAACCAAGTGGAAATTAAAAATTTACAGCCTACAAATTCACAAACTAAAAGTGGGAGGGGTGAAAAATAAAAACTTGACTAACAAAAAATGAAAGAAACAAAAGTTGGAAAAAACGCCAACATTTGGAAAATAACAAATTAATCAGAAAAAATAAGAGAGGAATTAAAACGAAAAATAGAAGAAAGAAAATTTTCAAAAGTAAAAAGAAAAATTAAATCCAATACTTAGCGTGAATTCAAGTACATATGATAAAGAACTAATGCTGGACAAACGAGTGCTGGAAACTTCCCTCTCCAAAAGGCAGTACTGCTCTTATTTGTCGCTGGAAGAATCCATGCGTGCGTCGGTAAATTACCATAACGATTATGTTCGTGTGCGCGCTAGTGCGCTTGCGGCCATGCGTCCGCCTTTTCGGATGTGCGTTCGCTCGCGTGCGCCTGCCTGCGCGGATGTGATTACGTGCAGGGAGTCGTGATCATTTTGTTCCTATTTTGCCCTTTTTGAGCCACTTTACACTCATTTAGTCTTCCTCTTCTTTTTCATCGTTTTTCTTTTCCCCCGACTCTTACTGATTTTGTTTGTTTTTTTTTCTACGAAAGTTGTAATTCGTTTTTTTGCGTTTTTAAATAATTGATATTAATTTTTAAATGATAAATTAAATATTTTATATATATACATATATAACACTACTTATCAGTGAAATTATTTTGATATTCGTAAAAAAGCTTGCCGATCAGTAATATTATTTTAGCATTCGTGAAAAAAAAAAGAAAGAAAAATCAGAAAAGTTTACGAGTCAATTTTTGATAATTACCAAATTTAACACGAAATATGGCCAAGGCGCAGAATTAAAAGTTCAGGTAGCATAATGGTTATTAGCGTTGTTTTTGGAACCGGCTGATCGGTGTTCAGATTCCGATCTAGTCAGTTAGGCTCGTTTCTTTTTTTTTTACGTTTCCCCAATGCGCATAAATGCTATTGGTGAAAAAGTATGATTCTAATTATTCTCCCTCAAGCGATCGGGTAAACAGCAGAGTAAACTTAGCTCTATACCCTTCGAACGCAACAGAAAATTAAAAAAAAAAGAATGGCCGGCCATAGTCAGGATCATTGAGCCCTTGTGAACACCACGAACCTTTCATTATCTACATGGTACGTGCTACGCCAGGACGACATACGGTTTTGAATTTAGAATTGTCCATCACCAAGACTGGCATATCACAAAGAGTTTTACTATTTAACCCACAGCCAAAGGGGAAGGAGGTGGATTCAACGCGTTTGACTGAAATACGAACTCGGCTCTCAGATTTCTCTATTCATTACACCATCCGCACATCCAAGAGCAGAAGAACACTGAAGTCAAAACCGTGAAGGCAAACATTTTACCACCACTCTACTAACTTTACGGAGAAGTCATGACAGTTTGCGGATAATAAAGATAAAGGAATATGTGGAGAACCATGTCCCAGTACGTTATGAGAGAAAAAGCGGAAATAGTGTATACGAAGACTGTGCTTCATTAATCTTCCAAATGTGAATGGACTGCTCATCTTGAAAATCCTCATTTAAGATCAAACATGCCATACAAGCTACCTACTGTGCTGTGTGATGTTTGCGTTAATGAAATTATTTCTCACCGGTGTCAATCAAACCAGACGGAAAGTTAAGCACTGTTTCACGTTTTGAAAGAGTGTGCTTTGTACAGAAGGCAGTGAAGAGAAATGAGAAGAAAGGACTAAAACATAAGTTCCAAGAAGGTACAATGCATGGTTATCAGTAAAAGAAATATCTTAACATGCAAATTACATATTGGAGATACCAAAATCAAGCAAGTACCACAGTTTAAGTATCTCGGAAATGTTTTAACAGAAGACGGAATGTGCAACACCGAAATTCTATAAGCTCATTGAGATAGTAAATGACGCCTTCCAAAAGCAAAGCAAAGTATAAAGAAACAGGAAAATTTATATATATGTTTTATACGGTACCTATGAACACTAATGGATATGTCCCAATCCTCATAAATACGTTGGACACTATTGTAAGCGGGGGTAATATGCTAAATAGTCCAACACTAGCGGTGGTTTACCTACTTCACGCCGCTGGCGAGTATTGTAATTTGTTGATATTATAAAGATTACCATTTCATTTCCAACCTCCATTTTGGTTATTCCTCATTCAGTAACCTTTTCTAGGTTATAACAGAAACAAATAAAAGAGCCCTGAACTATTACGTAATATCATTCTTACTACATGGAAAATCTCCTGATAGTTGAAGAAGAGACTTGTACCAACAGAAATGTGGTTCTACAGAAGGATGCTAAGAATATCATGGACTGAACAGATGAACAATGACGAAGTTTTAGAGTAAATTGAAACAAAAAGGATATTTATACTTAACAGTTGAAATTTCTAGGGCACATAATGAGGAAAGAGGGTTTGGAAAACTTGACACTTACAGGATATATTGAAGGCATGTAGGACAGAGGAAAACAGTGCATAACCTATCTAACGAGTTTGTGTAAATGGATGGCAAAACAGGGTTTAGGAGAGATAACAAAAAGACAATTTACTAAGAACTACAAAGGACAGGAAATTGTGGAGAGCCATGATCGCCAAAGGCCCAAAGGGAAACCATATAGGAGCGAGGAGGAAAGTAGCTAACACATCTCCGTCGAGGTACGTTCAAAGCTGTTTACATCGGAATGGTTAATAAAAGCTGACTTGAACAGATCAACGTTGTTGTTATCTCCAGTTAAATAAAGAAGAAAAAAACTCTTTTTGTTATGGTCTATCAATTGTAGGCTTTTAAATTACTTAATTTTACGTCTTACATAGATATTTTTCAGTAACAGAACTCAGTAAACCTACGTCTTGGAAAATAAAATAAAAACGTCTAATCACAAACTTACGGCATTATCTCCGAGCTCGCTCTGCAAGTCCTGTGATTTGCTAACTATCTCGTTGAGTTTTATTAGATGTTAAAGGTTTCTTTCTTTCGTAGTGAAAAAGAAAGACGATTACCGGGTTTTTGCTGAGTAACTAAATCGGACTCCAGATTAGAAGGTGATTTATTACAGTGGCCCGACTCTGAGAAAAAATTTCACCGTCATTAGTTACTCATTACGGCAAAGAAGAAAGAAGGAAGCTTCATTCGGACAGCTTCTTCCCAAGAACCGCTACTTTGTGGAACAGACTCCCGAGAGGATGCTTCCCCGATCACTACAAACATAACCTCTTCAAGTCTAGGGTCAACCGTTATCTATCCTACATATCATCATAATCTGCACTTCTGGCCTTTTTACGCTCATACAACAATCTCATTTAGTAACCATCTACCTTGAGTGGCTCTTGGGCATTGTATTGGGTGAGCAATTATTAAAATAAATAAAAAATCTGCTTAAGTTAACATTCTGATTGAAACAGTTTTTGTTCATTTTGCATAATTGTCTTTGGTCAAGGCATGAACCTATCACTTCTTTTCCGCCCCATTCGTTATGAGCAAACTAGTGGAGTACTTATATAGCTTTGGTTGGTAATATTAGAAGAACACTAAATTTAAAACTTCCGTCATAGCCACTCTTGAGAAAAGTTTCAGGCAAGTTCACTGCTATAAATTTTCCGCGAGGACGGTTCACCCCGAGAAAAGTTCATCGCGAGAAAAGTTACAGCGCAGAAACTTCACCGTATAAATTCATTAGATTTTATCATTAATAATTTTATAATTAATATATTGTTCAACCCATTAACTCTATCACAACTACAATTGAAAAGAATTTATCTCAAAATCAATATAAAAAGTGTCACAACAACGTCTAAAACAGTAAAAGATTTATTTTATTGTTTTAGACGTTGTTATTCTTTTCAAAACAATAAGTTCAAACTTGAAGGCAGAATTTACTCAATTACCTGTAATAATTGCTATGAGGAATACATCGGAGAAACCTCAAGAATTTTAAATGAAAGTTTTTATGAACAGAAAAAATATTTTACAAAACCCCACGTTAAATTCATTAGTTGCTCATTGTGGCGAGACCGACCGCAATTTTGAGATAAACATTGCTACTCTAATTAAAAGAGAAAATAATTCACTAAGGCGATAATGTTTAGAAAGTGCTTTAATCGCCAGTTCATTCACGGTAAATTTGCGTCCAAGTTCTTACAACGTTTCACCATTCTTGGCGTAATGTGTCTAAAGAAAGAATCTTTTCATGTAAAGAAACTCTTTCATTATCTTTTAGGTCATCTTTTCTTTTAAGGAATTTTTTTTCATCTTTATCTTTTAGGTCATCATTTATGTAAGGCAACTTTTTCATCTTTATCTTTTAGGTCATCATTTTTGTAAGGCAACTTTTTCATCTTTATCTTTTAGGTCATCTTTTCATATCAGGTAACCTTTTGATCTTTATCTTTTAGGTAATCTTGTCATGTAAGGTAACTCTTTCATCTTTGTCTTTTAGGACATCTTTTCATGTAAGGCAACTTTTCGTACTTATCTTTTAGGTTATCTTTTCTTTTAAGGCAACTTTTTCATCTTTATCTTTTAGGTCATCTTTGCATATAAGGCAACGTTTTAATCTTTATCTTTTAGGCGGTCTTTTCATAAAAGGTAACTTTTTCATCTTTATATTTTATGTTGTGTTTTCTTTTAAGGCAACTTTTACATCTTTATCTTTTAGGTCATTTTTTAAGGCAACTTTTCATATTTATCTTTTAGGTCATCTTTTCATGTAAGGCAACTTTTTCATCTTTATCTTTTAGGCAACCTTTTCGTGTAAGGCAACTTTTTCATTTTTATCTTCTAAGACATTTTTCTGTCAAAGAATTTTTTCTATATTTTAGATTATCTTTTCATAATTATGTTTTAATGAATATTTTCTTTTAGTGCATCTATCTATCTATCTATCTATCTATCTATCTATCTATCTATCTATCTATCTATCTGTTGTAGCATACCTACGAGCGATAATGGGCATGTCTCCATTCACATAAATACAGTAGTAAATACTGTATGTTGGGCTGCAGTTGGAGAAACATTGTGGAATTCACTGGACTCACTTCTAGCAGTTGACTGGCGAATCGTATATGTGTTGTTCTTGTCCTAAGTATTATCGCTCATTACCGACCTTCGTGTGATTATTCGTTTCCTAAGTTACAATACTATTTATCGGCCTGAATGTCCGAGAAATTTTCATAGAAAATATGCATCCTCCGACTATGAAAACTTCTCGGACATTCAGGCCGGTAAATGTTGTTAATACTGTTTATTATAAACAGAGCATTTACTTAAATATTTGTATCTATAAAAAGAATTTATAAACATAAAAAATGTCTTAAATAATTGTCGGGCTTTGTCCATTTCATAGTGTGTGACGTCATTTGTTTGCATTTGGATACGCATTGAGCAGATATGAACGAATGAGAGAAAATCATAGACAACTGTGTTTGAAAACGCTAAAATCGTCTGTGGCCCAATCGGTTAAGGCACGTCAGGCTATATGACGGTTCCGTATAGTATACAGATTCGATTCCTGTCGGAGGACGCATATTTTCTATGGCAATTTCTCGGACATTCAGGCCGGTAAATGTTGTTAATACTGTTTATTATAAACAGAGCATTTACTTAAATATTTGTATATATAAAAAGAACGTGTGAACATAAAAAAATGTCTTAAATAATTGTCGGACTTTGTCCATTTCATAATGTATGATACTATTTATCTGTTCTTTGTAGTTTAACTTAAAATCTGTAGCATAATTTATGATCTAAAAATCTAGAACTTTTCCAAGCGAAAATTGAAAATGTTTCATAATTCACCGATAATGAATTGCAATCTATTTTCACTGATAATTTTCATTAGTTCCCTGCAGTTATGATTTTAGTTTTTCTTGTTAAAATTGCATTGCCACATGCAACTGGCTGGTCGAGACGTCTTCTCAGCCGTTCTTGGAGCCATACGCATTCCATCCATATATCAAGTTTACCTCCGGTAACCATACACTGCTTTTAGTTTATCACGAACGGAGCCCCCAGACAAGTGTTGTCTGAATTATTATTATAGATAAAGCAAAACACGACTCTTTCTGCAGGGCTGTTTTTTCAATGCACAATAGAGAAATTCGGTTATAGAAATTCGGTTATAGAAAAGAAGTATAAAAGAATAAAAAATAAAAGTTCAAACCAGACATGACAACATCTAGGTTCTTAAGCCTCAAGCTAAAATAGTGAGAGTCAAGATGGCAGACGAAAAGAGAGGAAAGATAAATTATCGAGAGAGAGAGAGGATTGAGAGAGGGGGATTGAGAGGGGGGGGATTGAGAGGGGGGGAGGGAGATGAAGAAAGTGAGGAAAGAGAGTTCGATAAAGAAAAAAATGATCAAATGAAAGAAGGGCAAAAAACAAAGAAAAAGAGTAGAAAGAATGAAAGGTCAAAAGATAAGTTGTTTAATAAACTTTTTTCCGATTCACAATTGAATATTTAAATCTCATTTTAATTATTTTTATTTGATTTTTGTAATCTTCTTTTTTGTATTTTGGGTATCAGAAGGCATAGTCGCCATAGCAACCATTGGCGCGAAAATTACTTGCAGATATCTGATACATTATTTATAAATCACTTCCATTAAAACTCTACTGAATGGTCCAAGCTGCCGCTTGTATAGACGTTTTTCTTCTTCCTTTTATTTGTGTGTCAATTTAGCTTCGAATACGAGGGAATAATGGAAGGTTCTCAGCCCTACAAAGGGGCCTTCCCCCCCCCAAAAAAAGAAGAAAAACATAAAATCATAAATAAAACTAAAAGTAATAAAAAATAGTTATTTAGCCCTTTGGTCAGATTTGGGGAAGTGAGTTGGGCCGAGGAATTTTCAGCACTCTTCTTAGAAAGAAGACACGGCCAAACTGAATAAAGTCGTTGCTACACACACACACACACACACACACACACACACACACACACACACACACACACACACAAAATTCTATTGTTTTACATTGAGCACTTTTGAACACGTAAAATGATTTACTGTAGCTAGTCTACACTATTATTATTTACTGAGCCTACAAACGCACACGCACATACGCCCCCCCATATATATATATATATATATGTGTGTGTGTGTGTGTGTGTGTGTGTGTGTGTGTGTTTGAATAAACTAGACAGTCGAAAAACAGTACTTAAGTTTTGCATCCGTCATGTGATGATAAACAAAAGTGAACTGTTGTCTACTTACTTGAAATTCAAAAATTTTAAAGACGGTCCTGCGAAAATCTATTTTTGGATATTAGTTACGTTTTTTTTTTACTAAGTCTGTTTTTTTGTTTTGCATGCCGACAATTTCTCTTGTCATGTTTTCTTTTTTGAAATCTTTTATGACTGTTTCTGGTCTATTTACTCAATTTCCTGTCTGTGAGGATTGGAAAATTCCACAATATAATCACTTCATGACTATTTGTGACACCATTCGTGTGGTGTTTGTACCATGGACTGCAATACCATAGTCCGAACAGACATGCTAAAGAATATATGGTCCTAGCCCGTCATGTCTAATAATGTATACTTTTTCAGCAAGGTATATTTACTTGACCCCCCACTGACTCAAGTTGTGACACAAGGTCAGTTTTTAAAGAGGGGTCCCGAGTGTTTTCATTCGGGCCGCTGGTCTAAAATTTAACCTTATCGGCATTAATCGGAAGACATTGGCCTTGAACAATCAAAATAAGCTCTTTTGCCACTTAAGGTCATCGTTTCTAAGCCATCGATGGATTTGGGAAACATCGATCTCTCTTTCATCCAGACGTTTTTGATACTTTCCATACAAGGGTTTAGACCTCCATTTTTGTTCAGTAGTCTTCATATAAGCAGCTTTCAACAGTAACTTAATTTTCTTTGCTATGGCGCAGAGGGGGGTGGATTTAAGATATTTGTTGTCTTGAGTATCTGTTACATCTAAGGAGTTTCGTATTCTTAGCATACTAATGCCTGAATGCAACATTCAGATACTTATCTCGTGTCGTTTCTTAGTATGTTACTAGGCTTGTGATTGACGTTTTAAAAGATATTTCTAACTGAATGAATCCTTGTCCACCAGCTTTCCTAGGGTGGTATATTCTATCAACATCAGCTTTGGGGTGGTGAAAGCGATATCCAGTTAGCAGCTGATTATTATTATTATTATTATTATTATTATTTGTGTATGTTATGTTTCCTGCTTTGTATCCTGTAGAGGCCTCTAAGTGTTGACTTCAATGTTCACTTTTGGATTTACACACGCTCTATTTCTGATACTGACCACATTATCCCATAAATATAGCACATCTTAAGACTATATTTCTTTATATATATATATATATATATATATATATATATATATATATATAATTGACTTAAATTACTATTAAGTTGGTGCATAATTATCAGGCGGTTTTGTAAGCGCGTTATTTGTAAGATAAAAATAGCTGCTTTGTTTACTTTTTGAAATAAAAATATTATTTTCTTTTCAGGTTATAAAAATGTGTGTCTGTAGACATACGCTCCGGAATAATTATTTAAAAATGTTATTGTTGAATTGTTACGTTTCTTTTTTCAAAATAAATATTGTTTAAAAAAACGCCCGATAATTATGCACCAACCCAATAAAAAAAGGGTGAGAAATTTCTAATGACCTTTTCGGCTAACCCTTCTTCAGAGAAAAATCGTTGGTGAAAATTATTATTTTATTTATAACAGGAACAACAAAACAATTTAAGGGGCCTAAATGAAAGAATACAATTGTTTTCGATGTTTCTGTTATAGATAAAATATTTATCTTCGTCAACGATTTTTCTTCGACGATGGGGTGTCCAAAAGGCTCCTTTGAAATTTCTTTTCTCCGCTTTCTTTTAGTATTAAAATGGCAACATATGTCTCATTTAAGGCAATTATAAATTTTTGTAATATCAAATCATTTAATTATAAAATTTTTTGATATATATATATATTTATTTATTTATTGCTTCACTTCTGTATCGAGCAGTTAGTTATGTGCTTGACATGCGTGATACACGCTTAAGTGATCATGTAACTTTCGGTACATGTCTGACGAGGCAGATTTTTTCCCGCAGTAGGTTGTCATTTCTTTCTGCCGTAGACCAGCTGCCATCCAAGGCTATAGAACCCGGTCTATCCTGCTACTTCCCCATGCCTGGGGGGGGGGGAGAGGATTCATACTTTTCCCAAGGCTATTAGCACGTAAGTGAATGCAATGGATTCAACTGAAATTCGAACTCGGTTCTTCGATTCCGCTATCCGTGCCGCTATCCATTACTCCACCAAATACTGTATT
>CAHIKZ030005556.1:607500-637500 GCA_903632075.3 Acanthosepion pharaonis
CCACGTTCCATAAAACTTCAAAAGAACTAGCTGAATCAAGACGAAAATGTTCAGAATCCTCTTTCTGCTCAATAGCTTATATATACATATAGTTACATATATCACATTATATATATATATATATATATATATATATATATATATATATATATATATATATATATATATATGCAAAAATAGGAAAAAGAACACGTTAGGCAAATAATCCGAAGTTCTTTAGTATTTTTGTTTTTTATTTAAAAAAAACCCCAAAAACAGTGCTCAATACAAAAGTAGACTCTAAAATAATATATATATATATATATATATATATATATATATATATATATATATATATATATATATATTCTCTCTCGTCTCGTCTCGACTCTCCCGTCAAATTCGACATATGAGGGTCAATCAGATCAGTTCCAGGAAACCGACAGCCCGTCAACAGCACGAGATTTGATTATAGTGGTGAAAGTTTCGTGCAGGACCATCCACACTTTTTGAAGGGCCGAATACATGCCACAGGGTTGCCAAACGACCCTCCGCGGGTTTTGAATTCAGAGTTGTTCTTCTACTAGACCAGTTGCCATTCAAGGCTATAGAACCCTGTTTGTCCTGTTATTTACCCATAGCTGGAGGGAGAAGAAGAGGATTCATACCTTTCCTAAGGTTATTAGCACGTAAGTGAATGTAATGAATTCTACTCGAATTCGAACTCGAACTCCTCAATCCAAGGCGCTATCCATTACTTACTATATATATATATATATATATATATATATATATATATATATATATATATATATATATATATATATATATATATATATATATATAGTGAGTATTAAAATAAGTTTTGTTAGTGGATACCTGTATTTGAGTGTAGGCTTCGTTTTGCTTTAAACACCATTTATTTCGTCTGCGACCTTGCAAATTCACTCAAGAAAACTTATTAAAGAAAATGTGTTTTCTGACAGGATTTAAAACTGCTTCCCCCTTCCGTTTGCAGGAGAAACGATCTAGTATGCTTTGACACACACAAACACACACATATATATTTATATATGTGTAACTGTGTGTTAGTGTGTGTGTGTGTGCACGAGAAAAAACGAGAAAAAAATTTAGATGAGAATTTGTAGGAATAGTAAATATACAAGACAATTTTTTAAATTTCTATTTTAACATTGTTGAATCGTTGTCCTCAGAAAACTAATTTTTATTTGCCTAGATATATATGTATATATAAATAACATAAAGAACGCACAGATACCTATATTATTCCATAATGGTTAGCTGTGGAGCTAAAGAATTAACCCAGAGTTTAATATTGCTATGGGAGTATTTGATTCATCAGAAGCATGCGAATAATGTGGAATCTTGTTATCGTGGCGATTAAGATTTATTTTCGATATTAAAGGCACTGTACTCTAAAGGGATGATGGTGTAATTCACCTCCATAACAAGCCCACGAAATATAAACCGATTGAGAAAAGAACTGATAAAATTATTTTAAAGATCACGAACTAAACATTACCATTACCATCCATGCTAAAGTGATCAACTTTCTCGGTGTGACCTTAGACTTGAATAAATGGTTATTACAAACCATATACCAAAGATCTATATAACCATACATACGTCAGTAAAGAATCAAGCCACCATCATAAAATTCTACATAATTTGCATAAATCAGTCCAAGTTAGATTATCTACTAACTCCAGCGATAAGGAAATGTTTGATAATAATAAAATTGAATATATAAAGGATTTAGAACTAAGCAAACATAAAGTAAATTTAATTTATGGTTGCTTAGTTCTAAATCTTTGATATATTTACGTATTAAAAAAAACAAAGAAAGAATATAAAAATAAACAGAAACACTATAAACGTAACAGCATATGATTTAATCCACTTTTTAATCGTAATGTTAAAATTAATATCGGAAGATTTTTCCTAAATTTAATTCATAAGTACTTTGACCATTCACCAACACTAAGAAAGATTTTTAACAAAATCGATAAATCTATATATAATAACATTATATTAAACAAATATATTTCCAACAAAGATATCGTTAATTTAAAAAAAAAATACAACTGCTGAAAAAAAAATGATTTGTCCCTTAAATGGTTAATATATGACTGACAATATTGTTTACCGAGCGAGCATACATTCCAGTAAAGATTTTAAATTTTATTTTGGTTCCACTGAATATCCTTGGAAATTTCGTTTCTAGCATCATCGAATGATTTTAGGTAATATAATATACAAAACCATCACTGCTCTCTCCAAATATTTCTGGCAATTAAAGAATGGTGCTAATGCACTTTTTATGTCGGAATCAATGTGCATACGTCTACAATGCAATGAAACGATGCCGTCTTCATGACTTAGATAAAAGCCACTGCTTACGAAAAATCACAATATATGAATAAAGTGAAACGGAAAACTAGTCTTTACCTTTTCTCTTTATTTATATTGTCTTTTTACAGTTTACTTTTTTATATCTGAATTTTCACACAGACGCACACATGCGCGCGCACACACACACACACATATATATATATGTAAGTGTTTATCAGTCAATGTGGCATGAACTAAAAAGTTCAAGAACTAGAGCAATGCCTCAGTTGTTTTCCCGAAAGTTTGCACGTCAGATCAGTTCTTTAAAATCAATTATGTGGTGCAGTTTAATCTATCTATCTATCTATATATTATTATTATTATTATTATTATTAATAGAATGTATAAGAAACTATACTCGCTCGGAAAACCTTCGGTGTCTTGATTTGTAAATAAACAAGCCAATACCAAAGGGAAAAAAGGTATAAAAAAAGAAAGAACCAAGAACATGTACGTTAACCGAAAATAATCATCCATCATGCTAGTCCAAGCCCCACCCCACCAAAAAAACCCCGATGCGAGTAAGCAAAATAACTAAATAAAGTGCTCAATACAATGAGTAGAGCAGACCTAGTCACACCTAGAGAGCCAGACAAACCTTAGGTTTAAATATATATATATATATATATATATATATATGGAAGTCTGGTTAAGTACTAACGAATATTTTGTAAGATTTCACATTTAATTTTTTTGTTTTGTAGTGGTTCGGGGAATATTTGAATAGAATTTGTCTATTGACTTCTGATCATTTTCGGTTTTCGTAAACCAATTATCAGAGCCAAGAAATTGTTTCTTCAGTCTACTTTGTCATGTGATGTTGCCCGTTCTTTCATCAAGCGAAAGTTATTCTGGATTAAAATAGGGTTCTGTTATCCAGTCGAACGCGCTTTTATAAAGCATGAGTTAAGTAAATTATTTGATTTTTCTTCCTCATGTTTGCATTTGTATCGTTCGTCCCTAGCCGAGATTAGGCAAAAATTTTCTTTCTTTGATTTTTTTTTGTTTCTCGCGCTATTTAGCAACGAATCGGTTGCAATTTCAAGAGCGTATTAAGTCAAAAAATCAAAGTTGTCTCAATTCTCTCGTCTCAAAAAGACTTGGTGTTGAAAATGGAGATTTAAATAAACATATATTTAATTTCTCTAACGTCACTTTAACGGAAATGGAACGTCTTGTTCTTTCGAGAGGGTTAGATTTTTGAACCCCCTCCCCATTCTCTAAAGTAAATAAAAAGCAAATTTTCGCTGAGTTTGAACTTTTTTTTTCTCTCACTTAAATCTGTCTCTCTGGACAATCTTTCCCTTTCGTAAAACAAGATTATTCGAATTTTCTTCCGACCGAGATTTTCTCGCTTGGCAGAGTGTCCACTTCCAGACTATAAGGTCGTTAAAAACTAGAAGTAATACTTATATCACTAAGCCTGATAAAGATTCGGGTGGTTATTTTGAATAGTCAGAACTACAACGATAAAATGGAAATCATTTTACATGATTCCTTAAAATTTCGGAAAATTGGTCCTGCTATTTCCTATGATAATACCAACAAAACAGATGCGAGAGTACAGAGATGGTTACTCTCTGTATATAAGAGTAACCTTATTTCAAAATGGTGTATGATCGTATTAGACCTGTATATCCCAACGTCCTTACATGTACGGCTTACCCCAAGTGCACAAAGACAATTTTCCCCATAAACCTATTTCGTTTATGGTAGGTTCCGTACAACATCAACTGGTCAAATGGTTGGCTGAATTACTTTATTACCAATCTGTTTTTTATTTATTGCATTTCTGGATTCTTCCGGTTTTCTAGTTTCATTAGAGACACTGATTTGTCTTTATGTGTTTAGCCAAGTATTGGGTAGGGGGATAATTTAGATTTAACAATACTATGTATGCCCAAGTCGATGGGGTTACGATGGGCAGTCCCCTGGGTCCAGTATTAGCTAACATTTTTGTGGGGATTTTATGAAAAATATTGTAAGCCCCACGTGTATCTACGTTATGTTGATGACGCCTACTCTATTTTTAATTTCATCAAAGATGCTGAAGCCTTTCATACCTAACTTAATTCCCTTCACCCATTCCTTCAATTTAACATGGAAGTGGAAAATGGTGGTACTTTGCCTTTTTTGGACGCACTGGTTGAACGCCAAGATGGTTTGTTTATTACCAGGGTTTATCAGAAGCCTACATTCTCATATCCATACGCCAACTAGAATTCTTTTATCCCTAAGTATCGTAAGATTAGCCTGATCATTACCTTGGTTCATCGCGGGTTGAGGATTTGTTCTCCCTGTAGATTTGATCAAGTTTTGGAAAACATTCATCGTGTTTTTCGTGACAATGATTATCTAATTAATCTCATTAAAAGCGTTGTTGAGCATGAGATTAAACGATTTAAAGAACAGGTAGTGTTTGGCCCCAACCTGTGGTCAGTTTATTTAAAATTACCGAGTTTGGGTGGGAAAAGTCAAACACTGACTGACAGAGTGTCGGCTCGTGTCACATCAGTTTTTTCTATTGCCAGTTTGCGTGGCATTTTTGGGACTAATTCGGTCTTTTATTCTTTTGTCAAAGATGTTTTGTCCTATTTTCAAAATAGCTGGATATATAGGGCGAATCAATCAACTAATAGAAAATCGAATTTGTGAACATGTTTCTGCCAGTATAAGATTAGGTAATTCGAATCATTCTTTGAGAGTATCTCAGTCTGCGCATGAGTCTACTGACCAGTACTTACTTGATAAACCAGACTGAGCACATAAATATGTGAACAATTCTTTCAGTTTTGCACAGAGCCCTGTCTGCTCACCATTTACGTTTCCTGGAAGAGGCCCATATTAAGTTACATCAACTGTCTCTGTGCAAACAGAAGGAGCACTTTATCCACTCCCTCAATCTTTTAAGATGTCCGTGGGTAATATTTTTTTCCATTTTATACTCATATACTCACTTGGACTATATATTTTATTCATAAATCCTTTTACAATAAATTTATTTTAATAGTTGTTCCAAGATTTCCCTCCTTAATTTGTTATTTTTTATTCTTTTCTTTCATTCACTGTGTGAATTGTTCATTTCTTTGTTCGTGTCAAAACTCTTGCCAAAGTTTTCCTTCTGACGAAGTGTTGGCTAAAAAGATTCCTAAAGGAAAAAAAATAAACATGCCTTTGTATATTTTTAAAACTATATATATATATATATATATATATATATATATATATATATATATATGAAGTCGGGGAAATTTACTAGTATTGGTAAAACTATCTTCATACAGATTTTGTGGTCAAGTTGTTTACGGGACGTATCTCTGGTAACTTTTCACAGACATGTTCCATTGTTAAACATATCTGTTTGTCAGGAAGAAAATGATCAAATTGTATTTGGCATGCACGAAACATTGACCAGCGATCATTCTAACGCAGAATATACCAAGATAAAAGATAACAGAAATTGAATAATTAACAAGAAGGCTAAACTTGGGATGTATCGAGCTGCGCAAAAGTAGGTGAACCCTTAAGATAATATTTAAATAAATATCTCTTTTTTCCAGATAATGAATAAATTTTACTTGATGAAAAAACCTTTATTAAACGAATTGCAACCACTTTTAAAAATCTTTATCCAGCTGGAATATAAATATTAATTCAAAATTCAAAATTATGATGTGCAGTTAGAAACTACATTTAAAAATAAAATAATATGCCAAGATCAAAAGAACTTACTGAAGCTTTAAAAATCGCATAATTGAACCCTATAATGATAAAGAAAGTTACAAATAGTTGTAAAACTATTTAGAGTGCAAGTCCCCATCGCGTGACAAATTATTTATAAATGGAAGGGCATTAGTATGATGGCATCGCAATGAAGAAGTGGCTTACCAACGAAAATAAATACAAGAGCAAGTAGACGTCTAGATCGGCAAGCCCAGACGAATTCTGCTGTTACTTCTGCGGTTCTCCAAGGTTCTCTGGCCAATGTCGGAATCAGTGTACACCCGTCTACCGTGCGACGAAATCTGAACGATGCCTTTCTTCATGGCAGAATGACTAGAAAAAGCCACTGCTTACGAAAAAAGCAAAACAAGCTCGGCTGAACTATGCCAGATTTGATATTAATTATCGAGAAACTGGAGCTTTTGGGGAGGGAAGATATGTTGTAGGCCTGACGATCTCCTAATACATCTTATCAAGAGAAGAATTTGGTGTCAACAGTTAAACACGGTGATGGCAGCATTATGATTTGGAGGTATTTTGCTGTAGCTGAAAGAGGCAGAATAATACGCATCGACGGTACGATGGATGCTGTCAATTTTGAACGAAGATGTCTTGCCCTCGGTTTGAAAGTTGGTTTTAGGTCGAGGCTAGATCGTCGAAAAGGACAATGATCCGAAGCATCAAAGTAAATCCTCAAAAGAATTGGTTAAAAAAAAAGAAATTCCAAGTCTTGGAATGGTCTAGTCAAAATCCTGATCTAAATCCAATTGAAAATCTGCGGTTCAAGTTAAAGAAGACAATACATGCAAGAAAGCCAGGTAATATCAAGGAATTGTGGGAGTTTTGCTAAGAAGAATGGTCAACACTTGACGCTCATTATCGCCAAAAGTTTCTTAAAATGATGGAAAAAAACAATGGCCGACGTCGTAACCTCAAAAGGAGGAATCGCCAAATATTAAATGTAAAGGTTAACTAACTTTTGAACATCTTAATTTTTAATTAATACTTTTATTCCAGTTGATAAAAAATTTTGAAAGTTTAATGAAGTTTTTTCTTAATGAATATATAGTTTAATTAAGATTTGTTGATAAAATCTGGAAAAAAGAGAAAATTTTTTCAATAGTGTCTTAGGGGTTCACTTAGTTTTGCGCAGCAACGTTTATACATCAAGATTTATACACACCATATAAGTCGCCTCCTAATTTTTAAAAAAATATTTAGGTTTGAAAACTCGACTTGTACGTCTCAATTTACGGTATTATTTTTAATTTTTATATACCTTACTTGATGAATAAGAGTCTCTCTCTCTCTCTTTATATATCTTTATATTATTATCTTTGATATAATGGAATAACCTCCCACCCCCATTAGTGGCGGCACTATAGGTGGTAACTACCTATTAGTATCCGTTAGGACAGCGGACAGGAGAGTCGAACTACTGACTTTCTGATAGCAACACGCACACAACTGTACTGACCTGCGAAGACCGTACGCATAATTATTACTTTCTTGCTTGTTGTACTGGTTTCTACAATAAACCTGTTACTATTTACCCACTGTGTTTGTCTATTTCATATTCCTATTAGCACGGAATAACACACACACACACACACACACACACACACACACACACACACACACACATATATATATAATCTAGTTAGCAAGGTTTTCACCTTTTCTCCATAGAGAAAGGACGCAACACAGGTATCTTAGTATCAAATACTGTTCGCTTTGACCGTGTAAATCTGGTATATACTTGTGTATGTGTGGGATGATTGTGTACAATTACCCTAAAATGAAAGCAAGTCGACTAACCAGTGCCACTTTCGTCTAGATCTCATTGCAACCGCCTGTTTACACAGCGGGGACACGTGACGAGGTTTTCATATGTAGGTGGTTGAGTTATTAGATCTTTGCAATAAACACACTTTAGAAATGCTTTTAAATTTGCCTACTCTTCCGTAAAGGGTTCAGGGGAGGATAACATTTTTGTAAGACGATGTTGTGAAATCTGTTAATTTCGACATCAAACCGGCTGAACTTATAACGAAACTCTCTGCAAGAAGTTGCTAATGGTTTCTCTCTGTGTATGTGCGTCCATAAAGGTGTGGTTATTAAAATTCGTGATAGAGTAGAAGACAGAAGGCTTAGAGGTATAACGCTACACCCAAAAGTTTGTATGAAAATTGTCATTTAACTCTTTAATTAGCAATATAAATAAAATAAGAATAAAAAAAATTACCGTAAATTGAGGCGTACAACTAGAGTTTTCAAGTCTAATTTTTTTAATCAAAATTAGCGGTCGACTTATATGGCGGGTATAAAACGCAAACCTTTACCACCGACTTGTAAACAAATGGGACAACGCTTCTAACAATTACTCTAGGCCACAATAACATACGATGCTTAACAGTACTATAATAAAATTACCTGTTATGATGTGTAATATACGACATTAATATTTTATGGAAGTTGATGTTGACTTTAATGTGTTTATCAATAAACCTGACAGATTTTAAATGTTCGTTAAGTTATACCGATACAATATACGACACCTACTGGTGTGTGCTATATGTTGTTTATTATACAACGCATATAGAAAGATATTACGGTTAGTGTCTTAATATACAGGTAAGTGGACCTTATGTAGTTTTGGCACAGGTTATCGTATACTGTAGCCTAATTTCATTTACTGGTAGGCCTAAGTTTTTGGCTACATGTAGGCTAGCATATTTTTGTGTGTGTGTGTGTGGGGGGGGTCGACCTATACGGTAAGTATAGGCGTAACCCAGATTTTTGAGCTAAAAGCCTTGAGATCGACTTGTAAGCCGCAGTTTATGGCAAATAAAATTCTCTGATATATTTGCGTTATTTACATATTTCACAATCAACTTTACTAGCGCCAAAGCATACTCACACAAAGCATATGCCCACACACACATAATAAGACATGCACACGAACCTGCACGCAATTTTTCGGCCTTCTTCAAGCCAAAACTTGTTCAGTGCTTAGTTATTTTTTAATAAGGTAAGTTTCAGCGAATGACGTAACTATAAACAGAACGCAACCACAACAGATTCTGAGCTTTAAAAAAAAACACAACCACTTCTCATTTGGCGATCAACGCTAATTTCTTTCTAGATTTGTCTCCCCTGCCACTGCATTTTTTGAGGTCAAAAAAACATGAACACCTACTGTTTTAAAATTGTTATAACTTTCTTTGTATTGTGCATATAGATTTTAATTTTTGTACACTAATAAAAGAATGAAAATGTAAAATTTTGATATAATTCATTATGCAATGCATTACGTTTTGCATGCATGTTTTGACATCCGAAAACAAAAAAAAATTGAAATGCGAAATAAAAAAAAACGCGAAATAAAAAAAAAACAAATACATTAAAAATAGATAAACAATTTACCGTACTTTAACTTTTATTACTCCTTGTATAGTTCTGGGGTGCAATAAGAAGCAAAATCGTTAAGAAGGCTTTCATTTCGCCAAAAAAGAGACATGTCTTCTCGTGTTTAGAACTCAAAATAGCGTTGGAAGTTTAACCTTGTTCCAAAGCAGTAGTAGGCGATTTCCAGCTTAAAATACGGGAAAACAGTTGACAAGTGTTTATTTATAGCAACCGTCTCAAGGCGACAGAATGCGTCTAGAGTAGTAAGGAAAAGAATTCCACGGTGATTATTGTCGCCTGCAGTGTGATAAAGGTTAAGTTCTAATGACCCGGTTGCTAAACAAGTTGGTCGTTAAAAGAGAAGTTGTAGCTGACGGCTATTACAAGCATTCTATGCGTATAATGGATTTGTTTCAACCAGTTTTAATTTCACTTTTACGCAATTTGTAACATTTCTAAATGTTTAAACTGTACGGTAGTATACTACCATTAAATATAATAAAGAAATTAGAAAATCAGCTGTGTACATTACTTCGGTCTTCAGATAAGTTTTTTTTATTTAATTTACAATTAGATTTTTAATTTATTTTTCGCTTTATTCATTCATTTTAATTATTTTGATTCTTTTTGAAGAAAGAGAAAATTTCCCCGATCAAAGTTTTCGTATAACGGGCAATACCAATTTTTATTAGATTTTTAGATTTTTATAGCAGGTCATAAGTACGGGGACGTGAAACAAGTCGTTAAGTGAGGTGTTTGTTAACTGCAGAAGGTTGGAAAATAGACAGCCAAAATATTATAGAAAATATGATAGAAATTATTATAGTAATAATAAAACAAATTTTTTGATCTTCAAAAATTATTTAACCAGTGTTTCAACGTGATATAGCCATAAGCCTAAGTAAAAGGGTGTTTCATTAAGACGAATTATATATATATATATATATATATATATATATATATATATATATATATATATATATATATATATATGAGGGTGTTTCATTAAGACGGATCAAAGTCAGCAGTGAACAAATCAGTGTTATTGGTGAAAATTTATTTATTTCTCTATTGGATCATGTTATTTAAGTCATTGCAATTATGTGTGAAAAATAATATTGCCCAAATATCCGACAAATCTGAAAGAAAAAGAAAAAATCATTAGACGCTTAATCTTAATCCACATTTAAAATCGGTCCAAGATTTTGGAACACCCTTTATATTTAATGTTCGATAAACCGCGTGAACTTTCCCACCCACCAGATATCATCACTTTTCTCTCTCTTTCTCCAATTATCAACACTTCAGAGAAATTACAATAAATCAACAGAAATTTCTATTGAACAATAATTTTCTATTATTTTATTGTAATTTCTCTGAAGCATTGATATTTTTATTATACAGCTGCGTATGTGTGCATGAATGAAACAGAGAGAGAGAGAGAGAGAGAGAGAGAGAGAGAGGGAGAGAGAAAGCGGAGGAGATGAAGAACTCAGATGGCGAGAAGGAGAAAGGTGAAAAAGAGAGGAAAAGAGAGGAACAGAAGAAAAGAGGAAAAGGGAGCTAGAAATAACGAGAGATGATAAGAGAGGAAAAAAGAGAGAAAAAGAAAAACGAAAAGCTAGAGAGGAAGATAAGAGGTAAAGAGAAAGAGCAGGGAGAAGAAGCTAGAAAGAGCGAGTGGGAGGAATAGAGATAGATAGATAGATAGATAGATAGATAGATAGATAGATAGATAGAGTGAGAGAAACAAAAAGAGAATGCTATAGAGACAAACATGAATATATCTGGTTGGTAGGTAAGGACACGCGATTTGTAGAACATTACAAGAAGAAAGAAGAAAGCTAGAAAGAGCGAGTGGGAGGAATAGAGATAGATAGATAGCTAGCTAGCTAGCTAGCTAGCTAGATAGATAGATAGATAGAGTGATAGAAACAAAAAGAGAATGTTATAGAGATAAACATGAATATATCTGGTTGGTAGGTAAGGACACGCGATTTGTAGAACATTACATCTATTTAGACTTATGGTCATATCACGTTGAAACACCGGCTCTCGACTAAGCAACATTGAGCCTGATCCGTATCTATATTGGTGACCACTTAGGGATACGTGGTGTTGCCAGCCCCTACCAGCAGGTATTGTGTCAGCGCGGTAGGGTAATGGCCCCCTCCTCATGAACGTCGAAGGGAAAGATTTGAGGAAGATCATGTAAAAGGTCATCCTTCTTTGAACCTTGTGGACTGGTGCTACAGAATCACAAACAAAGAACTGTACCAAATAACAGAAACCACATCACTTGAGGACTACCAATAGCGGCAACAATTAAATTGGATAGCATACGTAACTTGAAGAGAAAATAATAACATAAGATGTTAACAAGGAAGGAAACCCCAATCAACACCGGATTGCTGGTTGGTTTGGTTGTTTTTGTTTAGCGGTTTATCAACACCTCCATGGGTCATTTAATGCCGAAGTCTAAATATTTTGTACGCAATTTTATGGCTTCAACTCCAGATATTTTGTACATAATTTCAGGGTAAACCTATGTCTTTAGATATATAAGAGGAGTTTGTAGATGACATAATATCGATAATTTTATTATAAAATCTATTTTTATACTTCAGTGTTGAATTGATTATTATTTTACGATAAAATGTATTGTTTGTAATTTTTTTACTGGTATTTTTATCATAAAAATGTATTTTTATACTTTCTTAGGGCTTTGACTTTTGTTTGGTTGTTCACTATTTACCCATAGCTGGGACCCTAACAGGTGCTACCACCTCGGGTCAAAGTGATCCAGGGAACAACAGTAATTAAGAGGTGGTTCCAGGTTCCTCAAAACCTCCAATCTCCCGGTCAGAGGTTTTGCTGCCGGATGTAGTCTATCGTCAGAACCAGGATTATCAATACTGGAAAGAGCGACAACAGCTACTGGGCTTAAAAAAAAACTATTTGCCAAAAAAATATTTCAAGGGAAATATTTTATAAACTTCAGCCGAAAGCAGTACTGGATGTGCAGTCAATGAATGCCAAAGGCTTCCTTGTAGGGAAATGGTTAATATTTCCATTGCTATTACGTACAACAAAGAACTTCCAGAGGCTGATTAAGATAAGACATCTGTTTAGGAACCGCGAGAACTTTCTAACCAGCCAAATAGATATAGATTATTTGCTATCGGAATTCCCTTCATTTCTTTTGTTTCCTGTTTCACAAAAGACGACGAAAAGTCTTGAATGGATACACTAGGAAATTGCAAAAGTCAGAATACGGTTCCTATATGAAAATATACTGTCCAGATTGCATGCATAAATGTCTGCTTCCGCATACACACTTTCTTTTTTTTCTGTGCCGTATCCTATCGGGACGTAGACGATTTTCACTCTCCACAACTTCCTATTCTTTGTATCCCATAGTAACGTTTCTCCTCTCCCACACGTTCCGCCATGCATTCACATAAGCTCATCAGGTAGGTGGACCGCTGCCTCTCCCTGTCTCTTTTACCATCGGCTTACGACCATACTACGTTGAAAAACCGGTTGCCGTACGATTACCGAAGTTAAGCAACGTCGAGCCTGGTCAGTACCTCGATGGGTGACCACTTGGGAATACCAGGTGTTGTAAGCATGGATGTGCGGGTGGGGTAATGGATAATGGCTCAGAATTGTTAATCGGAGAGTCGAGTTCCAATTCCACTAGGGTTCGTTATATTCACTTACACGCAAATACATTTGGGAAAGGCATGAATCCACATATTACCTTCTCAGTTAATTAGAATTGTATCGCTAAATCATTATTACCTAAAAATAATCTTACAATCTAAAAACAATTTCTGGTTTTAAATAACCTGCAAGTCGTAGAAAACAAATCAATCAATCTTTTACCATCGATATATCCTGTGAGTGTTAAATTCGCTAAGCCCTCCTTCCTCATTATGCGCCGAAACAATTTCAGCTATCCCTTTCTGATTTTGAGTATACGTGATTTTTGTTTCCATTTTCCTGAAGACTCCTTCGTTGCTAACTCTCTCCGTCCATGCTTTTCTCAGTATCCTTCTGTAGAACCACGTCGTTTCCCTTGCCTCCAGTTTTCTCCTTACGTCCTTACTATCGCTCATGTCTATCCCTACGGTCAGTCCCAAGAAGCTTTACCACTTATTTTTTATATTCATGTCGCAAACCGTCAATGGCTGACGGCTAAGTGACACCCATTTACTCAATAAATACGCTCTTTTGCAGTCAAGATAAGGTTTTCAAATGGGTCTTTGTAGTCATAACTTAAGTTCAACCCTCACCAGATGCTTTTCAAATGTGGCCTTTTGATAGATTTGTCTAAATAAATATCTGCAACCACTTTATCGCCAACACATTCATATGTGACTGAAAACTGTATATACTCGTCACCTACGCATAAAACCAATGCAAGTAGATATATATATATATATATAGCTATGTGATAGATGATAAAGAAAAAGAGTCCATCTAGGTCATAATGCCCAAGTTGCTTCAGACACACTATAGAGTTAATAACGCCATAATTTGAATTTTTTTTAAAAAGATTATTCATAAAAAGACTCAGGGAAACTATCTATCTATCTATCTATCTATCTATCTATATATATATATATATATATATATATATATATGTGTGTGTGTGTGTGTGTGCAGAAGCAACAATGCGTAAATGTCAACTTATTGTAGAATTCCAATTTGCTTGTCAATGCGCGAAATGTCGGAGTGGGTTTGGTGTGGAGCGAATTTCTTAAAAATGTATTCAATCAAAGTCGGTAACTAGTTTGTCAACTTTTTTTTTCTAGTAATGTGCGGCCCACGTTTAAATCCATGAGAATCTAGTTCTATGTTAGATTGTATTATGAAAGCCAATATGGACAAAATAATATTCATATTGACAAACTGATCTTCGTAAAACTTTCAGGATATACATCTACCTACATGACCAATATATCGTGTTTCGTCATATAATATATATGCTTATTAAAAATGTTAATAATAAGTTATCGGAATGTCGTGTTTTATGACGAAAAGCATAAAACTTGTTTAAAAATAATCTCTCTCTCTCTCTCTCTCTCTCTCTATATATATATATATATATATATATATATATATATATCAATTAATTAAATAAAAAGACGACCTTAAGGTTCCATGACTAATTTATTTCCCTAGAAAAAATATTTTTCTTGATTCATCACATCTCTAGTTATCTTACTTATTTAATTAATATTTGCTCTGGTATTACATTGAGCTCTTTGGAATTATCCACACGGATTACCAAACCCTTCATTAATTTGCTATTGACCAGAGATTTCAGAACAATATGTATCTATCCAGCTCTTATCTCAAATAGCAACTTAAAAGAGACTGTTTGACCAACACAAGGAATGTTAAAAGATTCATGTTAAAAAGATAAGAAAATAAAAAAACAAATGAAAACTACAGACAAAAGTTCATTTTCTCCATCAAGACATTCATTTCTGTAGTTCACTGCTACCAGCAAGCAGAAATATTTCTCCTCCCGATGATGGCCATTTCGGTCGAAACTAGTCGAGGAATCTAAATGGAATAATAATAAAAAAAAACGAAAGAATATTAAGCTACAACCCAGTGTGTCCAAAGATTTTAATTTTTTATTTTCTTATTGTTCAATATATATATATATATATATATATATATATATATATATATATATATATATATATATATATAGTTCTATGGGACAAAAGTTCAGGCACAACATCTCACGTTGTTATCAGCAAGGAATCTTCCCAGATGAGCCAGCATTCACCACCCCCACCCATCCTTCAGCAAATTGCTATCAACAAGCACTACTGTTTCACTCTGTCACCTTTTTGCTTTATGTATATTTTTTCTCAAACAAATGGAAAAAAGGAAATGACGTTTCACATACGGCTTGCCTACGAGCAGAATTGTTCATAACTATTTTTGATTCTCACCCGTCGAGGTGCAATTGAAATGCACCGAAACAAAGTTGCATCTTTGTAGTGAGTAAACTGTTTTTGTCTATATGATAAAATTATAATAAAAAAATATTGCTCTACTATCGGTATCGAGCCCTCTTTTGGATTGATGAATTTATATATTACTTTCGTTCTCATTGCATCGGATATATATATATATATATATATATATATATATATATATATATATATATATATATATATTAAGACATGTTCCATTAAATAATTTATACAAGTTTTTTCTACTTTTTTAATATGATCCTCTCATATTTACGCACAAGTTTCTTAGTATCCTTATCAAAGGGAGAAAGAAATTTACCATATTGATGCATATTCATTTATTCCGAGTACTTTCGGCATTAGCAAAATGTCATCCTCAGGTCTTGTTTTATCAGTGTCTTGCTTTATCTAAGACAAATTTAGTATGTTGATCTGAAAATTATTATTTTTTATTTGTGAAGTGAAAAACATTAAGCTTATGTAATATACGATTTTCAAATTTTATGATGTAAGCATACTCGTGTAGTAATGTCAAGGTAGGGTACTAAGCTATTAAGATGTTTTATATATATATATATTTGTGTGTGTGTGTGTATGTGTGTGCGTGCGTGTATACGACAACTTAAATTGAAAAGAATTTATCTAAGCTAAACATAACATTTTTACTACTTCTAAAACAATATTTAATACAAAACAAAATAAGCTAAAACTTGAAGGATAAATTTACTCTTTTCACCTGTATTAATTGTCGCCAGAAAATGAATGTATAGGAGAAAACAAGGAATTAACAAAAAAAGATTATATGAAGACTAAAGGAATATTTTACAAAGCAACACACTCAGTGCATTAGCAACTGACCGTATCGAGACTAATCATAATTTAAATTATACAACTGTGGGATATTTAATAACAAAAGATGATGGAAACATGGATAAAAAGAAGCTAAGTGAATAAGGTTTTTAACGGAATGTAATTTAGCCCGATTTAAATTTGGCGAAAATCAAAGAAAGTGACAGCCTTAGCTCGTCGTCTGGAGAGCTGGGGTGAGGAGTATGACTGGGGTAGTGTTTAGGAAATATGATATCAATCAGCTGTACTGATCATAAACGTACAATAAATTAAAGTAAAAATCCACAGACAGATACATAAACACTCTAATATATAGTCATATATACAAACACACACTATACCATCAGTGATTAGATAATCAGGCTATAAAACAATAAAAAATGGAGAGAGGACAATAAACAGACAAATCTATCAAAGACTTTGTCTTCACTCTTTTTTCTTACATGTTTGGAATTTAAAAAAAAAAATAAATGTTTATTTTTATATAATTATTACAATTAATATTAAATTACCAAGAGGTGCTTTTTAATTTCATGCACAGAAATTAAAAAAAAAAATTATATATTTTAGTTAGAGTAACCATCTAAGTTATTCCAACAGTATATTTTGTTAAAGATTGTAATGAGCCCGACAAACATTGATGACCTAAAGTCGCCACTGATATATATATATATATATATATATATATATATATATATATATAAATTGTTGGAGGTACAAAACCGTAATATTGCAAGTAATAGATACAAATTATTTCCTAAAGGCATTATGAAAAATGAAAAAAATAAGAGATGATAACACTTACAGAACAGACCAACCGGTTTCGTTCCCAAGCTCATCAGGGTCGACTGGGAACAATTTAACAATTATTGCAATATATATTGACTCACACAAACACCCTACATACAATTAAAACATTAAAAATGAAATGATTAATAGTATGAGGGAAAAAATATTTTAAACCGTGCGAATATGCACAGTACAAGGGAAAAAAATATAACGGGGAGTGTGAGGGGAAAGTATGATAGACACTAGAGCGTAATGACGTGAAGCCCAAGGAGACAGTCTCTTTGCTTGCAAAGAGACGGCTCCCTGGACCGAATATACAGAGACTCAAGTGCCCTCAAATGAAATGGAGAGTGCGAACTGGACAGCACAGCAAACCAACTCGGACCGAAGTTCTTCGCACAATCCCTGCAATTTATTAAATGGCGATCGCTGAATATGGCGATCGCTGAACATTTGTTAAAAAATAACGGACAACCATAATATATATATATATATATATATATATATATATATATATATATATATATATATATATCCTCGTGTAAGTTCAAGGTATCCTCGTGTAAGTTCAAAGGTATCCTGGTATCCTAGTTGCCACTTTTGTGATGTCAACGAATACTCGTTGTTACTCTCGAAATGCTCGTTGTAGTAGAGACATTGTAATCGTCGATACAACTATAGTAACGCCGTTGAACAATACTGGTGTCAGACGCCTTCGAATATCACTCGCCCTAATAGTACTTGCTCGATAATACTCGCTCGAATAGTGATCACCGAATAGTGATGTGAATAGTAATCCGTATAGTGATCAGTATAGAGAAATAGTACAGTGAATAGTATAGAGAATAGCGGTCCGTATAGTAATAGAGGACAGAGTAGAAATAGTGATCATTTGGAAGCCACGCTAATTCCCATATATACATTTCTTTTGCCATCTACTTATTTAAAATGGGACCGCCTGTGTTTGCTCTCTGGTGGTCTGTGTTCCGACGAGTTATTCCTATATAACAATACATATATGTATTAATTAGTACATATACTTTTACCTACGTTTTGGCGTGAGACTATAGTTTCCCTGGGAGGAGTTCCCAGTTCATCGGGCATGTAAATACATATCTTTGTTCTGTATAACCGCATTCAGCACTATTACGTTTACACCGCATGCATAAATTTGACGATTATTTATTTGCTTGCCTATGTATGCACACCAACACACGCGTACACGCCTGCTTATATTTTACCGTTTCATTTATCTACTCTGCTCAATTCCATGGTTATAATTTATTACATTGGAATCGTGATCACGATCCAATTCATCAGACCTACAAATTCAAAAAGCCAATGTAATAAATTATAACCATGGAATATTAGTGTTTGAGTCTTTTATATTATATTCTCGCCTTGCCCTGGACATTGAGCTCTATATGGATTCTATCCTCTTGGTAATATATATATATATATATATATATATATATATATATATATATATATATATATATATATATATATTGACCACTAATATTATCTATCTATCTCTCTCTCTCTCTATATATATATATAAAGACCACAGGAAAAAATATCTTGGCCCACGCGTCTCGTCCTCTCATGCTCTGTACCAAGGCAATTGTAAGGATTTTATTTTGCAACATGTATTTATAAATAGAAGTAAAAATGTTAGTAAAAATGTCGTTAAATAATTTGATGTTTGTGAAGCTTTTTTATTTATTATTTATTTATTTTTTTGTTGCTAAGGTTCGATTTTCAGGATGCAAAAATGCATTGCCTTTGATAAATACACACTTTAGCTTAAAGCTTTTTGGTTGTAACCTATAATAAAAAAAAGGTCTTGTTCTAGAACTGATGGTATTTCTCAGCATTTGCCTTGATACCAACATCAATTTTGAAGTCGCTTTAATTTCACTGATGACAATATACTAACCCAGAATATTATTAAACCTCTCTCTTGTTATTTTCTAAACGATGTTAGTTGAGTATTTCCGGGAAGAACCCAACTTCCGTTAATGTTCTTAACATTTTACATGTTTTCTCTGTTTATATTTGCAACAACAACTTTTTCATATATTTTATGGCTTGTTAATTAACTCTTCTTGTTTTTTATAATATTTCATTTTTTTCAAATGTTTCTTTCATGATATTCTTAAATCTAGTTCTCCACTCATTCTTATATCACCAGTATTTTTAATTTCTTTTTTGACTCTGATCAACTAAGCAATTTCCAACGTCATGTTCTCATTACCCAATAGCTTTACAATATCTTGTTTATCTTTTGAGGTCATATCTTTTTTACGACCCATGACAATATTTATAGCTTTGATATTTGAAAAATTGGCTGCCAGAAACTATACAATTCTCTACACTTATTTCAAATATGATAAACTACATTCAAGTTGTATTGTAAATATCCTAACACCACATAAATCATAAGTAAATCAAATAAAAGCATATTATAACTAGAAATTTCTTATTTGAAATAGGCAGACATTGACCTTCAGGAATCGTGAACTTGTCTTGTAAATCAAGGAGTCCACCACAGTATCCTATACAATGCTCAAGGTAATAGACAGTATTACAGGTTTGTTTGATTGATTCGTTTTTACGGCTTATCAACCTATTACAGGTTATTTAAAGCCAAAAAGTATTTTTGATTATATTTTTTTGTTTTGTTTTGGAGATAATAATAGTTTAGTGATACAAGTGTTATTATTTAACCCATAAGTGAAAGGAAAAGAGGTGGATTCATACCTTTCCCATTTCTCCTTGCGCGTAATGGAATAACAAACACGGCTCTCCGATTAACAATTCCCAGCCATTATCGATTACACGACCCGCATATTCAAGCTTACAGCACCGAGCGGTCACCCATCTAAGTACTGATCAAGCCCGACATTGCTTAACTTCGTTGATTGTACGAGGACCAGTGTTTCAACGTGATATGGTCGCAAGCCCAGTGTTAGAGGTATAACTGTATTATGTTATATGTAAGATGTTACATTTGACTGATACAACTCACAATTATCTCAAGCCGTACTGAGAAGTGAAATTTATCTAGCATATAAACATTCGTTCTTTATTCTGCAATGACACGGGGTTTAATTTGTTCGGGTGATTTTTTTGATAGTTTTCTTGTGATTTTTTATTATTTGTGTCATGTTCTCTGTGCGACTGTGGCTGATTTTTACTGTGTTTTTGTTGAACATTTTGTGGAGAGTGCATGATTCGGGGAAGTGTTTGTGTAAGAGTTTCATAGCTTCGATGAACATGGTTTCATTGGAAGAATTGTCGGAAAGCCTGCGTTTAATTGATTTTGGTATCTGCTAGATTGGAAGATGTATGTATATACAGTCGTTTATCATTGGGTTTTTTGTATGGCTTATATGTACCTTTTCTTAGGTTGAGATTGGCATCTAGAAAATTTACTTCGTTTAGGTTATTTTTATATCTATGTCGAATCCCATATTTTTGAAAAGATTTATTATTGTTTTTCTAGTTTTGTCTGTGTTTTGTTTGTTATAGTTTCTTAAGATTCTGAGACCATAATTCCTGTAGAATCCTGCATCATTTCTATTGATTATTTTACTTAGTTCGTGTAGTAAATATATATCTATCAGTTCGCATGTCTCTGCACTGTCAAAGCTTCCCATTGTAGTGTCAAAGACCCGTTTTTTTATCCATGCGTCTTCATTGTCGAATAGTAGTAATTTTCGTGAGTGCTTAACGATATTAATTTCGTTTGTGTTTATTCTTATTTGTTCTTGAGCTAAAGTGATTGCTTTATGTAGCATGGGTTTTGTTATAGAAGGGTAGAATTCTCTGATGTCTAGTTATATAATTTGGCAATTATATTTGTTTTTTTTAATGTTTTTTTGTTTTTTTTCACTGATTTACACCTAACTTCTTTAGTTCTTTTGAATTAATTCTTTCTAATATCGTTTTACTTATTTCACGTAGTTCACTTTTGGTTGGGTTTATGAAACTGCATGATGGGTTGATTTTGAAATTTTCTTTATGGTCTTTTAGTGCGATAAATTCTTGCGCCTTAGCGATGCAACTTATTCAGTCGTCTCTGTCTAATTTTTTGTCAATTGTTTTAGCTTCCCTATTGATACCGTGTTTTATTGTTTTTTTGTGCTTTTTTGTGTGTTTTAGTTATGTTGTTCTTGAGTAATTTATTGTGTGTATGGGGGGACCTTAGTTCATATAAATTTCTATTTTTGTCCGCTGCGATAAATACATTTGTTGAAATGCTTATTTTATCTCATTCATTTATCTATATTTATCTTATATCTTTTAGTTTTTTGGGGGTGGGTGTATGCATTTTATTTTTTATGGAATTTTATATTTCTTACTAAGTTAGTTAAGTCTTTCTCTTTCTTTTTGGTTTGAAAGCCATATTTTTCCTTGAGTGTAGTGTTATTGTTAAGTTCCTGTTTGAAAAAGAAATGGGCTTGCCATCTTATTCTTTTTATGAAGCTTTCTATTTTTTCAATTAATTTTAGCTTATATCTGTAACAGTGGCGTAGCTAGAGTAAACGTCACCCGGGGCGGTCCGCTCAAATGTCACCCCAATGACCCCGATTCACCCTATGCTGAATAGTTAGCAGTAGCTAAATTTTCATACATGCTCTACCTCTACTTTACTCTACTGACCGGTACGTTACTGTTTACACGTATGATCCAAGACAAAATCCAATGGCACAAAATAATAAGTTCAAATCAAAAGATTTTTAAAATACAACTGTTCACTTTCAGAACAACTAAATACAAAAACACGGCAATACACAAAAGAATGACATTCGATACTATGGTCTTAGAATGAATGTTTTCTTGTTTTCATTGTGGCAAACTAGTCAATGACATCGTCAAAATCTGTTTGTCTTGTAAGCTCATTTTCAATGGACAGCACAGCCAGATCCGACAGTCTCCACTGGCTTATGGTTGACGTAATTTTCTGTTGCTAATTTTCCGGTCTCCAATTTTCCGTTGCATCATTTTCTGGGAACCATTTAATTATCAATGATGTTTGAAAGTATTTTTCTTGACAAAGATGTTCTATTTAATTTTTAAGCATTAATCGTCCCAAGACTAGTGGGTATATTCAAAAGTATATCGCTCACTCAATGGAAAATTGTATCTCAGCGAATTGATACACAGGCAAGACTGAAATTGTTGCACTTTTGGCTTCGTATTTCGCTTTGTTGTTATTAATGATGCAGAGTTAAAACACCATATCATCCGATAAAATGTTACAACAATGTCTCTTGTTAGTAACCAAGATTGTAGCAACTGAAATACATGAAAGCTGAAAACATTGCTATTTTTCCTACTCACAAATTTCCTGACAATTTATTAGAAAATTTCTGACGGGAGAGGACAAAACTGAGGGGTCATAAATTATTTCTGGGGGGGTCATATGCCCGCCTGCGAAACCCTGTGTCTCCACCACTGTTTTCAGACTATTTTTGACACCTTAGCCTGGTTGAAAAATTTTGTTGGGGGTGGCATTGTGTCACCCCTCCTGTGATGGCACCCGGGGCGGTCCCCTTCCCTACGCCACTGATGTTTAATAATAATATTATAAATATTTAGCTCCTGATAAACAATAGAAAACTTTCGCTACATTTATAACACATTACGGACATAGAAAAGTTTAGCGTCGACCACTCCCTAAAAAACATACCCACCAACTCCCCACATATAAGTTAAAATCATGAAGCTTTTTATTTTTTCAATTAATTTTAGCTTATATGGGGGCGAACTGATAAAAATATATATGCATGAAACATTTTTGTAACCCAATTAATGCGCACACACACACATACATATATGACTATATTCGTGCAATACATGAGAACGTATGACTGTAGGAGCTCAACTTATCTCTGTTTTGTTTACAGAATCTCACTGAAAAAGACTGAAATAATGTTCTTTGATTTGCGCTCTAACGACCCGATTAACCGACTTGAATATCAGCAGTAGTTTTTTTTTAGAAGAAGAAGAATCGAAAACAAATACATGTACCATTTCTTTACACGGGCGCCACAAGAAAGGGAATTAGAACCTCATTCATGATTTGCTTTAAAACGATTAACGTTGAAACAATCTTCTTCACTAACATGTCATTTGAGTAATTGTTAAATTGAAGCAGCATCGTAAGTGTTCTTGATTGCATCGAATTATGAACCTAGAGTAATGCGGGTCTCATAGTGATGTCGTCTTGAACAATTTGATTTCTCTCTGACTACCTCACAATTTTGACTTGTACTGTAAGAAATAAATAACTATTTAAAAAAAAAATCAGATGTATCATTTTTACCGTTATTATTTTACTAGCAGAATACCCGTAAAAAAATAATAGGATTATTTTAGTATGGATTGGCACCAGCCTTCTGATTTGAATCAGAGTATCTGTGCGCTACACTCTTCCAAGGATCAAATGGTATCTTCCCGGGACATTGCCTAGTACCATTCTAGTATCTATAGTCCGACCTAGTATCTTTAGTCGGATGAGTCGTAAAGACCCATCGGACTTAAGTTCTATTTACGTTTTATACACACACACACACACATACTATATATATATATATATATATATTATGTAAATATAACTTTAGTCCGATGAGTCGTTAAGGACGAATCGTGACACACGTAAACGTTTACCAATCATAGATACTAGAATGGTACTATATATATATAAATATATATATATAGTTTCGTATTTCTAATTTAGAGAAAATAAGCAAACTTAAATGGCCATAAAATATCTATACTTTTCAATAAACATGTTTAAAAGAACAATTGTAGCCTAATTACAATTTTCAATTATATATATATATATATATATATATATATATATATATATATATGCCCTCAAATACACTTTCAATGGCACGAAATCCGACATGTTTAACACTATGAAAATCAAAGTTGTTTACAGTTTGGCGAAATGTCATACACTGAATTTCAAGCTTGCTTATAGCACTTTCTTACAAAATGAATAATATATGTACAATAGCGGTCAGAAGGAACGGAAACAACAAAGACATAAATATATGTATTACTTAAAAAGTAAGTGATTAGCAATGAAATTTTTACCAAATAAAGATTAGGGTGTAATGCATAAATATTATACAAAATTACAAAAATTTACACAATAGTTTTTTTTTAAATAAAGATTAAGGGGATGTTTACCAAATATTAAATTAAAGCAATCCTTCATTCATGCATGTTTCATTAAAAATGACAGATAAGACACTACGATTAAGATTTTTATTTATTTTTTTGTGTTCGAACAAGCGTTTTCTTTTCGAGACACAGAGTGTGTAGAAACTGTCCAAATATTCTGTAACTATATTTTTAGCCATTATCAAATATGGTTTTATTTTTTCAATTTAATTCGGTCGGTGTGCAGTTTTTAAGGAAGCATGCATATATATATATATATATATATATATATAAAATGGCAAAGTTTAGCCTTCGGTCACTCATAGAAACTCTTAATACTACTATTACTGTATATACTGTTTATTGTCTTTCTAAGCTATGTTTAGAATTTTAGTATCAGCAAAAATATTACACACATATTAGTTGTTAGATTGTTTATTTAAAAGATTAACTTTATACTTACAATATTATAAACGTATGTAAACAGATTATAATGCAATATTTATCATTTCTTCTTGTATGTACCGCGTCACTTCAGGGCGTAGGCTCTCCTGTCTTTTGTAGCTCTTAATAATTTTTGTCTTTTTGTTATATCTCCTAAACCTTGTTAGGCCATCCATTTATTGATGCTCACTAGGTAGGTCATACATTGTTTTCCTCTGTCCCTCTTGCCTTTAATATGTCCTGTGAGTATCAAATTTTCCAAGTACTCTTTCCTCATTATGTGACGTAGAAATTTACGAATTGCTTTATTCATGCATTTATTTTTAAAATTATAAAAATATGTATATTTTTTAAATCATTTTACCCCAAACATGGAGGGAATGCCACTAGTACGCAGGGGGTTACAGAGAGGGAAAATACTGGGTATAAAGGGGATTGAGGAAAGGATAAAATCTGAACCGGGTTTAAGAAGATAGAAGACGTCGATTGACGTTGTATTTACATTTTTGAAGATTGCAGTTATCAGGGAAAGGAAGAAACGGAAGGGAGTTCCGCAGGTGGGAAGTGCAAGAAAAGAAACTCTTGGGGTAGAAGTGGCGGTTATATTTACCTAATTCAACAGTGTAAGGGGAGGGGCATAGATGCACACATAGTTAGCACACTTAAACACACAAAGTCCGGGCACCGGGGAAAAAAAAAACTCGTCAGAGCAGTAGCCATGAAAATATTTGTAGAAAAGACAGAGGGAAGCCACGACACGTCGGTGAGAAAGAAGTCGAGATGCCAATCAGGATCGATTACATTGCAGATCTTTCTTTGGATTTTGTCAAGAACCTCGAGATGAGTAGCAGGAGCATTAGACCAAATATGGCAACAAGATTCAATGTACGGACGAGTGATAGATTTGTGAATGTGCAAGATGGACTCTGACAAGAAAAACCTTTTAGCACAACAGTGTTTCAACTTTCCTTGCAGTAGATGCAGCTATAGATTCGGTGTAGGTATTCCACTTCAAGTCAGTTGAGAAAATGAGGCCAAGAAAGCGCCGTGTGTTGCTTTCCATGAGTCTAGCGTCAGCTATGCTGATGGTGGATAGGAAAGTTTCTCTATGGTGGTTACATGAGAGCATTTTTGTTTTGGGGGCATTAAAATTTACAAGCCATTTTCTGCCTCAGTCAACCACAGATTGGATGACCTTTTCAAGAGCAGCAGCCGGGTTAAACTCTGACGGATATGCTATTGAATAAATAGTAGTCATCAGCATAAATTCTACTTGGGAACTTATGACATCAGGGAGATCATTTATGAAGATCAGAAACAGCGACCCAGGATAGAGCCTTGGGGGACAATCACGTTTGTGTGAAAGGATCTAGAAGTGAGCCCGTTCAAAACGACTTTCATTTCACCATTTGATAGGTATGAGTGTATTAAATCAAACACACGTCCAGTAATACTGTTGCCCTGGAGCTTACGTAGAGGACCAGCATTCTAAACCCTGTCAGACGCATTCGAGAGCCACAGCTCAAGCTTCGCCGTTATTATCACGAGTTTGATATACATATTCAGTGATGGCCGTAAACAAGTCAGCAGTAGATCAGGCAAAAGGGAAGCCATATTGTTTGTTAGTGTTGATATTGTTGAGAGTAGGTCGTGAGATGTAAGATGCTTAACTACGTGAGCCTCGAATACTTTGGCGAAAACTGGTTGGATAGGGCGATAGTTAGAGGGGTCACAAAGTTCTCGAGAGTTCTTAAAAACAGGAACTACAGAGCAGAGGTTCTAACAAGAAAGAAAGCGGAAAGAATCGAGACAATAGTTTGGAGAAAAATGGACCCAGCTCGGCGCACTTTTCTTTAGAACGACGGTTTGCCTTATGGGAGTTTAATATAGATATAATGTCTGAGACCTGTGACAGGGTTATGCACATATTACTCAGTAGAGCTTCTATTCTAGGAGAGAAATCAGGTGTGTGTACTCCAAATGAGTCGAGTGTTGATTCGGAAGAGGCAAAGCATTCAACCTTATCAGTGTAGATGCCAGGACTTCGAATTAGTTGAATAGAGGAGGGATTGAGGGTTTTCTATTGTTCAGCACATTCTTGCAAAGCCGCCAATAATCTCTAGAACCGAACTTGCGATATTCTATACGTTGTTTCATTTTATCAGCAAACAGTAACTTCGCTTCTTTGAGGCCAAGCTTGCACTTATTACGAGCAGAGACAAAGAGACGTCTGTTGCTCTGGTACAACCGGAAGAAGTGATTCCTGCGCGCATCTAGGTGAGGACCAAGGAGATGAATACGGTTTAACTTGGTATTTCCTTGCTGGAATGAAAGGATCTATGCTGGCTTTCACCCAGGAGGAGACCTCAGACGCGCATTATTGAACAGGGACATCACGAAGGAAGACACGGAACGAGTCCCAATCCACACGTTCATAACAGAAAGATATTCTGTTGGTAGGACGTTCTTGGCTGGTAGGGGATTGGAAAGATGTTTACAGACACTACCGCATGATCAGAGTTGCCAGGAGGGCAAATCTGTAAAGTATGACATGAGCCCGGGATAGAAATAAGAAAGTGGTCTAAAGGAGCAGGATTACTGGGGAAACGCGTGAGAGATTGCGCGATTGAGAAATTATGGTTCTGGATTCCAGCGGGGTCAGTGACACAGTGTTTAAGCTACCTGGCATGGTGGACATTAAAGTCACCGAACAAAAATATATTTGAAGAGGGGTGTATGGAGATGGAGAAATACTATCTAGCACGCAACAGTCATGAGAGGAAGGGGAACGATAGAAAAAGAAGAGATAGCTGACTGAGTTAAGTAGAGACAGACGGAGGCACATGTAAGGGTGGTGTGAAGATTCAAAAGAGAGTTCCCTAGATAGAGGGAGATATTCACGGACATAAACTCCCAGGTAATGCATGTGAACATTAGAGTCCTTTCTAAGGAGAACCTGCTATAATTAAATATTTATTACTTCCCATTTTATGAAAAAATAAATATGAAAATAAATTATTTTATTCATAAATTTTCTGTTCATAACTCCGTCAACGGCTTCTGCTGCCATCTCCAACCTTGATCCCCGCAAGGCATGCAAACTTGACGGTATCGCTACGCTTGTCCTATAGAAATGCGTTCCGAAGTTAGATCGTCTTTTCTCTAAACACTAAACAAATACCTTGTTGCTTTTTTGCATTTCAGCTTTTTGGAAATCTTCTTCTGTAGTTCTCGCCTTTCAGAACTCTCGTAAATATTCTGATACCTCGAATTGTCTACCAATTAGTCTTTGGCTTGTTTCTGGCAAAGTACTAGACGCTCTAATCAACTCCGAATTGATTAAGCATCTGACTCCTTCTTTAGATGGCTTTCGCTTCTTTAGGTCAACAGCCAATATATTAACGGTTATTGTTGAGCGAGTCTATTAAGCTTTAGATAAGAACAGAGAGAATAGGGCGGTGGCTTTAGATATCTTGAATCGTCTCACAGGGTTTGACCTGCTGGTCTTCTGTAGTGTTTCTAACCGAATTTTTGATTTGGTCCAATAACAAACCGTGTAATGGTGATTTTCTTTGGATGAGGCACAAGGCCCAAAGTATGGGGCATCTAGTTAAAAATCGAACCCACTCGTAACTGTTCTACCGAGACTAGCTTGTTAACTCTGCTAGATTCTTTCACATTAATGCGTGCAACCCCCGCCCTCATCCGGACTCTATCTGTTGACCTATTATCAATGACATTCCTAATGTCATCAATTCTCAAATCGGTATCTATGCGGATGACACAACTAGGCATTCCTGTCTTAATAGTAAGTGCTATAAATTCGAAAAATAACACTGACAGCTGATCTCAAAAACTGACATTCAGTCAGTTGTTAACTGGGGCAAGAAATAGCATGTAAATTTTAATGCCTCCAAAACGAAACCGTTATCGTTTAATCATCATAAAGAACCATTTTGCCTGCCAAAAGCATGGCAGATGCTAACCTCCAGGAGAGCAACTCCTTGTGCTTTCTCGGTTCCATATTTACACCTGACATGAAGGGAAATGTTTATACTGAATCATTTGCTAGTTATGATGCTATGAAAGTTAGTCCGCTGCATAGTGCCAGACAATTTTTCTAGCCAGAGTCTAGCATTCATGAGTTCATTCTGCCATATCTGGTCCGGTGTTTTTGTTATATATCTCTAGATTCTCGACAAAATACAAATAAGAGGAGTCTATAATATTATCGGTCCTCACCTGGCATTTCGACTTCACTCACCTTCCCACCGCTGTGACGTGGCTTCCCTGAATCTTTTCTATAAATATTTTCATGACAATTGTTCTAACGAGCTATCCTTGCTGATATCCCGACCGTCTGAATTTAAGCGTATTACTAGATTGGCAAGTAGGTCTCATCTTTTTACGGTTTAAATAACTTGATGTAACCTTAAGTTTTATTCGAATAGTTGCTTTTCATGCACTTCCTGTCTGTGGCTTTGACTTTCGGTCTGTTGTTTCCTTGCCACCAACAATCTTCAAAAATTGGAATGCAGCACTAATCGTAATCTTCACCCTTCCTGAATTTATTGTCATTTCTCCTCACTCACATTTTCTTTCACCCTCAGTAATCTCTTTCGTCTTAGTGGCATTATCGCCTTGCTTGGGTGAAAGATTTTTTTATTTTTTATATTTTTATAAATAGTGTGGTATGTTTTGCTTTGCCTTCCATAAGGCGATCAGTTTATAAGGAATTTACAGGGCAAATTGTACCCCCTATTAATTTTCCTAAAAATTGATAGTATTTTTCTATATTCGTTATCTCGTGTGCTTAATCCATGGTAAAAGCCCCCCCAAAAAAAACCCACAAAAAAACAAAACAAACAAATTAAAAACGAGACAAAACAAACTATGATTTCTGGTCGCAGTGCTTATTAAAGACTTTTATTAACAACTAGAGATTGTCACTGGTGTATTATATTAGACGTGGTTTGATCATCCATTATTAATATTCAAGGCCAACAGAAAATAAAGAAAAAAAGAATCCGAGGAAAATAAAATCCTCGAGAAGGAAATCACACATTCTCACCAAACCTAGCATCACCTTTAGATTATCACTTGATTCGGTCACAAGGACAGGTAATTAACGCTGTAAACTTCAGAAATATGGATGTCTTCAGTTCATGTCTCTCGGCATTCTCTTGATAAAAAGAAAACAAAATATCGGAGT
>CAHIKZ030005556.1:642500-685000 GCA_903632075.3 Acanthosepion pharaonis
GGTACCTACATTAAGTGCTCTGAGGAGGTAGCGCTACTCGGGGTCAAGAGGGTGGCTGCTGGGAGACCCTATATCAGGCAACAGTACTCTTCACCATGCCACACAAGCAGAAGAACCCGGCATTGGCTGTCAGACAATTTCTGTGATCACATCACCCCATTACATCTGGCCAACTAACTCCCCAGACTGCAACCCCTTGATTATTGTGTGGGGCGCACTTGAGCGGAAGACCAACAAAGCTCCTTGTACGTGTATTATTGGTCCTGATCTGTTGGCTCGCCTTTAGTCACTAGTCCACTGGGGTAAGGGTGCCTCCCTGTGGATTTTTTTTTATAAATACTTTCATAGTTATTGTTCGGATGAGTTCTTCGATATAATACCTAAAATGTATGCATTTAAGTGCAATACTAGACTGGCAGCGAAATCTCATCAATTTACAATTGAGCTAGCTTGGTGTAGCCGTAACTTCTATGCTAACAGTTTTTTATCTCGCACTTCTCGCTTGTGGAGCTCACTCCTTGCTTTCCAGCCAACTTTAATCTGGAAAAATTTAAATGCAATATCAATTTCTATCTACTGTCCTCCTGAATGATCTTTTCTCTTTCTCCCCATTATTAATGTATCTGTTCCTAATTCCTTCACACCCTGTAATCCCTTACGTGCTTGTAGCTGTACAGCCTTGCTTGGGGTGATACCGATTAAAAAACCCCAAAAAAAAACAAAAAAAAAAACAACAAAAATCACCAAAGATGAACTGAAGGCAAAGATTATGGTAGCCTTCACCAACTTAAACAAGGAAGAACATCCCGAAGAGTTGCAGGAGATTCCGAAGTCGTCTGGAGGCAGTGGTTGAAGTCAATGGCGATTTTTGCTGAATAAATTTATTCTTTAGTATTTCAAGATAATTTGTGTGCAATTTTGGTAAATATACATGTTAACATGAGATCTCAGTGTTATTTCCATTTTGCGTCATTTAGACGACAATTTATCAATCGCAACATTTGTTTATAAATGCTTGTTGCAGATCCTTACATTTGCCTTGATAAATTCCATCAGAGGCCGAAAAGCGTCAGCTAAGATAAGTTTTCCTTTTGTCCTTATTCATACTGTCTTTTACAGATATATTTTTAGTTACATCTGAAATTTTACACACACAACAGATGCGCACACATACATATATATATGTGTGTGTATGCATATATATATATATATATATATATATATATATATATATATATATATATATATACATACATACACACATATATATGTATATATAAAAAATAATTACTTATCTTTGGAATCAATATCTATCCAAAAATTTCTTAAGTGTTATATATTTGTAATTTAATAGTTATTGACGAAGCCTTGTCTGGCGCAGATTCATAAACTCATTAGCAATGGCTTGCGAGTTTATCTTACTAACTTTCACCTTATAGCAGATATCCCTTTAAATATTAATACAGACTTGAATATATGCAGAAGTAGATATTTATTTATTTCATGTAGATTTTTCGTTTAGTAAGTTTTCATTTTGTGTACAAAAAATAATATACAAAATCCCTTATCTTCTCTGCACTTTGATATTCAACTGATCTGAGTCATCCAATAAATTGAACTATATTTTATTTGGTTATGATTATGTTTTTGATTTTCTCATTGAGATTAAATACATTCCTCAATTACTCGCGCTTAATTGTATGACAATTGGTGTTAAGTGTTTTCTTTATCATTTCACCCCCAAAGCAAGGCAATAAAGTCACTAAAAAGCAAACGGGTTGGCGTGTGCGAGAGAATATGAGAAAAAGAAAGCATGATTATGGAGAGAAAAAAAAAAGGGAATTAAGAAAAAAGAAGATAACGATTGACATTGCATTGAAATTTTTCAAGATCAAAGATGAATGGAAAACAAGACGCCGGAAGAGAGTTCCGCAACCGAGAAATGCGAGAGAAGAAAGTGTTAGTATAGAACCTACGGTTGCATCTAGCTGTTTTAATTTTAAAAGGATGAGACCTTACCGCCAATCGAGTACTGCGCTTAAATTCAGAAAGTCTAGGTAGCGAAGAGGAAAGTTCATCAGAACAATTGCCATGAAAATATTCATAGAAAAGGCACAGGCGGTAGAAAAGTAACTGTAGCTGAGATGCCAGGGGAACGGCATATATTCTATTAAAAGAAAATTTTATGGTTTTTAATTTGGGAACGATTGGCACATTCTTATTTGTATGTTATCGAGAATCTCTAAATACAAAGCACGTTACAAGATATGGCAGAAATATTCAATGCATGGACAAATGATAGACTTATAAATATGTAAAATAGATTCTGACGAGAAAGATTGTATAGCACAGCACAGTAGACCAACTTTGTCAGCAGCAGTTTTAGCTATTGATTCAATATGATCTTTCCAGTTCATGTCAGCAGAAAACCTTAGCCCGAGAAGGTGCAAGAAATCACTCTCCTGGTGGTTAGCATCAGCCATGCTGAGGGAAGGAAAAAAGGTTATTTTCATATACTGTGTTATTACAACGAATAAATATGATAATTACTTCTTTTTAAAATGAAAAACCTTGGTTGGGAAAAGCTTCGATTAAAATGAATATCCCACAAAATAGAAGGAAAAAATATATGTACCAGGATCTATACATATGTACATAATGTGTGAGGTGGTAATAGTAGCGTACAGAAGAGAGGGGAGAGGGTCCAACGGTCCTGGGCATCCCATCAAAGAGTGAAATACAAATTTAGTTTATATTTAATTTGAATAAGGAGTTCATTCTATGTTTCATCTGCTTTTGCATATTTAAAATATCTTCCTTTATCATATTTTTCAGTACTAGACCATATATGCCTCACCCACCACTTGAGTCTTAGGGGCCTGCAATCAAGGAGTTGGCCCCAGGCATCACCAAACATCACCAAAGCTCTGCACGTCACTGACTGGCAATCGTTTTGATCGTTAATCAGCAAAAAGCTTTTGTCCTGTCTTAGTCAGATTCTGGTTTTCTGATTCAGAATATAAGTTAAGACAATAGCATTTTGTCATATAGGAAGAAAATGAGTAACTACCGACTCTGTGGTTCGAGCATGACGCTCTGGACTTATGGATATATATTTTCCGCGAGATGTATAAATAGCGGCGTCAGGCTACTGACTAGAGTGATTATTAAGAGATTATTGAGTGACTATTGAGTGGAACTATCCAGTTGAATTAGTGTGAATTAATGTGCGACGATGATTTGAGTTTTGATTTACGATTTACCGAACGTTATGCTGAGTCGCGCTACTAACAAAGTATTCACTGAAATGGTTAATTATCTTTGGTTGACTTTTTGGTTGTAATTAAATATTGTTTTATCTTAATATTGAAGTCTTGAGTTATACTTAATTATTAACAGCCACGGTACAGGACAAAACATTTCTTTTTAGCCAACTTGCCAATCAAATAATTTTTATTCATTCTCATTATTCGAAAGACGGAAAGGAACAAATACTCGTTGGACAAAAATTGGACTTTTCTTTTAATAATCGTTCCCCAATTAAAAACCATAAATTTTTCTTTTAATGGAATATATATCGTTCCCCAATTAAAAACCATAAACTTTTCTTTTAATGGAATATATATCGTTCCCCAATTAAAAACCATAAACTTTTCTTTTAATGGAATATATATCGTTCCCCAATTAAAAACCATAAACTTTTCTTTTAATGGAATATATATCATTCCCCAATTAAAAACCATAAACTTTTCTTTTAATGGAATATATATCGTTCCCCAATTAAAAACCATAAACTTTTCTTTTAATGGAATATATATCGTTCCCCAATTCAAAACCATAAACTTTTTTTTTAATGGAATGTATTCCTTTCCCCAATTAGAACCATAAACATTCTGATTTTGAATATCGTAGAATGGTGATACAAGGAACTGTAGTAAATAACAGAAACTACATCACTTGGGAACTTTCGACAAAAGCGACAACAAAAATTGATAGCATATGGGAGAGAAAATAGTAGCATAATCAAGATGTTGACATTCCACATCACTTCAAGCAAAAAGCTACGAAGGAATCCCCTTCTATCAATATTTGAAAGAGCTATAATAGTTAATGGACTTGAGAAACCTATTTTTCTGAAAAATTGTTTTAAGAGAAAGATTAAAAAAATAATAATTCAACCTTCACTTGGTTGCTCGGTTAATGAATGACGGCTAAAATTTCCTTATCTTTACTCAAATCCGAGTCCAGAGCTACAAGCGGAATTTCATTTTTTTTGTTCAGAAAAATAAAGACTATGCTATTTTCAACTGGATTTTTACTAAGTGTAATTATAACTGCGTTAGTTTCAAATATTACAACATCTGCTGTCAATCAAAGCCGTTATTAACGTCTTGACGAGACTGCTAAACATTGCTTTACGGTAACTACCACTGTCGACTTTTACAATTACATTTGAACTGATTACCAGGAAAACAGACGTTGTTTTTTCACTACGTTTTTTCGAAGATCCGCGCTTCTTAATTCACTCTCTTTTCGGCAGATAAATGATCTGACAAACATATATACTTAGGCGTCATGCACAAAATAAATATTTAATTTTATAGTCAATTCTTACCGTACGAACAGAAGACTGTCATAGGTTAAATAAATTCCTAGATGAAAAGAAAACATTCAGAAAGAGAACTTATTTCAGACACCATAAAAAGTCATAACTCTTAGCAATGCTTTATTGACTTATAAAGCTGTGGTCACTGCAGATTTTATAAGCCCATGAATAGACCCTATTTCGGCTTAGATCACAAAAAGATTTGCAATAACTCAAACGAAAGCAATATAATAGTTAAAATACAAGTGATTTTTTTACTAAATCTGCGATACCAAAGTGGTATAAAGTCCTCAAGCTGTTAATTTTTTCATTTTTCAAGTCTTTCACAAAGGGCACATTGGCCCTACTCGTTTGTTCGAGCTGGTGCACTTTCGCAGGACTAAGTTCAATGTACAGCCTTTGAAATTTTAAGAAGCCAAATCAGTTGTAAAATGATTTGATGATACGTGATGAGTATAATGGAAAACATTAAATGAATAATGTCTTGTATTTACTTTATATTTATTTCAGAGAATCGAATTTCAATTCCAATCAGGTTCATTATATTCACTTCCGCTTAAATACCATTAACTAATACGATTTATATCAGTAAATCATTTTTATCTTCAAAACATTCTTCCAATCTAAATATATTTTCTGGCTTTAAATAACCTAGGTTGATAAGCTGTAAAAATCAAATCACTAGCTCAATTTATACTTAATTCGACAAACGAGAACAAATATTACATATTTGACAACGACAATATAATTTAGGTCCCCAGGCAATTTGACTGTAAATGTTTTCCTGGACAAAAATCTTATGGATAAAAACTTTCCATTCAGAAGATAAACGTAACAAAATCTGCCATTCACTTCAACAGACATTGTGCTTCCCCCATGTAACATTAGTAAACACTTTGTCTAAGTATTTTGTGAATAGATGTCAGCTGTTTCTGGAGAATTTTATATGATCCCTAAGGTACATGATTTTATACTATGCCTAAAATGATTTACACGAGACCTAAACTACATCATTTTATATCATCCCTAAGAGGAGTTTATATGATGTCAGAACTACATGATTCTAAATGATGACTAAGATGCTTTTATATGATGCCTAAGCTATATCTTTTATACAATATCTAAAATGGATTTACATGGTGGCAGAGACAATTTTATGTGACACGAAAATTAAAGGATTTTATATGATGCCTAAGCTATATAGTTTATACGATGCTTAAGATGGATTTACATGGTAATAGAGACGATTTTATATGACACCTAAGTTACATAATTTTATATGATGCCTGACGTACATTCTTATACGATGCCTAAGACGGATTTAAATGATGGCTGAGTTTAATTTATATGATGCATAAGCTACATGATTTTATATGACGCTTCAGTTACATTTAAAAAAATTGAATAACTACCATTGTTTATTTTATCCAATTATTTATTGGCATCGGAGAGAATTGTTCTTGAGATTTTTCCAAGTTACTCACTTTTCTACAACTCTACTTACTTAAAGACAGAAGACTTCACAGATGACGTGTGCGAAATTACGCGCGTGAAAAACTACTACTACTACTACTAGTAGTAATAGTATTAATACTAATACCAGTAGTACTACTACTGCTACTAGTAGTAGTTGTACTACTACTAGTAGTAGCATAAACTGTATGTGTGAGCAATAAGGAAGAAAATTTAAGGTAAAATGACACATAAAAGTGACAGGTGAAATTTGTAATAATGAGGAAAGAGGCTTGGAAAATTTAACACTCACAGGACATGTTGAATGAAATACATGCTAAGAGAAACAGCGAGTAACCTATCTAATTGATTTGTGTAAATGGATGATAAAACTTTATGGTAAAGACTCAAACGTTACTTGGAGCAACAAAGAATGGAAGTTGTGGAGAGACATGATCACCCACGCCCTGAAAAGACATGGCATATAAAAGTCGACAACAGTAACAACTAGTAGTAGTAATTATGGGATTTATGCACCTACTATTTTCATCTTCGTGAGACAAAATTGGCAAATGTAAAATTATGACTTTGGATCCCATAAGAAGAGAAACATTATTTACAAGCCGGAAAGAATGCAAAAATACAAATTTTAAAAAAAAATGGCTTTTACTTAGAATATTTGTTCTCGTTTCCTCCGAGATTTCATCTGTAATTTGGACTGACATTTTATCAAATGGGCTTTGGTGTTAATCATTTATTTGCGCCTTTATTTATTCTACAAATTGCCTTTTGAACAGCGAATAATGATTGGGGGGGGGAGAGAGAGAGAGAGAGAGAGAGAGACGATCTCTAAATAAAACCAAGATAAAACCAGATGACAATTTTAGTGCTTTTTCTTGCCCGATAGGCCTCCCCTCACCACACACACACACTTTACACCCTTTCATCTTTCCCCTGTCCTACTCTATAATCAATCTATCTTTAGCAACTTACGCTGCAATGAATCAAGCATTAAGATTATTTGAAGGCGTAACATGGGAGATCTAAAGCTTCATTTTTTGCTGATCAGAACTCTCCTGTCAGAAAGGAGAATTACAGTGCAGAGTTATCTGCCTTTTGTTACGGCGATCTACCCCGCCACTCCCACCTCCATAAAGCTTCCAGGTACAAAAGGCAAACAGCGCGGGTGGATTTTGACATTTGAGATGAAAAGGACGTATCCGAATTCTTGGCCAGTCAACCATGCTTAAGCATTATTTGTTCCCAGACTTGTTGGAACGTGTGTTAACGAAAATCCTGGAATTTACTACCAAACAGGACGGCAAGTACACTCTAGCCGGATATGATCCCTTCCCATCCTGTTATTGCTAAATACCCAAAGCAATTTATATTTGAAGTATTTACAAGAACGAAATTTAGCAGCGGAGAGTTTTGGGACGGATTTGAAATATAAATGTTGCATTTCCTTCTTTCTAATGTATTAGGAATTCTTAGGATCGAAGAGCAGGCATTTTCAGTTGAGATCACGTAAATGAAGAATTAGCCGAAAAGGGACTCACAACAGACATCTACTCATGCTTTTAATTCTGGGTAAAAGAAGCCGAGGAGTTAGAACACTGGATGATACATTTGGGGTTCAAAGGATGGTATGATTTAGGTAATTCCTGAATAAGGTTATTTGGTGCCAGGGGTTGTCAAATGTCAAGGGATCAAAAGATGATTTTTGGCAGGCAATATAGACATTTTCTATTCCTATTTAGCATTGAACTGATCTAAGTTAAACTTTGTAAATATCTACATACATACCCACACACATATCTATCTATCTATCTATCTATCTATCTATCTATCTATCTATCTATCTATCTATCTATCTCTCTCTCTCTATATATATATATATATAAGTAATGGTTTTTATTTGTTAATCCAATAGATTTTAACACGTTAAACGTTATTGAAAGTGGATAGCCATATTTCGGTCGACTAGACCGTTCGTGTCGAATCGATCTAAAAAAGTACGTCGAATCGAACGATGGTTTCTCCTTCAAAGGAGGATGTAGGCTGAATTTACATACATGCACACGCATAATTATATATATATATATATATATATATATATATATATATATATATATATTTTTTTACAACTGGAATTAAGATACCTTTAGTAAGTGACCATTTTCAACTACGCTCTTTTGTAAGTTAGTTTTAACATATTTCAAATTCTAACTTGTGTTAATAGGACTCGCCGGATTATACCAACGGATTACTATATATATATATATATATATATATATATATATATATATATAATCAATTCGTCCCAAACAAGGCGATAATGACGCAAAGAAGCAACTCGAAATGAAAATGAAAGAAGAAACTTTAGAATAACCGGAAACCCAATCCAAGTAAAAAATTATTTGTACTTTCGCCGTAACATATCTTTTAGTTTGTCACACTGCCTTCTACTCATGCGTGCTTATAGTTGGTACTGTTGCGGTCACGTGATCGAAGTTTGAGCTTGATTGCGACAGTTTTCTTGCTACTTTTACAGTGTATACCTCGCCGCTAATCTAGCAGTGTACAATAAGGAGGAAAAAAGGACAGTGAACCAGATCTGCATAGAACCTAATAACTTATCGATAATAACTCACCGGTTCGCCATTATATTCTCTCAAGTTTGCTGAATCTTTTCGTCAGTGATGGCGGTTGACAAGGCGTCCTACTTCTTCTTCGTGCGTCATGCTTGTCCAGCCACTTTTAAACTCGATTCAATCACACTGTTGACTTCAATGTTCCTATATATATATATATATATATATATATATATATATATATATATATATATATATATATATCTGGTATTAATGGATAATATTTATAATCCAATAGTATTGTTACTCTAAACGTTAAATGTTGTTGATGTGACTGTGTAGATATCCCTGTTTTTGAACAGTTTAACATCTATTGACAACAACTACCGGCAACATACACCACAAGAAACAAACAAGTTTCTCTCTAGTCATTGCAATGCTGCAGGTTTTATCTTTCCAGAGTCTTGCTCTTCATTACACATGGAGTTGAGATTGTACTTCGGGAAAATAGGATCTTTACTAAATACAGATTATAATTTTTAATAAATATTTCAATAAATATAATGCTACTTCTTCATTTAATCGTCCAAAACGTTTACATGTCCTATTTTCAGTATCACCATAAATTCAGATAAGAATTATGTCTTCTCGTACTGTAGCTATGTGAATGCTACAATTTACGATACTGTCCTAAATGATCACAAATAATACTAATGAAATTATACTGTCTGGCAGTTGCAGCTTCTTAGTGAAAACAAAAGGATTTTTAGCTTGGTGGTTCATTTATTTTTATTACTAATGAACTAGTGTATTCATATGAATACGTAAACTTGAATCTATATACATAATTTACATACCTGTAGTATTTATACACTTTTATTTATGGATCGATGCATTCTAAAGTAGACAGTATTATTCTAAGTTAGTCATTTAAATCAACATTAAAAACAGAAGCTATGCCCGCATACATAAATAAATATCCATGGAGGTCCTCACAGCAAGGAGTGGAAGCAAATCTTTGAATAGCTTACTTCAGTAGAGAATAGAGAGGATACAGTCGAGAGAGGAAGGTGGTCAGGAACAATAACTGTACATGAAACACTATACGGGACAGTTGCTCTGCTTATGTCTCACACCTACGCAAATACGCAAATTGGGTCAAAACAACTACAGATAGGTCATCTTGAACTTGTGGCATCATATAATACAAAACACCGGTCTGGCTTATCAAATAGACGGGTACATATTAAATCGGTATATTTTTCTAACCCACACGCTTTTTTTCTCAGCTTAATCAATTCAAAAAAACAACGTATTTTTTTCTTTCAAATACAGGAAAGCTTCAGATTTGAATTCGAAATGATAACCGCTTGGTAATGCTAACGGTAATGGTAATGTTAGCCGTTTGGAAATGGCAATGATAATATTAGCAGTTTGGTAATGGTAATATTAACCGTTTGATAATGGCAATTGTAATATTAGCTGTTTGGTAATCGAAAGATTAAAAGTTTGGTAATGGTAATATTAGCTGTTTGGCAATGGTAATATTAGCTGTTAGGTAATGGTAATATTAAACGTGTGGTACTAGTAATATTAGCCGTTTGGTATTTGTAATATTAGCTGTTTGATAATGGTAATATTAAAGGGGTGGTTTGGTTTTTGTAATATTGGGAGTTTGGAAATTTCAATATTAGCCGTTTTGTCTTCATAGCTGTCAGATAATGGTAATTGTAATATTGTTTGGTAATGATAAATATTAGCCGTTTGGTAATGGTAATATCAGCCATTTGGTAATTGTAGTTGTATCATTAACTGTTTGGTGATGTTAATGGTAATATTAGCTGTTTGTTAATGGCAATAGTATTATTAAATCTTTTTAATGGTAATGTTATCCATTTGATAGTAGTAAGTGAAATATTAGCTGTTTGGTAATAGTAATATTAACCGTTTGGTAATGTTAATATTGGCTGTTTGGTAAACTTCTTTTTGAAGGTTTCACATCCTGATAGTGAAAGCACACATTTGTAAGAAAAATAATAAATAGTAATGGATAATCTTTGATGGACAAAATCAAAATTGAATGCTAATCCACAGACGCTGGTCAGATAAAATATTGTATTTGTTCAATTTTAACGAAACAAATAAGTCACTCCATAAAAAACGTTACCGTGATTATATAACCAATAATTTTATCTTGGATTTACAGATATTGTAATAATGGTTATTGGTGCACAAAATAAAATCAACGGACTGAGTTCAAATTCTGAGTCAATTTTGTTCAGATATGACCATTGGTAAAAAGGGTGAATCCATCTTCCTCCGGTTATGAGTTAAATAGCAAAACAGATTACCAGTCAATTTAGGGAAAGAAAATTACTGAATTCAAACCCTGAAAAATATTAGAGAACGCTGGCCGCTTTAGCCTTGTTAAGAAAACTTCAAAACCAGCCTGGAGAGGGATGCATTTCGTCAGACCATATTGCAGTAAACATATCCACAGTTGTTAAAGCTTCAGTAGATGTTGGCTCAAAATCTGTCATTCTTATAAGCTCAAAATCTTTCACCCTTATGTTGTCAAATGTTTTCATATTTTTAAGCTCACATTTCGCTCGCAACTTCATAGAGGCAACTTGCTTTTCACACTGCGTTAATCTGGGATGCTTACTAAACCGAGTCTAGTCCGGTACAAAGCAACTGTGAAAAGAAAACGCAGGATCGGAAAATTTATCGTATATTCACATTATTAGTAATGTTAGAAGAATTAGTACTACTTACTAAGTTTTATTTAAACGTCACCAATGACGCCTCCACTTCTTACCGACAATGAGCGGGTTGCTTTTTACTCTCCGATGTCTCTAATTAAATCTAGAGTAAAACTTTTCAGTAAGGAAAACGAGCAAAAATAGAGATGGAATTAAATCCAAGAAAGTTAGAAAAACAGGACTTCACGTTTCACGTTATGAAGGGATCCTCAGACGGCTTAGATCGCTTGAAGTCACTGTGAAATTTTATGGCTCTGATATTCATATGTATTACACACATACAGACGCGCATACATGTATGTAGGGTGTATAAGAGTACCCGAAAAAAGTGATGAGACAATTTAGCAACGACTCGTTTCGCGGGAGAGCGTAAGCTCTCTTTGGCATCCTCAGGTTAGAATGAAAGGAAAATAAACCCGAGTGCCTTGGGATATTTGAGGATAAGTGAGAATCGTAAATCAAATTATATTAGCTTATCACTTTCCAATGCCCTGACTTAAAAGAGTCTCTTTACGCCTGTTTGTTTACCTGTTTTATCTGTGTCTGTATTACTGCCGTTTGGTATTAGTATTATTAAATCAAGTATTCTTTTTGTTATTATATATATATATATATATATATATATATATATATATATATATATATATGCACACACGTATACATGCATAAGCACTCACACAGGAATACATATATATATATATATATATATATATATATATATATATATATATATATATATATATATATAATATAAAAGGGTCAAACACTAATATTCCATGGTTATAATTTATTACATTGGAATCGTAATCACGATCCAATTCATCAGCCCTACAAATTCAAAAGAAATCAGAATATATATATATATATATATATATATATATATATATATATATATATATATATATATATATTTATATGGATAGGAATACGACAAAGTTTTTCTACAGATCCATTGTTCATGAATCTAGCTTATCTCTTCCGAATACATGAAAAATCTATGAATATATATACAAAATACGCACGAGATATGCTTTAATGAAAATGATCGTTTTTTTACACATATTTGAATATTATCTGTTACTTCATAACACGTGACACGTATCTAACCAATAAGAAAAAAACAGACGTAACATCATTAATCTACGTCTCTGCTTTTTATCATTTTTTATCATTTCTATCTTGATCTCTGACGAAACTTTAATAAAGTGAAACATGTTACATTAAGTTCTGTTTCCTATCTGTTCTCTATCCTATCATATATATCTGTCTATCTATAGATTCACATATTGTTATTAATCAATCATTACATTTTTATTTGCACTGTCACCTAAATAGTAAGAAATATCTTCAATTTATTATGTAGAATACTAAAAATAATCACTTTGTTGATAACTAAAGAACTCATTCGATTTAGTTTTGTAGATGCTGAGGGGTCCTCCCCTTTCTACACAAATGGACTCACCCAGTATATACATATACTACTGCTACATAAAGACCCGACAGAACAGGAGAACCGGAAGAAGGGGAGCAACAGTGGGTGAAGGTGACAGACAGACAGACAGAACGAACGTAGCGAGCAAGAGTCACAGTGAGTGAGCACGTAGACTCCGTAAGAAGTCATACAGCGATACTTCAATACCAAAGACTGTATAGACATTTGGCTACTAACCCGTATTCCTGGAACTACTAACCTGCTTTACCAGTTTGTATTATTACGTTAATACATTATTTTTCTATATTCATTTTTGGCGTTTGTTATTTATTGGTAGCGGATTTCATCCCGGAATCCACAACAATAGAGAAGGACTCGGCGTACTTCCTACTCTTGTGATAATGAACGATTCCTAATTATAAATATGGCAAGTAGCCACATTAGAGTAGAACTTGAGTTTACTCGAGTTATTCCGTTCTATGTATGAGTATTAAATAAACCACTTCTTTGATTTCCATATCTAGTCTTCTGAACCTTCAATGTTCTCTTTGACTATGATCTTCCTAATTCTCGGTTATTATGAACAAAAAACATTACAACATTTAGTTTCTTAAATTCATCATATATTAACATTATTCCAAATATTACAAAGGTTAGTACACCATATTTATTTTTATTTAAACGTCGCCAATGACGTCACCACTTCACTTTACCCATTTCCAGAGTTTATTGCTTTTTAATACTTTGATGTTCCCGACTTAGATCTTTGACACGATTGACACTGAAAGGCAAACATGATCAACAATAACTCATGTTATTTGTTTAACTAAAACAATATTATCACACAGCAAAAGAATGTTACTAGTTGGCCTCAATAGTACTATTAGTACAATAACAATGACTATGAAGACACAACAACGGTTTCGTGCTGAAATAAGAGACTTGCTGGGTAGTAAGTTCACCAATATCGCCACCACTTCATTTTACTCGCTTTGAGCGTCTGTTGTTTTTTTTTCATGTTGATGTCTCTAGATTTGACATGATTGACATTGTAAGTCAAACATTATCAACAATAACTCATGTTATTTTTTTTTTATCAAAGAATTTTAGCATACAGAGAAAGAATATTACTAGTTGACCTGGATACTACTACTAGTATCATAAGGATGACTATGAAAACACAACAATGGATCAGTGCTGGACTTGTAGGATGGGTTAAAATAAGCAACAATAAAAGGTTCAGAGAAATACACATTCTGTGATATTGTTTACATTTTCATATTCTTAACTGACATTTTGCCAACAGTTTAACACACTGACTAACAACTCCAAATCAGTCATGTGATGCCACTTTATTATTTTTAATTTAAAAAAATATTTTGTAAAACGAATATGTTAGGTACCAATTAAAGTTTTTAATGTTTAAATCTTTTGAGAAAATTGTCAAAGTATTTTCTTAAACTCAGAAGGCATTTTACGGGATTACGGCCATATCACGTTGAAACATTGGTTCCCGTACGTTCACCGAAGTTAAGCCATGTCAAGCCTGGTCAATTTTCCTTATACTTCGTTTTTAAAAATGCCATATTAAGCTACACACTTTCATTTCTTTAATATATATATATATATATATATATATATATATATATATATAGAGAGAGAGAGAGAGAGAGAAAGAAACAAAGAAACAAAGAAAGTAGAAAGAAAGTAAAAAATATTCCAAAAAAGAAAAGAAAAAGAAACAATTACATTGAAGCAATGAAAAGTGTAACATAAAAAACGAAAAACTATATAAAAAGTGAGGAAAATCATAGAAATAATATATATATAATCGACTCTCCCGTCGCGTTCGACGTATGAGGGTCAGGCCGATAAGTCCCCAGGAAACCGACATCCCGACACCGGCACATGAGATTTGTTTATAGTGGTGAAGGCCTCGTGCAGGACCAGCCACACTTTTTTGGAGGGACGAATACAGAAACCTGGTGCACCGAAAGCATGCCACAAGGTTCCCAAACGACCCTCCGCAGGTTTTGAATTCAGAGTTGTCCTTCTCCTAGACCAGTTGCCATCCAAGGCTATAGAACCCAGTCTGTCCTGCTATTTTACCCATAGCTGGAGGGAGATGAAGAGGATACATACCTTTCCCAAGGGTATTAGCACGTAAGTGAATGTAATGGACTCGACTGGAATTCGAACTCGGCTCTGCGATTCCTCAATCCAAGCCGCTATCCACTGCTCCACCGTGCCCCCCAGTGTAAGTCCCCCCACCCCAGAATGTGTATTTCTCTGAACCTTTTATATATATATATATCGGACGTAACAGTAAAATTGTCCAAATCCTTTAAAAGCAAATTGTCCATTTTTTAGATTAAGTTTAAACCGATATATCTTAGAAAAGAATAACGATATTTTACTGGAATTCTCTGAGTTTTTTATAACCCTATTTGGACTCTATTTTGAGCAAGAAGAATTTATAATTACTCTCCAAGCTTAACAGAAGAATCGTGATGAAATCGATCATAAACAAAAATGACATGTTAATTATAGCTAAGGATCGGAACGTCATGAAGGATTGAAATTAAGTTCAATTATATTTTTCTTCACTATTTGCCCCCTCTTTTTAAAACTTATTCATCATTCTCTTGATAGTTCTTGAATGGACTTTGAAGATGGAAACCCGAGTATGAATGTTGGTACAATTACTGAAGGCCTGAATGATCTTTTTCCTCTCACCATTTCTCATTTGGGAAGACAGTGGGGCTGAAACAAAACGATTCTATTCTATTTCTAGCTGAACAAATCAAAGGGTTTTTCAGTGATTCTTACGAAAAATTGTGTCAAGATGGCTAAACGTATTATCTAACCTGGCAAAAGTAATTCAATTAGTTTAGTGTTTTTATTTCTTTTAGATATTCAACATTTTGTGGGATGGACACGATTTGTACAAATATCTATCTATCTATCTATCTATCTATCTATCTATCTATCTATCTATCTATCTATCTATGTGTCTGTCTGTTTGTCTCTATCTCTATATATACATATATAAATAAATAATACACATTATATATATAATAAACAAACACTTCATATATATATCGATATAATAAACACAGATTACACACACACACACACACACACACACACACACACACACACACACACACACATATATATATATATATATATATATAGTAGGGCAAATTGTAAAAAAAGTTTTTGTAACTCGTTTCCACCGTTATATTTTCATCGGATTGGGTTTTTGTTTTTTCTAGTTTTTTAAATTGTTGATATATAAAATTATATATTATAAATTATATATATATATATATATATATATATATATATATATATATATATATATATATATACAAGACATATTTCAATTTTTTTTTTCAATGATTCTAACTGTTTCTTTTCTTTGTTTCCCATTCTAATTCTGGATGTGGTTTCAATCTTTTAAGGTGCAGTATACATATATATATATATATATATATATATATATATATATATATATATATATATATATATATATATATACATATATATATATATATATATATATATATATATATATATATGAAAACACACACACACACACACACACACACATATATATATATATATATATATATATATATATAATAAGCGCACATTATATATGTTTATTATATAATATACACACATTTTATAAGTTTGATAATTTATTCCATTCTTTTTTCATTGACTGTAACAGCTCTTTTTCCTTGCTTTTTTTTTACTCTTCTGTCAAGTTCATCGCATGTTCATTCTGGGGTTGTCTTTAAACTTTTGAACTTTAGTCTAACAATTCTACATTTCTTATATCGCAGCCGACAGTAACTGACTACGTACGGAGTTGAATAAAATAGAAATATATTAAACGTTATAGATTCAAATTTCGCTTCATCATTATTAGCAACGCATCAATGTTTACATTACACACGCAAGTCGTACAAAAATGCTTAGTTATAAATGATTTCTTTTTCTTCTTCACTTGCTGACCTTTAACGTTCATAACTCAAATCTTAATTCATGTAAAACCTAATATTTAATCTTAAAACAATTTAAAACAATAACTATAAATCTTTTTAAGCCACGAATGAGGGAGTATCTAAAAATATGTAAGTTGTATTTGAATTTCTTGTATCATTCAACCGAGATTTACTAAGATTTGTTCATTTTTCGCAAGATGGAAGGAAATTCATTTATTGTATCAAAAGTAACAATTTTCTTTGACTAACAGAAAATATTTACTTTTCCTGCCTTCCGTTTATGTTTGTGATAGAGAAAAAAAACAATGGTTGATAGTTCAGTGTAGATCTTTCCTGTTAATTCGCCCGAAATAATGTAAGGTTAATAATCGCAAATATTAAATTCACTCCAAGAAAGTACAAATTTCAAAGCAAGGTTTTTTTTTTTTTTTTTTTTAATTAAATTTTTGGCACTCTTTTGAAATCATAAATTTTGAAACAAAATTTGTTTAGCTTGCCTCACAACAACTGCAACTGTCAGAATGAAAACAAAAAATCAGGGGAGTTAATCACATTTCGTATTTTTAAATTAAAAAAAAAAAAGAAAGTCTGTTTTTGGCGTGTTTATCGGGGTGAGCTCAAACGTAGACTCCACACTTAGAAATATTGCACAAAGGTCAACCCAACCGGAGTACAATGTAAGGGTTTAGCTCTGAGAGAATTTGGGGTGAATTTTAGTAAATAATATTTAAATTCTTTTTATTTTGGGGTGAATTAACAGAAAAGATCGTTAAGTTCTATTTGCTGTCTTACAGCTAGAATGTAACACATTGACATTTCAGTTAATTCTACTTCACTTTTTATTTAGAAAAGAAAAAAAAAGCAAGCACACAAAAATGGTTGACTCTTCTGGGTGTTTCCTATTAATGTTTTTCGCCATAAGCCAATAAAATGGAGGTAAAAAAAATTAACCGGTTCTTTCTGCAGACATCAGGGCCTACCAATAATCCAATCCAATTTAGTCCAATGGGAATCTCTGGGAATCAGATATTAATTTCCATTCTTCTTCTTTGTGCCCCGTATCTTCCCGTCGTTGGCGATCATGGCCCTCCACAACTTTCTGTCCTTTGTAGCTCTTAATAAATTTTGTCTGTTTTTGTTTTCTCTCCTAAACCTTGTTCTGTCATTCATTTACTCAAGTTTGCTACTTAGGCTATACGTTGTTTACTCTCTATACCTCCTGGCTTCAATCTGTTCCATGAGTATCAAATTTTCCAAGTCCCCTTTCCTCATTATGTGCTCTAAATTTCTAATTTTCCTTCTGATGTTAATTATATGTGATCTTTTTGTTTCCATTTTCTCTAAAACTTCGTCGTTGCTCACATGGTCGGTCTATGGTATTCTCAGCATCCTTCTGTAGAACCACATTTCTGTTGCTTCATGTCTTGAAACGGCAGTAGCTGAGAACTGTATACTTGATGGTGGATTAGGATCGACGGTGATACAAATGATAGAGCTGGATGTTAACACCGTGGGTTGCACTAGAATGTCAACCATCCAAAACATTTAGCAAATACGCTATATATTAGGTAATATATGTTTAGAAAAATGGCACTAGCTTCGCTGGCGTTACATAAATATCAAGTAATAATAAAAACAACAGACCTAAATTGTTAAGACGGTCTTGAGTGAATACCATCGGCAGATTTCTCTGGCATTTTTTTCATTCCTCGTTGAAAAGAATTTTAAATGGTTTATCGAATTATGTTGATTAAATTAAAGATAATTTAGTATTGATTAAGATATCATTGAAAATGCACGTTCCTTCTGTCATTAAACATTCATACCGACATCATCAAAAAATATCCTAATGTTACAGATGTAACTACTTGAAAAAGATGAACTGCCATCTTAGTCCAGTAATATTTGATATCGAATGTGCAAATCTATCTATCTATCTATCTATCTATCTATCTATCTATCTATCTATCTATCTATCTATCTATCTAACAGATTCACATCAAGTAAGTTGATAATACCACTAAGAAGCAGGAAACTACTGGGGGTTAAAGAGAATGAAAAGACTAGAAGGAACCAGAAATCCAATCCTAAACAGCAAACAAGGGATAAACTGCTACTACTGTTCAAAAGACCGCGAACTTGTCTGCACCTACTGAAGAGAAACAAGTAATAAATTGTAATTGAAATTTCAGAGTTTAGACGGAGGCTTTAGAAGAATAGAGTTGAAGTAAACTTCAGAAGGAACCGGAAACCCAATCCTAAACAGGAAACAAGGGACAAGTCTGTTCAAAAGACTATGGAGGGCTGTGAACTGGACGATTCTATCTATCTATCTATCTATCTATCTATCTATCTATCTATCTATCTAGCATGGTATATTTGAGTATTCTTTTAAACGTGTGTTGTTAATAACAGCAGATTAAATGCGGAGGCACGGTGGCGTAATGGATAGCGGCTTGGACTGAGGAATCGGAGAGTCGAGTTCGAATTCCAATCACTTAAGTGGGAAAAGTATGAATCCTCTTCTTCTCCCCCCTTCAGCAATAGGCAAATAGCAGGACAGACCGGGTTCTATAGGTTTGGATGGTAACTGGTTTACCATCTACCGTAGAAAGAAAGTGCAACCTACTACGGAAATAAAAATCTGCCTCGTCAGTCATGTATCGAAAGGTACATGATCGCCTAAGTGTGTTTAACGTATAGCATATAACTGACTGAATTTAATGATTTTTAAAAAAATGTATGAATATCACTTCGTAAATGGGGTTGTCGTGTGCTGATAAATTAGTTAGAATTCATGTTGTGCAGTTTTGAAGTTTTTAACTCACTTGAGTTGTCATCAGATGTAAGAAAAGTAAATTGAATAAATCGTTATTTCTCTAAATCTAAATCGAATGCAGCGAAACAGAGGATGTCATGTGACAGCAACTTGCAAAAGTATTTTTAGATGCACCCAATAATGTGGGGTCTCAGACTATAGCTAGTTTTTATTTTTTTTGTCATCGTTTCATTTCAGATAATACCACTAAGACGCAAGGCGGGAAGTAAACGTGAAAGAAGATGAGAAGAATTTAGTGAGAAGAAAGGACAATAAAAGAACAGAATTTAAAAAAAAGACAGAAGATGGCAATTGACGTTACGCTTATATTTTTGAAGATTGTATATGGCAGCGAAGTAAGAAACAAGAAGAGAGTTCCACAGGCGAGAAGTGTGAAAAAGAAACTATTGGAATAGGACTTGCGGTAGCGTCAAGGTATTTTAATAATAATACGATAAGACTAATCTAGCAGTGGGCTTAAATTCATGTGGTCGAGGTATCAAGGAGAACAGCTCATCAGAACAACTGCCATGGAAATACTTATAGAAAAAACAGCGGTGGCATAGTGACTGAAGCTGAGATGCCAGGTCAGGACTGATAAAAATACAGACCCTTCTATGAAATTTGTCAAGAATCTCGAGATATATATCAGGAGCACCTGACGAGATATGGCAGCAAGATTCAATGCACGAACGAATGGTAGATTTATAAATTTGCAAGATAGATTCCTACGATAAAAATTGTCTGGCACGAGACAGTAAACCAGCTTTGCTTAGCATTTGATACAACATCATCACTGCATTTCATGCGGAAAACGTTAGACCAAGAAGGTGCAATGAGTTGTTCTCCTGGAGGTTAGCATCAGCCATGCTGATTGAAGGCAAAAATGGTTGCCTGTGATGGCTACAAGATAGCAGATTTGTTTTGGATGCGCTAAAATTTAGCAGGATTTTTTGCTCCAAGTAAAAATCTGATTGAAGGTCATTTTCGAGAGCTTCTGACAGTTTTAATTTGTCGGACTGGTAAGAGAAGAGGAAATAGTTGTGTTATCAGTATAAATACCTAGTTGGTAACTAATGACATCAAGGTCATTTATGAACATAAGAAACAATGTAGTTAAAAGGATAGAGAGCCCTGAGAGAAACCCGTATTGATAGGAAATGATCTAGAAGCGTGGCCGTTCAACATGACCTTCGTTACACGAATTTTAGAACGATTAATTGGCCAAATATTCAACCAGAGACACCATAGTCCTTGAGCTTGTGAAGAATGCCAAACGCCTTCGAGATTTCTAAAGACGACACTCACCGTTCTTATCTAAAGCCTTGATAATCAATTTCAGCAAATAACCGTTAGGACATTAGCAGTTGGCCTAGAGAAACGAAATCCATGTTGTATTGATTTTCTAAGCGAGGCTTAGATGTGGCACATGGCCGAAAGTATGGGACAGCCAGTGAGGAACGACTCATTACTCAAGATCAGCTTGCTAACCATTACACCACGCCGAGGCGCCCAACGAAATCCATGTTGTATATCTGAAAGAAGAGCAGGTAAAATGAGTTGATTAGAGCCACTAGTACTTTCATGGACAGTTGCTTAAGAAGGAAGTGGTTCTACAATATGTAGTCTTTTTATTAATCATTTCACCTTAAGCAAGGTAATATAGCCACTAAGACGCGGGACACTGAATGTGAAAGAATATAAGAAAAAGAAAACCTTGTTAAGTCGCAAGAATAATAAAAGAACATCAATTAAGATGACAGAGGATAACGATTGACATTGCATTTAAATTTTTGAGGAACAAACTTGACTGGAAAGCAAGAAGCCGGAAGAGATTTCCATAAGCGAGAAATGCGAGAAAAAAAAAACTGTTAGCATAAAACTTGCGGTTACATCTCGATATTTCAACTCTAAAATGATGAGATCTTGCCGCCAGTCTAGTAATGAACTTAGATTAATAAAATCTGGGTACCATAGACGAAAGTGATATTTATTCTGTTTAATACAGAAATGTGGCACATGGCCGAAGGGGGGATTGGGAAAAGGACGGTTTTCTTCTGTCTTAACTATAACTTAGCTAGCCACAAACGCTAACCCAATCGCACAAACAATATTCCTTACACCAAAACAACGCATTCATACGTACCTTTCTTACTACACTCACCATAATACCACTTTGTCTCTATGAAAATACTAACTAGTCCCCATATTTACAATTCATTGTCCGTGAGGGGAGGGGAATAAAACAACAATTCTAAAAACTAGCCTCAATGAGTACCATAGAGGAAAGTTCATCAGAACAATTACCGTGAAAATATTTATAGAAAAGGCACATGGAAGCTACGTTAGGGCGGTGGCCAAGTGCAATCAGATTTATGAAGTATTATTATTAAAATAGTTGCTAAATATTACTGTAATTCTCGACATTTGTATTTTCTTAATGAGGAAAGAGCACCTGGAGAATCTGACACTCACAGGATATATTGATGACAAGTGAGACAAAGGAAAGTAACGTTCTGAAGGGAAACAGTACATAGAAAAAGTCAGAACCTATCTTTGCAAAGCAATTTTGCAATCTGTAAATCTTACGTATTGTGGTTCGTTGTGTAAAGCTATTAAAATAAAAGTAAAACTTTTACAATTTGCCAACAAAATGCGAAGCGCTTTAATCGCAGACATAAGATAACTTTATGTTCCAGGTCTTGCGAGAAAAAATGTCTGAGAATAAATGTAGACGAAAAGGAATGGAATTGTCAACCGGCAAAAAACAGCAAATGGAAAGAAATTTTAAAATTTACTGAATCATTCTCATTAATCATTCTCTTATCATAATTATAAACAAGTATTTACAATATAGAAATATAAATCTTTTTATAACTCTGATTATTCCTCAGTTCATTAGGTGGCACGTACGTACGCTACGCCCTGCCAACACCTCAGGAATAATGGAATATTCTGTTTTGATCGCGTGGAAAGGCACAAAAGTCATATCAGAGACGCTACTTATTTTCAACGAGAGAAAGAAAGAAAGAAAGAAAGAAAGAAAGAAAGAAAGAAAGAAAGAAAGAAAGGAAGAAAGAAAGAAAGAATGTATGCAATAAATAAACGCCCTGCTAATACCTTATAAATAATGGACTCTTCTGGTTGGATCGTGGTGAAAGATGCAAAAGACCTCTCAGAGAGGCTGTTTGATTTCAGTTATGAAAAGAAAGAAAGAAAGAAAGAAAGAAAGAAAGAAAGAAAGAAAAGAAAGTTCTATCAGGAAATCTGTGAAATTTTTACGGGTACTACTATTTAGTAAATAATATAGAAAGCCTTAGGATTCAATGTCACAGCAGCGATCTTTGCGAAGAGAATAGATTAGTAAAGATTTATGTGTATGAAAGCCGTTAATTTAAAGCATAAGGTATCCTTATAATGAAAAATGGTAATTGTAAATTGGTTTTACGTGTAATGTGGTAACGTTGCCTTCACATTAAACTGTAATTTTTAATCTGGATCAACCACCTCATCCTTGAACAATGGTTCCAATATCCCCATTGTTAACATATCCTTCTGATGTCAACTTAAACTTGTGCTTTTTTTTCTCCCAAATATATAAAAAGTAAAATTATAGACTATAATTTTTTGGAGTGTAAGCATTTTATTGAAGTATGTTGGACATTTTCAAAATTTCCATCTGAAATTAAAAATACCAACTTTATACAAAATGGTTTCAATATATGGAAAAAAGAATGTCTTTTTAAATTGAGCTAAGAGTATATATGTTAATAATTAAAAAAAACCCCTCTTCAATGAATCAAAAAAATATATAAAGAAACTCAAAGGCGCCTGTTATTGTATGAAACCAAACATGTATTAACAAACAGAAACAGAACATCATAACGCATGCGCAGTGATCATTCATGGCCGACATATTTGAAACTATAATGAATATGGGACAGAGATATATTTTGACAGTTGTTTCCTGTAGTCATCTTCACGAAGCCATGTAAAAGTTATGTCAATGAAGCAGTTCAATATTACTGCATCATGCTCTGAAGGAATGGGAAAGGAAAAAAAATCAAACGATCAAATTAAACATAGAGAAAAAGAATTAAAGAAAACGACATCCTCTTCATGCTATTATGTCTGGTATTTGAGATTCTCGTTTAAACACGAGATGTCGAAATGCATAATTCTCCCCGAAATGGACTGTAATAAAGTTGAGCAAATCAATTTAGAGTCTTCAAAGTAAACAAAAGTGCCACTCAGGGGAAAGCAAGAAGAAAACCCGTTGAAAGTTTGAAACAAAATTTCAGTAATAAAATATTAAGAAAAGAATGAAATAAAAGCTTCTCGTGTAACTCGTCTTGTTTTTAGTTGAATGTGTGGATTAAAGGACATGTTTTCTCGAGGGAAGTCACTCTGTAACACCTAATCAAACAAAGATGGACAGGACAGTGGTCTCGTAAAATATCGTCACTATGCATCCCAAGTTAAGGATTCTATAGTTTTTTGGTTTTCTTAATGGGTTTTTAGGATATGAATAGGATTAAAATAAAAAAGGGAAGATCAAGTGATAAAAAGCACAACTTCAGACTTCTTTTTCGCTTCTTGTATATTTACGCTACAACGAATCTTTTGTTGTTCCTATTAAAGCTGTCTGCTAACTTTATGTTATAAATCCTAAAATGTTAGAAAAATGCAGCTATCGTATTCATTTTTAAATGAGAATTTGCGGATAATCGAATAATTTTATTACTAAAATTCTGCAGGTTAAACCAGTTTACTCATTTATTTTATTTTTTCTCTACTCTTTCTTTTTATCTATCTATCTATCTATCTATCTATCTATCTATCTATCTATCTATCTCTATCTATCTATCTATCTATCTATCTATCTATCTATCTATCTATCTATCTATCTATTCAAATGAAATGTAGTGACTCTAATTTTGTTCTGAGAAGTAATTGTACATGTTGGTTTCGAAAAATGAATTTATGTCTCATCAACCGCATTGGCTTGAATTTGTAATATTCTCGCTGTGTCTATCTATCTATAGACCTGGGTATGATGATAAACTACATCCGGCAGCAAGGCTTCTGGTTAGGAGACTGGAGGTTTTGAGGAGAGTGGGGCCACCTCTTAATTGCTGCTGTTGCTCCCAGGTTCATCATGGCCCGGGGGTGGTAGCACCTGTTAGGGTTCTAGCTATGGAACAAAAACAAAATATTCTGAAAGTCTAAAAGTACATCTTTATATAAAAATAGCAACAATACATATTTACAATAAAATTACTAAGAATACCTATTTATAGTTTATATTTAGTTGAAGCCATCAATTGTGTTCAAAATATTCAGATTTCGGCATTAAATAATCCATAGTGGTTGATATACCGCTAAAATAATTAACCAATTAACAATACATATTTATAGTAAAATTACAAACAATACATATTTAAAGCGTGAGGACAGACAGGTATCCTGTCAACTAGCAAAGGTAATAAGTTCCCATGATATATATATATATATATATATATATATATATATATATATATATATACACACACACACACACACACACACACACACACACATATATATATATATAAATGCGAGGAAGAACAAATGGAGTAAAAATCCCACAATTCGTACCATTTACTTTTTTAAAAAGTGCTCAATACAAAGTAGAGCAATATATTATTATTATATTTTTATTATAAGAGATTATAATAAAACATGTTGAAATCGCTACACAAAAGCTTTCATATTTCAATACTTTGATTGTACTTCTTCAGGCGATGTTAGGTAACTGGTGATGAAAGGATTTATAAGTAAATTTAAAGACAAATTGTTACTTATTTTTCGAAAGTTAAAGAGGGGGTGTTAGGACCAAGTATATGGTTAAGAAATAACAAAACAAGAGGTTGCAGATAAATAGTGTATTGAACAGTAAATAAAACAGAAGTGTGTTACACGACTTGGGAGTGTGTGTCACTTGACCAGCGTTCCACTGTTATATTTAGTACCCCCCCACGAGGGTACATGGGGAACAAGGCCGAGTTTAACGTGGGTCATCCGAGCCCGTAGGCTCGGCCAAAAAATCCCCGTAGAACCCGCATAAACGGGTTCGGGTTTGTCTACCTCCCCCGACGAAACTCTACCCTTCGGCGCCGCCTCATCCGGGTTCCTCTCTGCCAAAAGCAGTGAGTTCGACAGGAGCTGCGAGCAGCCTCAGTAGAACAGTTTAGATCACTGTTAATATCTAACAGTCCCCTTCCACAGGGGATATATGTGGCACAAGGCCGAGTTTAACGTGGGTCATCCGAGCATGTAGGCTCGGCCAAAAAATCCCCGTAACCCAGCCTCGGTAGAACAATCTATATCACTGTTTCCTCTGAGACTTACTTTCCTACTACTTTCCACAATAGCCTCATTAAAGGGAGTACACCTCAACAGAGGGGGGGGGCGAAAGGTCAAAATTAAGATTAAACTTGTATGTCTTCATTAAAAAAAAGTAAATTTCCAATCTACGCTAAATAAAAAATATATGCCCAGAGGGGGAGGTAAGTTATCTCTTCATGTTATGATAAAGTAGAACACAGACAGGCGACAAATGTATCCAGATTGTTGACAAATATGACATGTTCAATTTTTTGGAAGGGTATTGAAGGGAGAAATAGGTTGATCAGAAGTAAAGTTAACAGAAAAAATGTTTTGTTTTTTTTTTAAATTATATTCAGGAAACTTCATAAAGGGGCCTGTAGATAAAATTAAAAATGTGGAACATCTATATAAGATATTGATAATAGTAAATGGAAGGCAATACATATCAAAATTAAAGCTGAATAAACAAAATAAGGTATTTAGTCGTTGAGGTTGGGCCATTATATATTTATAAATCATCGCTATAAGAAATGGTAATACGTAATTTTAAAAAATTAACTATGTTTTAAGGTAAAAGATAAACTGTGTCGGCAGTGTACCGTTAATTCACTCCTCTATTTCAATAGAGCTTTTTTGTCAGCAAATTTTATTAACACTAATTTTTCTTTATAAACATAAGAAGCACGGTTGATTTAAAGATTTACAAGTTTTTTTTTTTATATTTTATATTTTACCGTAGGAATTTTATTAACTTCTTTTAAGTTCCAAAAATATTTAGAAAGGGGAGTCCTATTTCTGTACGCATTGTTGGTGAAAAATAATATATGTTGATACCACCTAGTTTTAAATGAATTCTTGGTACTCCCGATACAAAATTTTTAACTGTTGGATTTTCTATAGTGGAAATAGTGCTTAGGTAAACAAGGGAGTCTGTTTGACATCTATTTTGTAATGTTTAGCCAGTGTCTCAGATCTCTTACTTAGCCACCGTATTAACAGAATGGATCATGACTAATGATTTTCACTTGTATAGCATTGTGAAACCTTATTTACTTGCATTTTACTGGTTTCCGGAGAACAACACCCGTGAAATATTTTGCTGCGTAGTTTGTTTCTTAAACAATGACTGAAATGAAGACGACATTAATGATGGCCACGTCATTAATGGAAATGTGTCATCCTCAGTCCGTAGTGTAGTGAATAAATCTCAGAAAGGAACCATTCGTTTTTGTCCCCTTCCAGCACGAACGGGAAACAGGAAAAAATATAAAATTCTTCTGGTCAAATGAAATGGTTATTTATTATAGATGTTAGCACAATAAAAGAATTTCCTTCCATCATGTGAATAATTAACACTGCTTTGAAAATCTCATTTGATTGGTTGAGAATTCAGAAGCACGAATGAATAATTTAACTTCCCATTGGTTAGCTTCTTTTCTGGCTTAGAAAATTTGCAGTTATTGTTTTAAAATCAAATGTTAAGTTTTAAGTTAATCCACTGAGGTCTGAGTGATGGACGTTACGAGTTAAGATGGTGGGAAATCGTTTGTTTTTCATCTTTTATTTCTTTTCAGGACGTGACTGAACATGGATCCCATCCTTTATAACTTTAAGCAATGTTTGTAGCTTTAATCCGTCATTCATGTACATAAGCTCGTTCGGAACGATGAACGCTATTTCTTTTTGCTTCTCTTGCTTTCAAATATCTTGCGAGTGTCGAATTCACGAAGCTCTTAACTGTCTTTTTTCTGATTCAAATGGTACAACTGTCATTTTTTTGTTCTCATTTTCAAGACATTCTTCCTCATTGTTCTCATGTCGCGTTAATGGTATTCTCATCATTGTTCTGTTAAAGGACATCTATTTTGGGCACAAGTTACCTTTCCATCTTTAAAGAAATGTCACTAAATCAATCGCGTAGTTTCTACATGCCTTAATGCTGTAGATTTGCTTGGTGGTTGGAGTATTTGCATTTTTGCCAACCAGAGCCAGTAGTCGATGATCGAATCCAGTTCAGTGGCCAGTAGTTTGCAGTTTCAAAACAGTAAACTCCTCCTTACTGGCGAGTAACAGTTTTCTTATCCGGTGTTTTCTCTTTTCGGTTTGCCTTGTGCCAGACTTATCTAAGCTTAGCAAACCTCCCGGATTAATTCAGTATTAAGGTGCTACAGAATCGTGAGATCAAGAATAGGAAAATAGTTGGATATGCAATATAATTGGCCCTGTTCTGGCATCTCGTCTACAGTCACTCTCTCACAGGCGCGCCGTCGCCTCTCTTTTTTACAAATACTTTCATGGTAATTGCTCTGAGGAGCTGCATTCGCTGGTTCCCCGACTTCATGAATTCAAGCGCCCTACGAGGCTGGCATCCCGCTCTCACCATTTCACTGTTGAAACTACTAAATGTAGCCGTCTCTTCTACTCCAATAGCTTCATGTCTCGCACCTCTCGCCCGTGGAACTCCCTTCCCTATTCCAGTTTCCCTGAGAGCTATAATCTCCAACAATTCAAATGTAATGTCAGTCGACATCTCCAGTTGCCTTGATCTATCCACTATCCTTCTTCTCATCCTTTCCTCTATCACTCCTATCTGATCTTCCTCCAAATTTTCTGTAACCCCTTGCGTCCTAGCGGCTTCCCGCCCTGCTTGGGGTGAAACGCTTAAAAAAAAAATCGAATCGTTTATTGTAACTTACTACCCAGCAAGTCTTTTATTCCAGCACTGCGCTGTTGCTGTGTCTTCATAGTCATCGTTATGGTACTATCGAATCATTGACTCCTCACGGGAAAAGGAGTAGTGAGAGACAACAAGATGGCTACCGGACAATACACCATCTGTAGACAATGAATTGCTTATCCAACCCAATCCTTCTGTATCCTGGTCAGTGAGAATAAAAACAAATATTATTGTTTTAAAATATATTTAACTGTGCTTTCTTATATTTTATTGTCCCTAATATTTTGGCTTACAACAGAGGTCATCTCGTAACATTCTGTTGCTGCGTGCTAATATTTTTAGTTAAACAAATAACATGAGTTATTGTTGATCATGTTTGCCTTTCAGTGTCAATCGTGTCAAAGATCTGAGTCGGGAACATCAAAGTATAAAAAAGCAACAAACTCTGGAAATGGGTAAAGTGAAGTGGTGACGTCATTGGTGACGTTTGAATAAAAATAAATATGGTGTACTAACCTTTGTAATATTTGGAATAATGTTAATATATGATGAATTTAAGAAACTAAATGTTGTAATGTTTTTTGTTCATAATAACCGAGAATTAGGAAGATCATAGTCAAAGAGAACATTGAAGGTTCAGAAGACTAGATATGGAAATCAAAGAAGTGGTTTATTTAATACTCATACATAGAACGGAATAACTCGAGTAAACTCAAGTTCTACTCTAATGTGGCTACTTGCCATATTTATAATTAGGAATCGTTCATTATCACAAGAGCAGGAAGTACGCCGAGTCCTTCTCTACAAAACTAAATCGAACGAGTTGCTTAGTTATCAACAAAAAGATTATTTTTAGTATTCTTCATAATAAATTGAATATATTACAGGGTGCCCCATAATGACAGGACACATTTTAAATGTAAGATTGGATTATAAAAAATGACATAGAATACCAAATATAATTATTACATAAGTGGTATACAAGTGTAAGGATGACTTGAAGTCACTTTACGTGAAACAAATTTATCGTGAGGTTTTGTTCTGACTTTTTTGTATTGGATTCCAGGTCTGTTCTTGTTCGGTTTTATTTATTATTACACACACACACACACACACACACACACACACACACACACACACACACACACACACACACATATATATATATATATATATATATATATATCACTTCATTGTTTTAAGTGATAAAATCTGTCTGATTAATAAATTTTAAAAATACATTATTTCTTTATACCTTTATAAATATATATATATATGTGTGTGTGTGTGTGTGTGTGTGTTTCTGTTCAATATGTCGGAACAAAGCTATTTTGAATGCTTTCAATCATTTTTTTTTCAATTTCAGATTAAAATTTACTAATTAGAGAAGTGCAAGAAACAATTGTAATATATATATATATATATATATATATATATATATATATATATATATATATATATTTATGTATTTAAAACAAACAACAGACTTCCCTCCATTAATACATTTTTTTGAACGGGATCAAGTAGTCTTGGCTTTTATTCAAAAACTAAAGAAAATCTCTACTAAGAATGAAATTACTATTTATTTTCTAATTTTAATAAAACCCAAACATTTAACAATGGATTTATGCATTCTCTTTGTCAGTTTTTTTGTCTCGAGAAAATTGTCAGTTGTCGATGAAAAAGAGAATGCATATATCCAATTTAATTTGTTTAGGTTTCATTAAAATTTATTAAAAAAATAGCTTTTGAAAAATATTTAAAAATGCCTCGAGTGTCCAGCAATAGCAGTATCAATGGCGAGGGGGGGGGAATGTTCTTTTGACACCGATTTTTTGCGGGTACGAATGCCGATTTATTTTTTATTTTTTTCATTCAGTCGTGCACGCACGCGTATACGCATGCACACACACACACACACACTCACATATATATATATTGGTTTATTTTTTTTTTAATCTTTTTTACATTCAGTTAAAAGTAAAAATAAAATCATCTTGATATTGACTAAAGGCATAGGCGAACGCGCTCGGACATACAGAACATTTATATATATATATATATATATATATATATATATATATATATATATATATATATATATATGTGTGTGTGTGTAGAGACAGAGAAAGAGAGAGAGGGAGGGTGAAAAAGAAAAGAGAGAATGGGGGAAAGAGAACTTAGTGTTATTTGCATCAACGTATAATTACAAGCATGAATTTTTATCTACACACCTTACTAACAAATTATCACATATATAAACCCATGTATGTAAGTACAATTCACACGTTCCCTTTCACACACACACACACACACACACACACACACACACACACACACACACATATATATATATATAGCGTCTTCACTCTGTACGTATTAACCCCACATTGATATAAATCATTTAATCGTTATGCCAAGAATAACATCAGACGAAGAAGTAAAAATAATATTGATATAACTAGATTATCGAACAGTTCACCATTTATATATCTTTACGCAATAGTGCAGACAAAAGAAATCACACAGGAAAAAGAAGAAAAAAATAAAATAGTTAAAAAAATAAAAGATACATGAAAAGGAAATATTAAAATTTCATATACGCGTAAATGTGATAAAAATCGAAACTAAGAGAGGCAAGTAATTAATTCCTGTTCTTGTTATTATAAGAGAAAGAAGTTATTTATATTGCTTATATTATATGTGACGTGACATTACTCAGCAGATGGACCGATGTCTTGATTTTTTTTACCGCGAGAGAAAATAGTGCTAATAATGTGTTGACTTCAACATGTCAACTCCCAACGGTCCCCGTTTTTTCTTGATTTTTTTCTTTTCGAATCTCTGAACTGCATCCCTCAACAAAGCGATCGTGTCTTTACAATTTTTAATGCTAAGAGGCATTAATTGTTGGGAAGACATGATCGCCTTTTAAACTTGATAAGGAACATTAATTTGACGGCATTATATTAGTATTAGACGAGAGTAAAATTTCCCAGGAGGTCCGCTTGAAAAAAAATTTGGAGAGAATGACCACACACTAGAAAACCATTTTTATTTTAAAGAGAAAAAGAAAGAAAATTAAAGAAACACATTTTGCATTCATTAATAAAGGGTGTTCCAATTTTAAATGTGAATTAAGTTTAAGCGTCTAATGATATTTTTTTCTTTTTCTTTCAGATTTGGCGAACATTTGGGCGATATTATTTTTCACACATAATTGCCATGACTTAAAATAACATGATCCAATAGAGAAATAAATAAATTTTCATCAATAACACTGATTTATTTACTGCTGACTTTGATCCGTCTTAATGAAACATCCTTATATATAATCGTTTTAATGAAACACTCTTTATAAGAACATTTTTTTTATCAACACAAAACAATAATAGAATCCGGTTAATTGAGCCACCACTTAATAGAAGCATCTAATGAGTTAAACTAAATCCTGAAAAAAAGATTAAATAAATTGTACCTGTAATAATTTTTTCGTTCATTTGGGTTAAAAAGAAATTGTGGCATTTTAATTAGTCATTGCAGATCTATTCTCTGCTTCGGCGATGTGCGGATGGTGCAATGGACAGCGACTGGGAACCGAGTTCGCATTGCAGTTAGGTTCATTACATTCACTTACGCACAACACCTTTAGGAAATGTATGAATTCAACTTCTCCCCAGTTAAATTGTAAGACTTCTATATGGACAAATAATTTTTATTCTAAAGAAAAAAAAAAAATGTAATATTCACTCACCAAAAAAATAAAAAATAAAATAAAAAAATGCTTATACCCCAAAATATACCTAAGCTTTAAATAAAATAAAAAAAAAAAAGAAAAGAAAAAAAAAAGGTTTCATCAAAATCAGGGGCACCCTTGTTGTGTTTCTGCTGTGTGAAGCCTTTTCGGGCATAATTTTTATTTAATGTATGTCGAATTTTCACCCCTTTCCAAATAAGTAACTAAGAAACAATGAAGTATATAAATAAATTTAAAGAAATTAATGAAAACAATCAACTGATTTTGTTCGCATGTAATCAGTCACTTAATCTGTAACCTTTATAGGGAACAAATAGCCTGTATGCGGATAGGGCGTGAGTTCATAGAATACACAAATCTAGAAAGAGAAATAAGACAATGACACATTTTATCGCCAGATTGAATAAACCAATGCAGCAAAATGACCGTTGGAAAATAAGAAATACACATAGTATTGACCGTCATAATCTTATCAATATAAGACGTGCAGATCTTACTGTAAAAACTGTAAAAAACAATACGTGGTTGTTAGCGAAAGCGACGGCCCAATTTTTTTCTAGATGTTGAGATCCATCGCACAGCTGCCGTTATTCAAGTGAAATGAGGAGCTACACCTTATAATGTAGCCGGTTTCAAACTTTTGGCACCTAAGTTTACTAGCACGCCGGCTGTCGCGCAAAATAAAACATCCTAAAAGTTGCATTTAACTCAGGGGTGCCCAAACCGCGACTCGCGAACCACATGCGGCTCTTTGACCTTTAATATGCGGCTCTTTGACCTTTAATATGCGGCTCGTGGAAATATGTTGGCTCAGATTATTTTTGAATCACAGTTGATATAAAATGTAAATAAGAAAAAATTCAAGCTTTATAATTATTTACTGGGTATAAATTGGATTAAAAAGTAAGTTTAATGTTCATGGTTAGTAAAGAGTTTAAAAAAAATACATGAATAGATATTATTGCATACATGTATTTCTTAGTATTTATATAAAAGATTTGTAATTGTTATGTAGTGGTTTCACAGTGGAGGCTTGTATTTGTACTAAGTCGGTCCTAAAATAGGTTCGACGTACAAAACGTTAGGAACTTGCTATAATAGGTAATGACTCAGTAATCTAGTTGTGGTCGCTGATACTTTAATATCCGACTAACGGTCGTCCGACATCGACTCACTGACGAACTCCCCTGAGCGACTGCTACTCCTACTCCTACTCCTACTTATTATAGGTGGGAGAGTCTATTAACTATAGAATAGGTGTGTTCCAGTATAACAGTAACAAAATGCGTATATAACAAAAACGTATGTGTAAAATCTGCTCATGCCTTCGAGCTCTCAATCATCTGAACTTTATCGTATATGGTTCTCACATTAAGCAGTTCTGGCTACCCCTGATATAGGCTTTACCTTCGAGAAGCTAAATAGATTACTAAGATACAAAAAATTCGTTAAAAATAATGTATGCTGAACTTCTATGTAATATCTAATCTTTTACAGGGCAGTGAGGGCCGGGAAGCCCACCACAGTGGCCCGACCCTCTAAGCAGCGGTTTAAGAGGAGCCTGATACTCCATTTCGAAGCCAGTCCGAGCCAGTGACAAACACGCTTGACACGAATTCGACGTGAACTTCGGTGAGATCCTTGAAAAGACATCGAGAGGTTCGGTGGATAAACGTCTAATGACAATGTCCAAAATCATCACTAGTTATACAGCAGGAAAATTTCGAATATGAGGAGCGGAAAAAATGTTATTAGCAAAGAAAATAGAAGACCCCTAAAAAATTAGCTCCTCGGTTATCCACTGAAGCTGCTATCCACAAAAAAAAAAAAAAAATAAAGAACTCTGTCTCCCCCGTGGACCATTTAAAAATCAGTTCGCGCAGTGGATTGGTTGTTGCAAACATCCAATCGGGTGTGCGGAAAATGTGTTCTATTTTCGTTCAATTTATTAAAAAGGCCAGAGTCTCTGCTAGCGTTTGATTGCAAGGGGAATCAAGGATTGATCTCCCCTGATTGGGTCGGCTTGGTGATGTGGGTGTATGACGTGGGTGTATGACGTTAAAAGACCCAAAACTCCCTGAGGGCCCAAGTCAATTAACATCACTTACGATTCCTTCCGGCGCCTATTTAAAAGCGTATATTTAAATTAAAAAAAAATGTTAGACAATTTCTCTAGAGATGAAGAAGAGAAATGAGTCAAGTGTGATATGGATATACCGATGGACACTGAGAATACTATAGACAGAACGTGTGAGCAAAGAGGAAATCTTAAGAAAAATAGGAACGAATGGGGTGCATAACGAGGAAAGGAAGCCTGGAGAATTTAACACTCACAGGACATCTTGAAGGCAAGAGAGAAACAGTGAGTAAACTATTTAACAAGACTATGCGAATGGATGGCAGAACATGCATAAAGGAAAATGGTAAAAGGGAAAAAAAAAAGAAAAGATAGAAAATTATATAAGGTGACATGATTAACCACATCCTTAAACAGGAAACTTGCTTACTTTGTGGCTCTTAGTTTAGACGTCATTACTATATCAAATTAGTTTGCAAGATCTGTTAACCATTGCACCAGTATGCCATCACGGCTACTTTATACATATTAATCCAAAGATTTGAAAGGATTTCTTCCAAGTTCTAGGTTTATGTAGTGGATTAAAGTATTAGTTCGTTAATTTGGTGTCTTAGTATTTATGACTTCAATCATTTGGCTTAATAGTGCAGAATTAGAAAAAGGAGTAGCAGTAATTGAGCAGTGCTATTGGGTTATTCAGAAAATAATGCAAGTTTTTAACGATTATTTTTAAAATGACAGATCTTACTCCAGAATAATTTTTATTAATCAAATTAAAAGCCATTAGATTTTACACATTTTTGTCAAATCAACAAGATACAAGTGTCTAGAAGTTTAAAAATTATCGAAGGCATTTTAGACAGCATCATCAAAAACCTTTTCTTGCACGAAGTAGTTCAAATGTTTAAAAAAGTAGTCATCAGTTGGCGAGAGGTCGGGTGAGGAAGATGGATGGCGAAGAGTTTCGTAGTTCAATTAATTCGATTTCTGTAGCATATGTTGGGCAGCATGTGGTCGAGCATTTGTCGTGTAAGAGGATTGGATCTTTTCTATTGGTTAGTACTGGAGACATACGCTGCAATTTCTGATGCATTTGATCGATTACTTGCTAATATTCCTCAGCTGTGGTTGTTTCACCAGAAGTCAGAAAGCTGTGGTAAATCAATCCAGCTTTATATCACCAAACAGTCACCATAACTTTCGTTTCGTGGAATTTTGGCTTCGAGAAGTATTTATGCGGTTCTCGTCCACTATAATTTGTAACGTGTGCAGGGTCTTTCGGCCCCTGATCACTCACTACGGGAGGTCTTTTGCCGATGGTTTATTGGACAAAATGCCGATCTGTTGTTTGTCTCTTCAGTCTTGTTTACGGATGTGGCAACATTTGGAAGAGGTAGAATAACAAATGTACGCAACCAACATCTGTGGGTGGATCGTAGGCACCCTGAAACAATATAGGCTAGACACCGGCATCCGTTTACGATTAATATTTAAGCTTGTCCTTGTTTTAATGTTAAGAACCCACCCTCAAATTTTGCAAATGTATTTTGATACACCCTACACACACACACACACACACACACACACACACACACACACACACACACACATATATATATATATACAGACACACACACACATATACACATATACACATATGTGTGTGTGTGTGTGTGTGTGCAGAGTACGATGGATAAATTATCGTCTAAATTACGCAACAATGAAAATAAAACTGATATCTCATTTTAATAGATATATTTACCAAAATTACAAAAAAATATCCTGAAATACGAAGGAGTAAATTTATTCAATAAAATCGCTATTGGCCTCCAGGGTACTTCGGAATCTCCTGAATCTCTCCGGGGCGGTCTCCTTCTTTAAGTTGGTTAATGCTGCTATAATTCTTGTCTTCAATTCATCTTTGGTGTTACAAGGAATGGTTGGTGATTTCTCACTCAACTGCGCTGCACACTTAATAATCCACAGGGCTGCTGTCTGCGGATTTAGGTGGCCAGATATAAGAGGTGATATGGTCGCAGAAATTGCCTGACAGCCATGATTGGGTTCTCCTGCTACTGTGGCATGGTGCAGTGTCCTATTCTCCGGCATAGGGTCTTCCACCCTCAGCCACCCTCTTGACTCAAAGCAGTACTACCTTTTCAATGCACTTGATTTAGGTCTCTGTGTTGTTGAGTCTGAGGCCTTGTGGGAAGATGAATGTAGACATAATGTCGCCATCACTAGTGATCAATTCAAACACCTTCGTAATCAACATTAGACTTATCTAAATCTTTCCGAATCCTCTGCACTTTCCTCAGATTGACACCCAAACACTCTGAAATGTTCGTATTGGAGTTTCCGGTGAGAATGCCAAGCAGTACATCATGCCATTTCCAAATTTCTGGTGGAGTGAATGGCATCATGGTGCTCTTTTTCTCGCTGACGGTGCCCAACTGACCCTACTATAATGTACAGTCGACAAAATTAAAAACAAAGAATGTGCATCCGCGAAATTAAAAATATAAGACCTGTATATATGTATATGCGCGCACACGATCCGGTGAATTTGACCATTAAAGGCGTGGCTTTCTGTAGCGAGGCCATAATTTACCCTCCTTTTTTCACATCCATGGTAGTAGTAGTAGTAGTAGTAGTAGTAGTAGTAGTGAGACAGTGTATCTCCTAACGGGGGCGGAGAGGAGAAGAAGAAGAAGAAGAAGAAGAAGAAGAAGAAGAAGAAGAAAGAAGAAGAAGAAGAAATCTTTTGTCTGTATTTTCAATCGTATTATGCTACTTTTACCCAACCCATAAAAGCTTTTTTTTCAAACGGTACCTCATGTGTGGTGAACGTGGTGGAAAAGGTGGCAGGGATCATTTGTATTTATTATTATGTTTTATCGTTTTTTGCCTTTTCTTTTGTCTCTTGTAAACATGGAAAAAATTAAAGTCTTAGCCACAACCTAGATATTCACCATTGTACATCACACACAAACCAGAAAATCCAGTTGGTACTTTTGATAAAACAATAACGACTTGCCCACTGATTTAAAACAGGACAACCTCTACATAAACACCTTTTAGTTTTGTCTACATATTCAGAGAAACATTATCACGAGCATATATATATTTACTCATTTTATCTTCTTCTTTTATGTGTCCCTTCAGGGCCATATCTCTCCACACCTTCATATCCTTTATAGCGCTAAGCAGTATTTGTCTTAAAATCCATTTTCTGTTCTCCATTTACAAAAAGCTCTTTAGGTAGGTTACTCAATATTTCCCTCTGCTCTTCTTGCTTTCAGTATGTTTAGAGAGTGTCATATTCTCCAAGCCGTCTTTCTTCATTATACCTACTAGAAACTTCAACTGTCTCTCTGACTCTAAGTACAAATGTTCTTTTTGTTTTCATATTCCATCAAACTTTCTCGTTGCTAATGTGTTCCATTCATGGTATTTCCAGCATCCTTCTGCAGAATCTTTTGTCTCAAGTCTCCTCTTCATCTGTGAAGAAATTGTCCAGAATTCACAACCATATAAAAGTGTTAATATTACATAGCAGTTCTTTGTTTCTAACGGAATTTTCCTAATTCATAAAACTTCTTTTTAGAATTTGGAAGACTTCCTTCCGCTGTTCCAATACACTTTCGAATTTGGTCGTCACATTTTCCATCATCTTGGAAGACGACAGAAAACTTGACACAGAAATCTAATGACGCCTTGAAATAGCGAAAAGAGGCCTTCCAAATGCTAAACAGAGTATTAAGAATCGAGAAAAATTTCATTAGAAGCAATGAAAAAGTACTGACCTACGATATAATATCACTACTCCTATATGGTATCGAATTCTACCCAATATCTTCGCAAAGGAGACTTTAGTCTAAACCGATGAATTCGACGGACAAGGTGTATCTGATTTTTAAAATTATATATTTCTTTTTTTACGTATAAGCAGACACGTCATATTTATAAAGAAAGTGCACAAATGTTTTATTCGACGAATTTCGAACTTTATTCGTCATTAGAAGTTCTGTTTGAATTACTAAAATGTGGAGTTATCATTATTATTATTATTTACATCCATCTTTGTTGTTGTTATCACAACGTTTCAACCGTTTTGCTCTCCGGCCTTCATCAGATATTTGTCGATCCGAATAACTTACAGGGAATGTTGAAGTGAATCCCCTATTTAATGAACGATATCCCTAGACATGATCTGTGGAACAAGAGCACTCTACCACTGTACCTTAAATAAAGGGTTCAGTTTAAAATTACCTGGATCGACAGGCATCTAATATAGACTGGAGGGCAGAACGGCTGAAACACTGTGATAATAAAATCAACGATGAGGAAAATAGTCCCCATCTAAATAATGTAAATTAGATTATCTTAGTAAGTAATCAACATTTGTAGAAGTTATAAGATTATGTATCCCCACTCTTTTAAATTAGCAGTGCCTAGTAAATCAGCCTTCAGAATATTTGCTTTTTTTTTTTTTACTGGCGTTCGAACCTCTGGCATTTGTGGATACATGTAAGTATTTCTGGAATTCTCTGACAAATACACCCACCTCAAACAGAATTCCAATAAAGTTAGCATTGATTTTGTTAAGAAGTCTAGACTAACTTATTTGAATTTTTAAAAAAATCCCCAAAACTGTTTAAGTAGAGTCATCAAATATTAAAGCTACATGAAGCTACAGAATAAATTCTAGCAACGGATTAATTGTCATTTCACATCATTTTCTGCTTTGTTTAATCTATCAAACTCCTAATATGAATCTAAAATATCAAAGTGACTTCTTATATTAAACTTCTCTCATGCAATTAGCATTTAGGTTTTGCGGGGGAAGACTTTACTTTTTTTCATTTTTTTTTAAAAACCGGTTTACCAGCAACAAAAGGAAATGATGTTTGATGACTAACTTGTTACTTAGTTCTTACACCCGATTCAAAAAAAAAAAAAAAAATAAATAAATAAATAAAATAAAATAAAATAAAAAGAACTCTGGGAAACAACCGATAAGTCTTTTTAAATACAAAACCCAATATTCACATTTAATGGATTAGGCTTTTATTGGACACCAGTTTGGGCATGACTGGTCCTGCTCAGATTTGAACAACCTGACAAAACCCAACAAAAATAATCAATTAAAAGGACGACTAAGAATATTAAGTATCTAGATTTAAGCTGAAATGCCAAAATATTAGAAGTATCAACTCATCCCCGAATTGTCTTTATAAAGCCCGCTTCTACCCGAGGACCTTTAGTTATCACAATGGAGCGAGATTGTCTCGGTGCTTGGGCCACCGTTTTGGCACGATGCTTCTCTCCCAATAAGTTCTGCTGTCTTGATTCCTGGATAAAGGTCATATTTTAATTTCGGGTGATATGCCTGCAATTCTTTGGTCAATCCTGGATGGTTTCTTCAAAGATGCTGAAGGTAAATTCTGGATTGTTTCTTCATCAATTGGGCTCGGGGGGAAATTCTTGATTGTTTCTTCATCAAGGGTGTTGAATTTAATGATTAGAGTTGGCATTATACACGTGAGTGTCTGGGATCTGAAACTTAATGCAACTCCTATCAGGAGCGCTCTTTTTCCGAGATGGGCTGCTGTATTGCCATTTTGTGAATTGGATCTGGACCGTGCATTAGTTTCCGGTGGGGGCCTCACGATGCCATGATGAAGACGTTCTTTCTTGCGATTAATCTGGGTGTGTTTTTACATATACCAGATTAGGTATTGCTAGGGTCAAGCGCGGTATATCCTACATATCCTCATGATATACACTTCTTACTTTCTCCCTTTAAGCCCTTACAACAACGCCATTCAATAACTCTCTCCCTTGAGTTGCACTTGGGTTTTGTATTAGTTGGAAAATAGTATAAATAACATTAGTACATAGTATAGTTTCTCCATCCTCTTCTTTAAAAATGTACTAAGCTAGATACCATATCCGTGGAAGTAAAAGTAAAGAAGTAGTGTAACTGTGACAGTATAACTATAGCAGCTATGTGATGGACACAGTATTTAACAACGTTTGATCGTGGAATTACTACAGGTTCTAGAAAGATGGGGCGCTCTATTTTCGAGATTGAAACTGCTTTGCTTTCCTCGGTCAACAGTAGCAAGGGTATATCTCTAGATAACAGATAGATACCCTGGCACAGGAAAACTGTAGCCACGCACAGGTGATACTAGAACTTTTTCGCCAACGATTGACAAAGATGGTAAATACTCAACAAATTAAGATGACGTTAAATCAACATCTCAGTTCATCAGAAATTCGAACGTTTTTCTGGTGATGATTTTTTCAAGCAAAGTGACGCAACACCCCATCATATGCAGGTGACATGCAATTGCTTCCAAGAATACTCTGTGAACTTCCAAGTGCTCTAATGGACCCCCTCCACGCTTAACACTCGCCTGGCTTATGACCCAGTAAGCATGTACGGAACATGTGGCAGATCTCATTAAATACCCTGCAGCCACACCCAAAAAGCCCAACTCATGGAACAGATAGATATATTCATGTATCAACTCCAGCACCCCTTAAACCTCATGCCACGTTGAATATACGTCGTTACTCCGGTGTAATGAATTATGGTGTACTGTTTCTAATGATGGTAATACGAGAATTGAATCTTAATTGCTTAACGATTATATTTATTTCAATATTTCGCCTGTTAACCTCGGCCAGTAGCATAGAGCCCTGTAAAACGCTCAACCGATACGTTGTCCTGATATTCTATCTACAATGTGTATCAGACAGCCCCATATAACTCTGGTGGGGGAGGGGTTGTTTATATATCCATTCTCTCCAACATTGTCCTTGTCACGCTTGTAATACCGGATTCAGGTATGAGATTAAGTACTTCTGCATTTGGCCCCACCCCGAGGATAATCTCAGGTCATCTTGATGGTCTGGTGTGAAATCTGAGTGCAACGTCCATTCTAAAATAATATTTGACTGTCGTTATTTTTGACACTATATTTAATAATAGTCGGTGTCTTTTTTGAGAAGTCTTTTTTTTTTGTAGCAGCATTCATAAAAAATGGTACATCATAGCGAGATTTTGGACATCACAGATAAATTTATATTTAATAATATTGTCGTATCAATATTTGTGCACACCAGATAAGGATCTAAATTATCTGATGTTTGCTTATGCGTTTGTTGCAAAAGCAAAAAAAAAAAAAAAAAAAATCATATCAAAATTAAAAGAGGGAAAAATATTGCAAATAGCTGCATAAAATAAGTATACATGTGAAATCATATCTTTATTTTCTAAAAGAAATGTATTTTGATTACACATTTTATATTTGTATTGCATATTTTTTATAGATATTATTAACAATATAAACACGTGACATCAACCCAACCAATGGAAAACAACGAGATTAAAACTAAACAACAAAGAAATTGAAAAAAGACAAAAAAACAAAAACACTAAACATTTAGAGGCGAATTTTAAGTCAATATTCTGCATATAACTTCTTAGATTCTTCATATTTATCACGCAACCAATAAATACGCCAATATATCCATTTTATTACACTACTAAATCAAAAAACCACACAAACACCACGAAATAAACAAAGAACGCCCACTAGAATTAAGACACGCTTACATACATACTAACTTCACAAAAAATGAACACTTGATATTTACTACGAATAAAAATAATATAAAATATATAAAAATACCGAAACATCTCCGTGCTGCCCTATTCCACCTAATTCTGATGAAGGTAAATTGAGAAACATGTCAAATTTCTAAAAAATTTCTTACTTGTTCATTATTTAATATACATTATTTTTTTTTATTGAAGACGTTTCGTTATTTCACTGATTAATTCATAAAAGTATGTACTTCATTTTATTTATTTTTTCTTTTCCTTTTCTATCAAGAACATTTCCACACCTTATTTTGAGAAAAGG
>CAHIKZ030005556.1:690000-715000 GCA_903632075.3 Acanthosepion pharaonis
TTCATCAGTTGAAGCTGGTGAAAAAGGGATAGAGGTGAAGAACAGATCTGGTTCTACAGAAGGATGCTGAGAATACCATGCATAGAGCATGTGAGCAACGAGGAAGTTTTCGAAAAAATGGGAACGAAAAGGACGCTTTTGCTTCTGATTAGAACCAGACAACTGGACACATAATGAAGAAAGAAGGCTTGGAAAATTTGACACTCAAAGGATGTATTCATGAAAAGAGGGGAAACATGGAAAGATCGAGTAAACATGAAAAGATCAAGCTTGCGTGAATGGATGTCAGGGTGGGGGTTGGGATGTATAGGAAGCGTAGAAAAATTGCTTAGCATTGTATCACATAATGGAGAGCCATGATCGCCCACCTCCTGAAGGGAAATGGGAAAATTTGATTTTTTGATAAGAACTGCGATTGGTGTCACTGACACTGAAACCATAGCGAGTATCCCCCAGGTTAAAAAAACCCAAAAAACAAACAAAAAAAAAAAAAAAAAAAACTATTCATATACGACGAAACAACGAACATTGTTCATGCTGGACTTGTTTTACAGAGAACGCTTTGGAAAATCAATATTCGCAAGAGATTAACATTAAAATCAAGCTTTCATGCCTGGCGACGTCGTGTTTACAATGACATCATTCCATGGAAAATATGAACATAACTTATTCTTCGTACTCCAGCACTGAAAGAATATATACAAAGTAAATATTTGCCATTTTATATAAACAATTAACCTATAAACAATTAACAATACTCTTTCAGTGCTGACAGTTGATGAGTTGTTTTTCTCATCATTTTATTCTATTATCGATCCCACACTCATGTACATTGATATTATTTATGACATCATCTGCGCGCATGCGTATACGTTGGTTCTTGAAAAATAATGCGTAATACACACATTCCTTGTTATGCACTAGAATTCCGTCCTAGAGAAAGAATTAATGCAGTTATAAAATATTGACTCTATCCATCTGGTGGACGATGCCATGTACTCAACAAGAATAGTTATAGGGCACTCAATGAAAACAGAATAAAAAAAAAAAGCTTGCAATGTTATCACTTTAAACTACGTCATCTGAAAACTTTTCTGTCTGCTTTTCTGTATATTGACGTATTTATCTATCTATCTATCTATCTATCTATCTATCTATCTCAAAGGTGAGCAAACTATGGTACTCGATAAAGAAAATCTATCTATCTATCTATCTATCTATCTATCTATCTATCTATCTATCTATCTATCTATCTATTGTATTCTGTTCCTATCTATCTATCTATCTATCTATCTATCTATCTATCTATCTATCTATCTATCTATCTATCTATCGATGTCAGATGTTATTATCCAGGACAATGGGTTCACATTAAAATACTTCTTTCTTGTTATGTGCCATGTCGATCATGGTTCTCCACCTCCCTCTATCCCTTGAAGCTCTCAACAAATTCCTTCCCTCTGCTTTCTCACCCAGACCATGTTCTGCAACCCACTTGCTTAAGCCCGCCAGGTATGTCATGCATTGTTTTCCCTTGTCTCTCTTTCCCTCTATTCGACGCGTGAGTATCAGGTTCTCCAGGCCCTCCTTCCTCATTATGTGTCCCAGAAACTTCAGCTACCTCTTCCTGATGTTAAGTATAAACCTCCTCCTTAACGAACCGATGTTGGCAAGTTGTTTTTTATATACTTCTATATATATGAGTAATATGTCGTGTAAAGTTTCAGCTTAAAATGTCTGTGTATACAAAATATTTATATTGTGTTTGGGGTATCAGGTTTTGTTATGAATACAAATTAATTCCAACATGAATTAATTATGATAAATTTCTTTTCAATAAATAAACGCCACAGAAATATATACATATAATACAATATCCCATCCATTAAATTAAATTATTTTATTATTTGACATCTTAATATTAGCTTCTTGAAATTCATATAACCATCATTGGTATTCAGTTTTATTGATTTCTATCGTTTCGACTTTAACATTACTTGCAGCAATTTTATTGATTCCTAGAGATCTTCTTTTCTGGAGAAGGATACTGAAAATACTATGTACGGGGCGAGTAAGCAACGAAGAAGATGGCAAAAAGAAAAGGACACTTATGCTCAGAATCAAGGGCACCTCGACGTGGTGTAATGGTTCGTAAGCTTGTCTCATTAGAATCATTAAAACAGAATTGTGTGTTCTATCCCCACTGGGTGCCCCATAAATTCGGCCTTGTGCCAGATCTAAGCAACGCTTAGAAAAACACCTTAAGTCGTGTAGGCGAAAGCCTGTGCGAGGGAGTTAAAAATATGTTAAGGCCAAGCGTTTGCTTCCACCCAAGCACCACCGCTACTTGAGGCGCGTCTCCAAAAGGGGAAGTGCTGAGGGGGGGGGGGCAATAAAAAAAATTATGAAAAATATGCTCAGAATCAGCTAGAGAAAGCTTGGACACATATATTCTTTGAAATATAGGGAAGGAGGGCTTGGAAAAATTAACACCCACAGGGCGTGTTGAGGGTAAGAGAGATAGGGAAAACTGCGAACCATCTACCTAAAGAGCTAGTGTGAATGAATGGCTGAACGGGGGACGGTGAGACTTACTAAAGGGAGAAAAACTACTAAGGGGATCGGATGTTTTGGAGACCAATGATCGCCCATCTTGTAATGGCGCATAGAAAAAGAAGATGTAGAAGAAAAAAAAAAAAATTCTTTGTCAGGATATTGTTTTCCATTCTCATATACATTTCTTTTTCATGTCGGGTCTTTCTGCGACTGCTACAGGTACCATGTAACATAGTATGCTGTATGGCCGGGTTATCGGTGACTAAACGGGTTCCACTACTAGGTCTTTTCTGGTGAGAAGGGTGACTAGACACCTAGCAGAATTAAATGCAAAACCTCTCAAAGAGATAATGGAGCTTTTTGTAGGGGCAAGCACACTACAAGACTAATTGTTTAGTACACTAAATTGCATTTTATTACTCCACCCTGAAAGAGCCAATCTTTCGTTTTGTTTTTTTACAATCATTTGACAGTTGTCAGTCATTAGTACCTAATCATTATTATAATATGATAGCTTTCTTACGTGACTAATACTTGACAATTACCCTAAGACCAGGACCATGCATAATATCAACAATGATCTCAAAAGCATTAGTAGCACAATGCGGTATACGAGCTAATAGATAAATATATATATATATAAATTTGATTAGATGTTGTATATGGTTATAGGACAACTGACCCCTGAACAATTGCCCTCGTAGGACACTGTACTCGGTTAATGGAAACGGCAAATTTCAAAAACGTTTTGCTTTTACTTCAATAACAAGGATAAATTTCTAAAAGCCATCTTGAAATTTATGGGATTATCCTGAACTGACAGGTTTGGGGAGAAGCCGCAAGCCAATAACTGGTCTGAATTCAGTGTTTGAACTGATCACTGTACAACTATAATTCTCCCAAGTATATACAATTTTTATATCAGCTCAGCATAGAACTCTTCCAAAGTGAAAGTGGTAAAAAAAAAAAAAAAAGCTTATTATAAGGTAATTGTTGTATTTGTGGATATCCCACAATTCGCAGTTTTAGTAGTATAATTACAGTGAAAAAATATAAATCTTATTACTGGATAATATTTCTTATGCATTTATAATTGAATAATTGTTTTTAGTGGATAACAGATACAACCTGAAAATAAAACTATATATACACATGTGTATATATATGTATGTTTGTGGATGTATATGTGTGTGTTGACACCTATTATATATGAGATTGTTTGTGTGTATGTGTAGGTATGGAAACTTTGGTATGTCATTACTGCCACAGTAGTTAGTCTATGTGTGTATATATGTTCATATGTGTATTGGTGCGTGTATATATGTGAGTATGTGTGCATAAATGTGTGTATATATGTGTGTATATATGTTTATATGTATGTATGTGTATGTGTACTTGTTATCATAGATATGTATATGTGCGTATATGTTTATATATTTATATGTATGTATTTCTGTGTGTATATATATGTATATGTATGTGTGTATGTATGTAAGTATGTATATGTGTGTTAGTTTGTGTTTGCTGCCGCGTGTATATATGTGTATATATGTATATACGTATGACAGTACACTTATTTCTGTAGGTTTTCTTTATCCTGTTTTCCTTCGCCTAATATATAATGAAACTATTATCAACTTATATGATTAAAATATGTTTTTATTGATATTTGTGGTTTTGGAATTTTCGTTTTAATATATTAAATAATATTATTTTTAACCATTTTTATCTTTGTATATTTGTTCGCTTAAGTTATATTTTAATAAGTGGCTAGGATTTGATTAATGATACTTTCAGTCTTAAATATTTATTGGTTGTGGTATCTGATTGTCAAGGTCAATGTCTGTGGATGTGTGTACATGTATTTATCGGTGTCTATGTGTATGGAGAGTGCATTCACTTTTAATTGTGTGTGTGTGTAGGTGTTGGTTTCCCCGTTTCCTTTTTCATAAAGTGCTGTGGAGATGTTCCTGTCTCGTCGCTTTTTTGTGTGTATATATATCTAAATATGTCTGGGTGCTTATGTATTATAATCTGATTGTGTTTTTGTTGTTTTGCGCGTGAGTTTAAGACCCCATTCACACACTTTGGATTAAAATATATATATGTATTGTCAAATGACCGGATATTGTAGCGTCTGTTCTAACGTAATTTCAACGAAGAAATAAATTGAATAACATATGTATTTTTTCTTTTCTCCTCAGTAATTTTATAGTTTTTAAACTTAATAGTGATTAAATTTGGATTTTAAAATTGGCAGTTTTTAATTTTAATATCAAATTTTATCATATAATTTAATAATTATTGGTTAGAATAAATTCTTTTTAATATTACCCGTATTTTAAAGATCTGAATATCTATTGTAAAATGATTTCGTTGTCAAGCTTTTGAATCTTCGTATACTTGAGTTTTGATTGGTCATTCTAGCTTTTGTAACAATGTTTTCCCCTAGCGAAGGATCGTTAATTAATTTGAAACTTTTAAAACCATTTATTTTACATTCAGCATCATCACTTGATAAGACACCAAGGATGTTGAAACAAAATGGCTATTTTTGTAGTGATTTTATAACATTTATGTTATAAATTTTTTTTTTATAAAAAATAATTATATATATATATATATATATATATATGTGTGTGTGTGTGTGTCTGTGTGTTTGTGTGTGTGTGTGTGTGCTCTCGGAGACACTTCGATAGAGCTCTCTAGAGAAAAGGGTAAATTTAATAAAAACAGTGGCTGCTGCTGCTATGAATGCATTAGTCTTCAAGTAAGAATTGAGTTCTCTTAGCCACTGGCGTATATCGTATAGAAAAATGCTAAAATTTCCCTTTCTCTCTGCCGTGCGCTGACGGCTTAGAGGTAGGATCTCGGATCGGTCGAGTTTCGACCCCGGCATGAAGCAGTCGGACGTCTTTCCACATTGAAGGGCTGTGTTACAGTGAAACAGTCCGTCTGTGTATGACTATATATATATATATGTGGCTGCAGATATCCTGAAGATGAACCATAGTGTCAAAGTTGCGTGTTAACCTCCATGTCCACTTTTATAATTACATACGCTCTATCCCTGATATTGAACACTTTAACCCATAAATATAGCATAACTTAAAACTATATTTTTTTATATATATATATATATATATATATATATATATATAAAACAGACCACTTTAAGGTTCCATGTAATAAATTATTTCACCACAGCCCATTTAAAAGCTCTGGATCATCAGACTTTAATTCAAAGGTTGAAATGAAAAATGAAATATATATATATATATATATATATATATATATATATATATATATATATGATTGGTGTATACGTAATAAATTCCAATAACCAATAAATACTATTCTTACAGAGCGAATATAATTATTTATTCGAAAATTATAACATAAACATGTTATAAAATCACTGCAAAAATAGCCATTTTGTTTCACCACTTCTAGTGTCTTATCAAGTGATGGTGTTGAATGTCATTCATGGCCTCTCTTATCAAAAAAAAAAAAAAGAAAAAATACCAACGCATTTCTTTACCTACAGTTTTGTCTTTCATTCTGACCTGAAAAAAAAACAAAAACAAAATCAACTGTTGTTTGGCGAAACGCGTCGTTTTCCCCTTCAACAATGACATTCAACACCATCACTTGATAAGACACCAGATGTGTTGAAACAAAATGGCTATTTTTGCAGTAATTTTATAACATGTTTATGTTATAATTTTCGAATAAATATTTATATATATATATATATATACTTTCCACATTATCACAGATTTTCTTAAAATATATTTGTATATGCATACCTTAGTGTGCGCGTATATGTGTGTGATAGATAGATAGATAGATAGATAGATAGAGAGAGAGAGAGAGAGAGACGGCCGCTTTCCTGTTTCCGAGTTTAGCCACTGCTTTCTCCGCACCATTTGATAGGCCCAACAGGCACGAATGCGGCTTTTAAGCTCAATTAGGTGAACCCACCCTCCTCCATATTGCTATTAACTCCAGTCGAGCTTGAGGGTCTTATTCGTCTGCAGCCAGCCACTGCATTCTAAACACCCATTTCCATCTGTCTCGGTTGCGTGCCAATGTCTGAGTCTTTGTGAATGATATTCTTGTCCAGTCAGTAACATTGTCAGCGCCCATTTTTCCCCCTCTGTCTGCTTTTTTCTTCATTTCCCTAAGATAGCAGTTTGTAGGATGGCGGTGGAATGTTCCTGAACTCTTATAACGTACGGGTTCATTCTACTCGACATTTCCTCGACGGTGGATATGAGGCTTCCCAACGAGCACGTTTCTTGTCTGATGCTGTTGCGCACTGCGTCATTTCTGATGCGGTCAATGATGGTTCGAATTCAGCATCCGTCTTTCCTTAACTTTTTGTTACACACATACACACACAATGAGACACGCACGCACACACGCATATATTTATATATAGGACGGGGAACAGATATTCGTACACATACTGATTTTTAAATAAATTGTATTTCCAACTAATGAATAAACATACTTTTTATACTGTAAACAGATGCGTAATAACTGAATATGCATAGAAAACAGAAACAATGATTTAACAGAAATAAATCCCATTTATCCATTTTAATGGGTGAAAAAAGTATTCGTACAATACCAAAAAGGATACATAATCTTCATTTAATATTTTGTAGAACAGCCATTATTCACTTCTGCATCAAATAACATCTTCTTGTAGTTCTCAATTAAGGATATGCAAATTATAGTTGGTATTTGTTCTATTCTTCTTCTCACGCGGTTTTCAGGTCCGAGATGTTAGAGCTCTCGATTGGATTTGAATTTTTAAATAACGCCGCAGATTCTCAATCTATGGACTGATTTGGCCATTTCAGGATATTTACATTATTTTCAGCAAGCTATTTCTTCTTAGATTTTGCAGTGTGCTTAGGATCATTATCTTGTTGGAAGATCCAATCAGGAAGAAGTTCAAGATTTTCAGCCGAAATCATTAAATTTACTTCCAAAATATTTCGATATGCTGCGGCATTCATTCTACCATCTATTACTGATATGCTGCCAGTACCTTTTGCAGAAAAAAACATCCTTAAACCATGATGCTGCCACCACCAAATTTCATTGTTGGAATTGTGTTCATTTGTTTGAAGGCATCGCCATTTATCCTCCACACATGATTTCTAGAATTATGTCCAAACAACGCAGTTCTGGTTTCGTCTCTCCAAAATCCTCTTTCCTAATACGATTTTTCTTTATCTTTATGTTCACAAACGAATTTCAACATGGCATTTCTGTGTCTTTTCAATAGCAGTGGCATTTTCGGAGGGGAGTGTGACTTTAGATTGTTTCTATGAATTTCATTGCTTATTGTCCGTTTAGTGACACCGATTCCTGATGAAAGCAAATCATCCTGAAACTCGTCAAGAGTTGCAGGATGATTTGCTTTCATCAGGAATCTGTGTGAGCAATCATTGAATTTTGTTTAATTTGAAGCATTAATTTCCTCGAAGATCTTGGAGAAATGGAGCACCTGTTCTTCTTTGGTTTTCAAGTTTTGAGTTTTTTTTATACCTTACAATGAATGAACTAGTGGTGATAAATGGTATATTCAGGTTATCTGAGATTTTCCTGTAACTTTGACCTTCTTTCCAGTACTTAACAATCAATTCTTTTTATGAATTTGTCAGTTTTATACCTCTTTCCATGATGATAACTTTCTTGCACGAATATCAATTACAGAATATTCTGTTTGTATTTTTTAGGCTAAAAATAACTACTGATAACATTATTGGAACATTCTAGAATATTCCACTTGAATAATCTAGAGTATTAAAAATTTACAGGTTTAAAAATCTAAAATTTGCATTCTGCGAATGAATATAATATATATATATATATATATATATATATATATATATATATATATATATATATATATATATATATATTTTTGCCAAAATAATATCAACACGTTTATCTATGAAACATTTTATTAAATTTTTCGAATTTCTGAATTAGTTGTTTATGTCGTCATTAAATTTGCCAAATTTCATATTCATTTTTTAAAATTTTCTTTACTTTGTCCGAGGATTATTTTGTGTATATTTATGCAACTGTTTTTTTGTTTATTTCCGGCATTTTCACTTTTGATGGAACGAATTTCAGATCACTCGAGATGACGTCATTTAAACGGTCAAACTGAAATTTGTATGTCTATCTATTTTTTAAAATCCTGCTTTAATATACGGTCCCCTATGGAGAAAGACTTGTTCTCTTTTATTAAAACAGCCTCTATAATTTGGAGTCATTTTTTTTTTTTGCACTGTCTACTGTATAAAATGTTGGTGTTATCTACTAAAATTTGTCTTATCTTAATATTATTTTGCTTATTTGTCACATGTTCATCTATATGTGCATGAATTGTGCAATATTTTGACAAATGACAAGTCAAATACATTCGAATAAGATATTGTACATTTGGATTAAAATTGCGGATAATCTAACCGAAGTTCATGTACTGCGCAAGTATTTTCAACACTGTATCAATCTTTATCAAGAACTGTTTTTCTTTTTTTAAAGAGCCGGAATATATGTATAACCTATTTCTAATTTTGGACTAAATACTTGTGAAATGACACATACTCATCTAAAAATGTCTCGTTACTGGCTGATGGCTAATGAAGAGAGTTAAGGAACACGTGAATAAACAACTTTATGGATTACCTTTTTAAGAAATAGCAGAAAATGTACTTACACCCATTGTCAACATCCCCAGAGGCCAATAAGCACACACACTTATATATATATATATATATATATATATATATATATATAATTTTAAGGGTATGCTATAAATGATCAATATTAGTGATAGAGCGTAAATATAAAAGTGGACACTGAGGTCAACACAGTTTGTTTCAAGCTTGATAGGCTGCAGATTGCCTTTAATCATGAAACAGACTGTCGCCACTTGATGTTACTCTCAGTATTCATATGCATCTTTCATTGAAAACGGTCGACAAGGAACATTTAGCCCTATCTTTTATTGAATTTTTACAGCAATCTAACATGTTCCCGTTTTTCGGAGGTCAAGGAATACAGGAATCCATAGTTATAATTGTTCCATGCACTTTCGGATACTTTTGTAGCCATTATCAAGGATGTGTTTTGGATGGTGAAATTCTGTATGTGGCTATATATATATATATATATATATATATATATATATATATATATATATATATATATATGCTCGATTTCTCAATATACAGTACTTTACTTACAAATACTGCTTACCGTCTATCTATCTATCTATCTATCTATCTATCTATCTATCTATTTGGATTGATTAATGAGGAGTAATAAGTGTGCGAACGTACGTGCCTGGCTTGTTTATTTTGTTAGCTACGGACTGGTGCTTGTGTCTCATCTCAGGGAAGGAAACATAAGAATTTCAACATAAGGAAAATCTTTTAGACCGACTCGTGTTTTATTTGGGAAAGCCATATGTGCTTTGGATAAATATGGCTGGTGAAAACACAAATATTCGTGAAAACATTCCTTAGCTGAGAATAGATAACTCTTTGTTTCGAAAAGCTAACGACACCCAATTTCCAAACAAGCGATTAATAATAATAATAATAATAATAATAATAATAATAACAACAACAACAACAACAAATATACTGATGCTACACCACGAGAGACTCTTATGGCTTCTGAGCTTAAATGACTAGAAATGTTAACATGTACGTATTTTGTCTTGGTGAATTAAGATGGGTTTCCGTAAATATCCCATTCAGTGCCACATATTAGCGGAGTCACGGTGGAGTAATGTCTAACGGCTCGGAATCGGAGTGCCGAGTTCTAATTCGAACCGAGTTCATTACATTAATTTGGGAAAGGTAGGAATCCATCTCTCTCTCTCTCCTCTCCCCAACTATGATTAAATAGCAGGACAGACTGGGCCGTATAGGAGAAGAAAAAACTGACAGAGCCCAAACTTCTACAAGCTTAAAAATAAGCTAATAGAATTTTGGGCTCTGTCAGGCAATATTTCACTTGAAACACGACTGCGACTACTGCAGCAATACATATGGTGTCCCTACGACCCTAAAGGGATACGGGTTTTATTAAACACATATTGTCAGCTGCCTGCCCATAACAAGTTTGGCACGTCTCCTAGGGATTGATGTACTCTACACATCTGTGCATAAGCGGGAGAAATGGGATAGCATAATGGCCTTGGTGTCAAGAAGATTGTTTCATTAATACGTTTGAAGGCAGACAACGCGAATTGGTCGTCATATCTAGATACTTGGGGCGCCTTCAATCGGAGACAGTCTTAGTAGTCTCGGTTACCTAAACTGAAAGTATTTCTAACTGGACCCTACTTGTAAGGTCATATACTACTTATGTATGTCACCATATCACTCACATTTGGCTGCGATGCATGTGCCTGTTATACACATCAGAAAAAGTGTCATGATAGGCACATTGCATTTTGTGTATTTGTATAGCAGTGTCACTTTGTTTGCATACTCTTCTCTCACTCAATAATAATAATAATAATAAATTAAATCTTTAAATTATTTAAAAATTTAAATTATTAAATATAATACACACACACACACACACACATATATATATATATATATATAAATATTTTGTTTTTTTTATGTAACAACTGAGGGGCAGTGTGCAAAATCTTGACGCACAGAAGTCATAACCCCATTCACGTCTATACGCAAAAAAGCTACTGCGCTGACAAACTACAAAGTAAACTCCTTCTTTCCCTCTCTCTGCGAACTACGATCAAAGCGAAAGGAGTGATGGAAAGTGGCCCCGAAAAGAAACAGATTGATTATTGCAAAGAAAGAAAGACTGAATGAGAGAGAGAGAGAGAGAGAGAGAGAGAGAGAGAGAGAGAGAGAGAGAGGCATAGAAATAGATTGGCAGCGAGGACAAAACTTGGCCGAGGTTTATATTTTATTTCAGCCTGAATTAAACTTCGCACACAATAAGGATAAAATACGAATATCTTTTCCTGAGGTACAGTATACGATTTATAAGCAATTGTACACTTCAATTAACGTTAACAACGAACTATTTTAAATTACAAAATTGTATTTGGATTAAACGAAAATTACTTACAATATAATACATATTACTTATAAAACATCCCTTTCTGCCGTCAATTTCGATGGCACGGCTACACTAGTAATAATAATTATTATACCTCTGGTATTTTGAGAACGAATCAGCCAACCCAAGCCAGATGACTGAATCTGATTGTCGTAAACAAGAAGACGAACACATGCCAAATAGTGGATTTCTCTGTTCTGGCTGACCACAGATTAGATCTGAAAAGAAAATGAAAAAGATAAATATCTCAACTTTGCCAGGCAACTGAGAAGGTTGTAGAACAGGAAAATAGCTGTCATGCCAGTCATTATCAGAGCGCTGAAATTTAAGGGAATAGTTAGAATCATCAAACCGACACAGATGCTGTTGTTATTGCTTGAAAATAGATAAAAAACCCGAACTTTTAAGATAAAGATTTAATGTTGTTATAATAATACAATAATAGTGTGTCAGCCTATAATGAACATAAAAATAGGCATGCGTGGGTGAAAGTGGTGTTCCACTGAGAACTGTGCAAGGGACTACATTATTAACTTACAAGCTAATCCTAGATATTTTTACTCTATAAACCAATCATATGTACACAAACCAGAATCTGCCCTAAACAATAAAACGCATAAAATCCTCTGAAACTTTCAGATTCGAATAAATTCCCCAACCCAGGCCAGACGACCGGATCTGCTTTGCGTAAACAAAAAGTGATTTGGACGATTTCAACCAATCAGAAAGAAGCTCAGCAATTGTTATTAATTCATAAGTTTTATTTAATAACGGTTGTAAATCACTTAAGTATTTTTGTCTAACAAATAGAAGTACCGGCACGATTAAATTATTTCCTTCAATTCCTGCCATGCCCTTGATATATCGATAAATAAAATCAACCAAACAACCAACATGAGAGAACTCTTTCATAACTTTAATTCATATAATATCCTACAATTTCTTAAAGAAATCAAATTGTATTCCGAAATATAACTTCAACAAAACCACAACATAAAACGCACATATCACTACCTCTCGTAATTATGTCTACACAAACATGTACAAAATCTGAGTAACATCTACCATGCATCCAACTATGAAAGCAGAATAACGTATATCATTTATTACTTGAAAGCTCTTAACAAAATTAAATTTCTGCATTAAATGATCCATAAGGAGCTTATATGCCGTTAAACAAATCAATCGAATTAGAATCAAAATCCTATTCTGACATTCACATCCTTCCTCAGTTGGGAATAAGTGTCAAATAATCGACAACATTTTTTAAGCCACGCAAACAGGACCACCTTTCGTCTTTACAGAAATTTCACAGGTGCAGCTATAGAAATTTACCTGGGAAGTGTCATGGCAGACGACGGAAAATGTGACTCAGAAATCCGAAGTTGCATTGTAAAGGATTTTTTTAATCAATTCACTCCAAGAAAGGCGATAATACCACTAAGATGCAAGTCTTCTGGGAGTGAAAGAGAATGATAAAACTTTAGACTGAAGCGGAAACCCAATCATAAACAGGAAACAAGAGATGAAACTCTACTTCTGTTCCAAAAATTACAGTTTACACTGGAAATCAAGTGACAGCAAGCCACCACAGTAATTTTTATTTATCCAGCCATATTTGTTCCCAGTGCTCTAACTACGATCGGTAATACCTTCATCTTCATCCTCCACAATGACAATGTTTCCTGACAATGTTTATATACTTATAAACCTTTTGATTATATTTTAATATTGTTGGCTGCTATTAGCGAAAACGTTGTTTTCTCTTTGGTCACCACAATCTCTGATCTGGCTGGATCAAAAGATCTGTTTGAACCTCAACTTTCCAGAGAAAACTCTGTCTTTTTCATTTTGCTTAGTGCATACATGACTGGTTTGTGTGGTTGAATTGTAGTCGTTTGCACAGTTCTCAGTGGATCATTCTTCTCACCCAATTCTGTGTACTTGTATACTTTTCTTGAACTAACTTGCTCATCAGGAGTATGATTCTTTCTGCCTAATATGTATATGTTAGTCTCTTATTTCATCTATCATATATATATCTTGATCTATATATATATATATATATATATATATATATATATATATATATATATATATATATATATATATATATATATATATATATATATATATATATATATATATATATATATATATATATATATATATATGTATATAGTGGTACTCGTTTGGAAAAAACCTAGGATAGCTCAACTTGCAATAGAACAAATCGGTACCCGAGGAAAAATAGGAGGGCTTTACCCTGAAGATCCCTTGACACTTGAGGTGAAACCTAGGTAGGTTTGCCTGGCCTCTTAGGATTATCTTATATATATATATATATATATATATATATATATATATATATATATATATATATATATATATATATGAGCCGCAACCTTTTTTGAAACTTGTTTTGTTGAAGATAATGGAATTTTTATGAATTTTATTGATTTTGTTTAGTATTCTAAAATTATCCCATTTGGTGTCTACTGTCCCACTCGTTTTTGGACAATTCCTTAGCCATTTGCAAAGGGTTCGTTGTTAACTAATTTCTTTTCGCGGTTTTCTTTTAAGATGGAATTGTGTGAACAAAAAATATGCATCACGCAATTATATCTTAAAAGATAACTGAAAAGAATTTCAAAATAATTAAAAATAAACCCCTTGACGATGGCTAAAGTAGTGACCGAAAGCGCTTGGGACAATATACACTATGGACAATTTTCACATTCTCTTACTCCAACCAAACAGGGAAAAAAAAATAAGAATACTAGGAAAAAAAAAATTCATGAAATTTTCCTTGTCTTTCATATTGAATGAAACATTTATATAGTCATCCACGGTGAGACTGTAGCTGAATGACGGATGAGTGTAGCCAGACATCCGAATAACTCAAGCCTGGATCGAAACCCGACTGTTGCTAAATTAGTCGGAGATTTTACCTCTGACCTATCAGCACCGATAGTGCCAGAGGCTATCTATATATCTATATATATCATATATATATATATATATTATAATAATATATATATATAGATATATTATATATATATATATATATATATATATATATATATATATATATTATGCACTGTTCCATTAGAACATGTAGATATCCTCTACAAAACCGTACATCTTGTTCCAATGCTAAAAAATTAACCTTTCTTCAGGTGGGAAATCACGATGCTACTAAAATATTTTATTCCAAAATACAGTTAACAAAGCACATCTTCCACTTCCGTCATTGGAAAATTTCCCATAAAAGGCAAAGGTTGTCACTTGACCTCTAGTGAAAGATACCTGTTACTAATGGTGTGAAAATTCGATGAAGGAAGAATGACATTAATAAATGAAAGCGGAGAGGAAATAATACTTTGGGGAATTATGGGAGAAACTTTGGTGTAACCATATAAACAAATGCTGTAAGCAAAAAGCAGATGTCATTGAAAGTAAATAAAAGTAAATCATTGTGAGACTTTTAGATTGCTCTCATCCAAGCCAGAAGACTATTTGGGTAGGTTGATTTTACGACCTGTCAACACTTACTGCACTGTTTAATGTCGAAATCTATTATTATTATTATTATTATTATTATTATTTTTATTTTCTTTGATTTCTGGCGTTTACACATTTCTTTCCGGGTCTCACCCAGGGACCTAAGGTTAGAAATGGCATCATGACACTTTCCACTGACAAAAAAAAAAAAAAAAATTTTACATAGATAAAGCCCTTCGTAAAGTGTGGGCTGTAGTTGTGAGGACAATTTTTTGTATTTCTTTGAGGCATGGACTTCCGGGAATCCCTTCAGTTACTCTACTGGAATCTTTTCCAACCAATCCTAGGGTTCCAATTACAACAGGGATTGTTGATATTCCCATGTGCCACATTTTTGAGATTTCGATTTCAAGGTCCTTGTATTTTGACAGCTTTTTGAATATCTTCAAAGATACATTGCAGTCTGCAGAGACTGTCATATCAATAAGGAGGCACTTTTTTGTTTGTGGTCTTTAATAACAATATCTGGGCGGTTGGCTTTGATTGTTCTGTCAGTGTATATTGTGTAGTCCCATAGAATTGTAACAGGTCCTATCTCCGTAACCGGGTATGGGTGGTGTTCATACCAGTTTCTTTCAGTTTCCTTCCCGTAGGAGTTGCAGATTTTCCAGTGCAGATATTGGCCCACTCTGTCATGCCGGGTTTTATATTCAGTGGGTGCCAATATCGTGCAACCTGATACAAGATGATCAATCGTTTCTGGATATTTATCACAGAATCTGCATTTTGGGCTGACACAATATTTTTAGTATATGTGCTTGATAATTCCTAGTTAGCAAGCATTGGTCCTGTGCAGCTAGGATAAAACCTTCAGTTTCAGCTTTCAACCCCTGCACTACGTAGCCACTGATGGGTACGGGTTTTGTCTACGTCAGCTTGTTTGGTACGGGCAGAGTATTGGCCATGAAGCGGTTTATCTTTCCATCGCTTCTGTATCTGGTCGGTTGCATTCGTCTTTGCTGTCTTTTTTTTAAAGTATTTTGCAGTTTCAGCCAGTGTATTGTGCTGTAGTTGCATCTCTACGCCCATTTGAAACTCCATTTTGAATTTGTTGGCTTCCTTTATTACGGAGTAAAGACGCTTACTACTTTCATGTTCCTTGACGCATACCATCATCCAGTCTTCTGTAGTTTCCAAGAATCTTCGGAGGCCAATTGTTGTAGTTTTGTAGGACAGTTCTCGTTGAACTAATCCTCTGCCTTCTTCGGATCTGGGCACATACAGACGATCAACATCAGCTTTGGGATGATGCATGCGATAGCAAGTGAGAAGCTTTCTTGTTTTGGCGTCCATTCGCTTAATTTCAGCTATGGTCTAGTTAAGGACATTAAAGCTGTATTGCACCACAGGGACAGCCAATGTGTTTATGGCTGATATTCTGTTTTTTGAGTTTAGCTCAGTATTTAGTACCAGACGTACACGCCTGTAGTACTCTTTTCTTATTTTTTCCTTCATTTGGGGGTGTTGTATGCCATCTCCTTCGCTTGAGTTTGAGGTCATCCATGTAGAGTAGTTTAATATTATTATTATTATTATTATTTTATCAATAGAATTTATCTTCTTGAGGCATGGTTTTAACAAGACACCTCACAACTCAAGAACTGTTCGAAGAATTCTTCTAGAATAAAGGTTGGCACTTTTATGGAGATCTACACTCTTGGTCTTAATGCCAATTTTACCTAAGCGCTCATTCATGCTTCTACGGTGTGTTCCAAGTGCATCCATTACTAGAGAAATTACTTCAACAGTCTGGTCCCATAAGTTTTTCATCTCCTGAGCTAGATTCTGGTATTTTTCAGTCTTTTCCGATTCTTTGCTGTTCACTCTTGTATCATAGGGTACAATAAAGTCTAATAATTTGACACTGGTTACTCTCCTTATTTATATCAATAAGGTCAGGCCTCCGTTCTTCAATGATACGATCTGTCTGGACCGAGATATCCCAAAATATCTCGTGTCATTTTCTACCACTACATCTGGTTGATATTCATACCATTTATTATTATAATCATTGCCAAACAAATCTCTTGATGCAATTCTTCCAATATTTTGCACCACTTAGAGCGGATTTTAAAAGTAAAATTAAAGAAAAGATAGTGTTTAACAATGTTTAATATCTCGACAGTATTTCTGTCTTCGTCAAGTTATGTTTAAAATTGCATCCAAGTATAAAAATATGAAAAATAAGTCTGTACAAATGTCGCTTTGTCTTGAGAAAAATGGTTGTATTGGTAATCAACGCGACAAAGCGAATGAAACTCTGCCAGCGGGAATGAAATGCAACTTAAACGTAAGTAGCATGATAGGCCTATCCCATCTTCAAATTTTCCGTTAGTTGACATACTTAGTAAGAATAATTATTTAAATAATTTAATATTAATGTTATGGAACTCTCTTGCCATTTTGTTTTTTCCTTTAGTGTGGTATGTTAGTAGTTTTCATATGTAATTATCTTTATGCTTTATTATTATTATTATTATTATTATTATTATTATTATTATTATTATTATTATTCTATTGGAGACTGCAAGATTATTATAAAAAAGATATTTGACATCTGAGGAAATTTTGAACAGCCAATTGCGTGAATTATTATTATTATTATTATTATTATTATTATTATTATTATATTTGGGTTTAGAAGCATTCACTTGATTCAGGAATAGGTAGATATTGGCCGTTCGAATCTGTCAGCATTTCTTGGTCGGTGGCCATATCGGGTCGTTTTACCCTTCTGCATGAGATGCGTGTGGTATATTCTAGGCCCTGTCGACAGGGTAGACAAGAGGTTGGCTCTCAGTTTTGTGAACAAATGTAAGGAGCCCGAAAATAGGCCTAGTATTAGGCTATCATACCGGAAATGTTATAAGTGTAACAGTAATACCTGAAATGAGAGGAAAGATGAGAGAAGGTGGACATTCAAAAGACAGAGGCGTGTATACTGTTCATGGCAGTATTGAAGTCTGCAAGAATATTAAAAAAAAGTATTTGACACTTGAGGAAACGTTTAAACAGCCAAGTGCGTGAAGTATTATTCTTTTTCTTCTTATTATTATAAAGCACGGTTCACTTATTTCAGTCAGTTATGTGCCATGCGTGATACACGCTTAGTCGATCATGTATCTTTCTATAAATGACTGACTTTTTTTTTCCTGCAGTAGTTTACTATTTCTTTCTGTAGCAGACCAAGGCTGTAGAACCCGGTCTGTCCTGCTATTTACCCATAGCTGAGCCGGGGTGGGGGAGAAAAATAGGATCCATATTTTCCCAAGGATATTAGCAGGTATATGAATGTAATGGATTCGAATGGATTCCTAAATCCGAACTGACCTATCAGCGCCGATAATACCAAAAGTACTGTGTGTATATGTATGTATGTATATATATATATATGTGTGTGTGTGTATATATATAAATAATCGACTCTCCCGTCGAGATTCGACGTATGAGGGTCAAGCAGATCAGTTCCCAGGAAACCGACAGCCCGACACCGGCACATGAGATTTGATTATAGTGGTGAAGGCTTCGTGCAGGACCATCCACACTTTTTGAAGGGCCGAATACAGAAACCTGGGGCACCGAATACCACAAGGTTCCCAAACGACCCTCCACAGGTTTTGAATTCAGAGTTGTCCTTCTCCTAGACCAGTTGCCATATATATATATATAATGCACTTTTCCATACATACCTTTTTACATAACTACTACAAAACTTTAAATCTCGTTTCAACGTTAAAAATTAAAGTTTCATCAGGTGGGAAATCACAATGCTACTAAAATATTTTATTTCGAAATACAGTTAACGAACACATCATCCACTTCCGGCTTTGGAAAATTCCCTATAAAATGTAAAAAGGATTTACATATGGAGAAAGAAAGAAAGCTAAGTGATTAATAACAGCAAGATAGAGAGAAGAGAAATGAAAGAAACCCACCCTAAAAAAGGAAATAAAGGTTGAAAAAAAAGAGGAGGAATGTGAGATAAAAAAGAAGCAACAAATTCAACCAATGAAATTCCGTCGAAAGAGAATTCGAATTTAACCGGTAACATAGCGAGTTAGGTTAATGTTTCTATGGCAAAAACAAATACAGATTAGGCAGAGGTAAAGACGAAAGGATCAAACACCTAATAAGCAAGTTATAAAGTATACGAGTACACAGGATTGGGTGGGAAGAATGATCCACTGAGAACTGTGCAAACGACTACAATTCAACCACACAAACCAGTCATGTATGCACTAAGCAAAATGAAAAAGACAGAATTTTCTCTGGAACGTTGAGGTTCAAACAGATCTTTTGATCCAGTCACATTAGAGATTGTTGTGAACAAAGAGAAAACAACGTTTTCGCTATACCAGCCAACCATATTAAAATATAATCAAAAGGTTTATAAGTATATAAATATTGTCAGGAAAACTGTGGAGGATGAAGATGAAGGTATTACCGATCGTAGTTAGTGCCCTGGGAACAAATATAAAAAATAGAAAATGGCTGGATAAAAAAAAATAACTGTGGTGGCTTGCTGTCACTTGATTTCCAGTGTAAACTGTAATTTTTGGAACAGAAGTAGAGTTTCATCTCTTATTTTCTGTTTATGATTGGGTTTCCGCTTCAGTCTAAATTTTTATCATTCTCTTTCACTCCCAGAAGACTTGCATCTTAGTGGTATTATCGCCTTTCTTGGAGTGAATTGATTAAAAAAATCCTTTACTATTTCAATGCAACTTCGGATTTCTGAGTCACATTTTCCGTCGCCTGTCATGACACTTCCCAGGTAAATTTCTATAGCTGCACCTGTGAAATTTCAGTGACTGTAAATATTAATAAAATAGAAGTGGTGCCAATTTGAATTGCTGAAGAAAATGGAACAGAACTTCCCTGTTCCACAGGTAAAGGATGCTGACCAAAGAATAGGCAACAGGAAATGCAGGATTTCTTATAGAGATTTTCTACTTTTTCTAGGTTACTGACTTGTTTATTTGAAAGGAAAACCATTACGCAAAAGAATGACAATGTACTAAAGATGAAAGGTGATCCTGTTTACGTGGGTTAAAAAATGTTGTCGATTATTTGACACTTATTCCCAACTGAGGAAGGATGTGAATGTCAGAATAGGATTTTGATTCTAATTCGATTCTGATTTGCTTAACGGCATATCAGCTCCTTATGGATCATTTAATGCAGAAATTTAATTTTGTTAAGAGCTTTCAAGTAATAAATGATATACGTTATTCTGCTTTCACACTTGGATGCATGGTAGATGTTACTCAGATTTTGTATATATACATGTTTGTGTAGACATAATTACTAGAGGCAGTGATATGTGCGTTTTATGTTGTGGTTTTGTTGAAGTTATATTTCGGAATACAATTTGATTTCTTTAAGAAATTGTAGGATATTATATGAATTAAAGTTATGAAAGAGTTCTCTCATGTTGGTTGTTTGGTTGATTTTATTTATCGACATATCAAGGGCTTGGCAGGAATTGAAAGAAATAATTTAATCGTGCCGGCACTTGTATTTGTTACACAAAAATACTTAAGTGATTTACAACCGTTATTAAATAAAACTTATGAATTAAAAAAAAAAAATTGCTGAGCTTATTTCTGATGGATGAAATCGCCCATAACGAGGCCATTTGTATTGTTTAATCTTCTAGGTTAGTTTCGTTTGTTTAGAAATTAAAGATCGCATACCTATAGAGATTAAACAAACAATGAAAAAGGCTGATTGGTTGGTTGAATATGTTTAGCGGCATATCAAAATCTATGGATTATTTAATGCTGAAATCTTTGAACACAATCTTATGCTTTCAACTACAAATATTTTGTACATCATTTTATACTTTCAAAGTAAAAGTATGTTTCTTAGATATATATTTTGTAGATCGTAAAATGTATTTTTAGAATTTTATTATGAAACTGTACTGCTGATTTTTGTTTGGGTGTTCACCATTTACTTACAATTGGAACCCTAAGAGGTGTCACCACCTCTGGTGAGGGTGGACCAGGGAACAACAGCAAAAGAAGTGGTAGTTCTACGCTGCACAAAACCTTTAATATTCTATCAGATGCCTTATTGCCGGACGTATTTTATCGTTATACCCAGAACGATTTTAATTCTAACTGTAAAGACCTTAACGCATGGTTTATGATCAAAGATACGTCCATACATGTTTATAAAGTGAGGCACAGTTATGCGGATATGTTAGTGCATGTACCAAAATCTATCTATCTATCTATCTATCTATCTATCTATCTATCTATCTATCTATCTATCTATCTACACACACACACACACAGATATATATATATATATATATATATATATATATATATATATATATATATATATCTTGTTAAATATAACAGACAATGAATGTCTATTATATCTGATCATATATAGATATTTTTTATTAAGTTGGTCCTAAGCTTTTGGCTTACATGAGCCATCCTAAGAGGGGTTATACACTAGGCCCAACTTGATAAAAAAATCCAAATATTGGATAATTTTTGTCTTTATTTTCACCAGAAATTAAAGTAAATATTCGAACATTAGAAAGGCTCATGATCAGACATAAGAGACATTCATTGTCTGTTATATTTAATAATATATGTTTAAATAATGATCTGCTGCCACATTAAACTATATATACATGTATATATATATATATATATATATATATATATATATATATATATATATATATATATATATATATATATATATATCAACAGTATTACTCGCTTGAAAAAAACCTCGGATGACTCAACTTGTAGACACCTGAGGGGCAAATGGGTACCCAAGGAAAAAAATTGAAGTAAATAGTACCAGCTTGTTCACTTCCATATGGGATATAAAGCAAGAAGATAATAGTGACTCCATTTTGAAATGGGAAATAGTAAAAAAAAATGCCATAAATATAAGGCAGGTGACAGGTTTTGTTGGTTATGGATGGAAGAAAAGCTAGCTATCGTCACCTATAAGAAACCTAAGAATTTATTAAATAAAAGATCCGAGATACTTAATATGTGTAGGCATAGGAGAGTCTGCTTATTAGAATAGTAATTTGTGTTTTCTTTTTCTTTATTTTTTTGTCATGTGGTTTTATGCTTTTAATGGTTTTCAATAAATACTGTCCCGCCATTTCCTTTTTTTAGCCAGTCTACCCTGAAGATCCGGTTAGCCCTGTTTCATTCTCAAGCGAAAAATTAGGAATTTAGATTTAGGTTCCTAAATTTTCGCTTCAGGATGAAACAGGGCTTGATACCTTAATTCAATTTAATTTTAATAATTATATTGAGATTTTTGGCTCTTGTTTTTGAAACATGAGAACTCTTATGTAGCAAAGGAATCATATTTTTAAAAAAATAATTCTAATTTAAGCTCTACTTCTGTATAGAGCACTGTTTTTAAAAAAATAATCACAAAAATACTAAAGAACCCCGGATTATTTACCGAACATATTTCTTTTTCTATTTTTCTATATTTTGCATATATATATATATATATATATATATATATATATATATATATATATATATATATATATATATATATATATATATATATATATATATATATATATATATATATATATATATATATCGGTAAAGGCACGTCAAGCTAAAATGACGGTTCCGTATAGGATACACGTTCGAATCCTGCCGGAGGACGAATATCTTCTGTGAAAATTTCTCGGACATTCAGGCCGGTAATGGTGTTTAATACTGTTTATTATAAACAGAGCATTTACTTAAATATTTGTATCTATAAAAGAATGTATAAACATAAAAATGTCTTAATATATATATATATATATATATATATATATATATATATATATATATATATATATATATAAAAAATCTCTGAATTTCTCTGTAAAAAAAAAAAGACAATATGAATTAAGAATAAAGACGATAGGAAAATTGTATGTAGTTTCAACAGACGTGACGGACTCTTTATCAAGGCAAAAAAACAAAAACAAAAAAAACGAAATGAATTCATTTGAACAAAGTATCTATAAACAAAAAAACAAAATGTTAGTTTCTAGAATAATTTAGAAAACGCTCATAATTATTCATTAGGTCAACTGAAAAATTACGTCATTTACTATTTATATTTGAAGAGGATTTTTTCATATGTAGTAATATTGTTTGTATTATTGTGGAGACTGTTCAGTTTTTTGAATTTTCTAATACCCATAATATTTTTTTATCCTTCCCCTCCCTTAGAGAGAGAGAGAGAGCGCCTCTTGATTTTGTTGGAAAACAGAATACAACGGCAACTCTTATTTTTGAGGGGTGGACAGGTCCTACTAACATCTTTCTTTTTTCAGTTTCTATTCGGGGTCATCATCCACTTCATCATTTAATAGCATTGATAGAATTTTTATACAATTGCAAATATCGAAATTTTAAGTCATGTGGTGTTTTTCAGTAGGGGTCCCTCTGTGTGTGTGAGGTATTTTGGTGTATATAGGAGCGAATGGTGACGGATAGATTCTTATGGTGAACGAGTAAATTGTAACGAATGAATGGGTCGTGAATCTGATTAGCTGGGTATAAGATAGTGTCGACAAGCCGTGTCCCATTTCCCCAATTTTTTTGTCCTTGTGCCACAATTACTGTATTTAATCAGTATTAAATCGTAGTCGGATTCAACCGCTTTCTTTTCATTTCATTTTATAGTTATTATATAGTTTCATTATATAGTTATTGTGTATTTTGGCTTGGGAGAGTAGTGATTCTATTAGGAAAAGGTGAACACGCCGGTTTGTTCCCAATCTCATCTTTCACTATATATATATATATATATATATATATATATATATATATATATATATATATATATATATATATATGTTTGTTGATTTCAATATTTCTATTAATATCTATATCAGCCCATTTACATACAGACATACATGTACGTAAATCTAATCTAATCTAATCTATCTATGTTCCCATTTGTCTGTTCATATCTGTATAAGCCAGTTCATATACATATATATTAGGCTGAATCTATGCCTATAATTCTCAAAATGTTTGTGTATGTATGTGTGTGTATGTATGTATGTATGTGTGTGTGTGTATGTGTGTGTGTATGATCGGATGTTTATGCATTTCCACAGTTTTCAACCGATTATGATGATGGTTTGATAGATAATTCTTCAGTGCCGGTTTTGAGTTCAAACTGTTGGCGTCAATGGCTCTCCACTACTTCCTGTCCATTATAACACTCAGCAACATTTTACTATTTACTATCTGTTCTTGGATATATCTTTCATAAAAACTTTAATAAAAATAAATAGTTTAAATTATTAAAATAATATTATTTATTATTATACAGTTCCCTTTTCAGGGCCACTCCCACCATCCAAATTGTTACCCCCCCCATTTGGGGGGGGGGTCTCAGTTGCACCCAACTGTTGTTACTAATATTGATTTTTGGGTGGGCTGACTTTAAACTTAAACTGCTCCAATTGAACGTCAAAAATTCCCAGTAATGAAAGACCCGGGCAAAGACGGGTTATACTGCTAGTCATGAATAATTTGCGATGTTGTTTGTCAACTTTATTTTTAAAAATTGTCCAATTACATTATTTTAGTCAATTATATATTAACCTTTATTTGCAATGAATTGTTGCTACTTGCCAGGCATCTCTCCCATTCCTTTTCAGTACAATTCCGCAGGGTTTTGATGTCAATAAGCTTACAGCGGAATCTTGATTCTGGTTTTA
>CAHIKZ030005556.1:720000-765000 GCA_903632075.3 Acanthosepion pharaonis
AATCGACTATTCGTCCACGCTTCGACATATCGTCTGGTGCTACTGCTATATACTTAGAGATTCTCGATAAAATCCAAAGAAGAATCTGCAGTGTTATAGGACCTGACCTGGCATCTTGGCTTCAGTCATTTTCCTACCATCGTAATGTAGCTTCTCTTTGACTTTTCTATAAATACAATGTAATTGTTCTTATGAGATTTCTTCTATGGTACCTAGAATGGTACCTGAATTTAAGCGCAGTACTAGATTGGCAACAAAGTCTCATCATTTTACAGCTAAATGCCTAGATGTAACCATATATTCTATGCTAACAGTTTCTTTTCTCACACTTCTCAGTTGTGGAATTCACTTCTAGCTGGCCTCATAGTCAAGTTTGATTTTCAAAAATTTAAATGCCATTTCAATTGTTATCTTTTGTCTTCTTAATTCTGACTCTTTTATTGTTTTTCTCATATTTTCTAACACTCAGTAACCCCTTGTATCTTAGTGGATTTATTGCCTTCCTAGGGGGTAAAATGATAAAAAAAAAACATTGCTAACAAATGTCATATCAGCTATAAAGACCTCGTGTAGCAAGAAATGGTGAATTGGATTATGAACAGTAACGTCTCTTTTATCGGTTTAGCTAAAACGTTGTTTGCTAGAGAATAAATCAGTCACATGGTCTGTCCAGAGTTCTATGCTGACGTTTTCTCTATTGGAAATCACATCACTAGACCTCTATTTAGAAGATTCTATTCGTTACATCTCCAAATTCAACATGCCAATAGAACATGATGTCTGCAAGTCATGCGAGTCATATTTTCAGTAGTTGAAAAAATTACTTTTTTTGTACATATTTTACGATTCAGTACACTTCTGCTAGATAATAATGCCATATAGCAACTTGTGCAGGAGAGTTAGCAAGGGAACTCTTGCGTGTAATATTATGTCTGGCCTGATAGGTGCTAATATATGAGTATTAATGTATTTAAAAATGAGTGACTATGTCCTGCTGCTATGACGAGAAGGTTGTGAGAAAGTTGGTATTTTTAGGACGAAGTCGTAATTTAAATTTCCCGTTTGCATAGAAACGAGTTTTTCTAGTTTATAGCTCTAACGATGACACTGTAAATAGCTGGTCTTTTCGAAATGTTTAAGAAGAACGAGAAAAGAATGCGTTCGGTTACGAATGGATAATTTGATATAATAATGTCATGAACAAATATCTCCCCATCTGTCCTCTCTCTGTTCAGATCTATCTATCTATCTATCTATCTATCTATCTATCTATCTATCTGTTCATTTTTATCTATTTATCTATCTATCTGATGATTTTTTTATCTATCTATCTATCTATCTATCTATCTATTTATCTATCTGTTCATTTTTATCTTTTTATCTATCTATCTGATGATTTTTTTATCTATCTATCTATCTATCTATCTATCTATCTATCTATCTATCTATCTGTTCATTTTCATCTATTTATCTATCTATCTGATGTTTCTATCTATCTATCTGATGTTTCTATCTATCTATCTATCTATCTATCTATCTATTACACTGACTTCAATCCATTTCAACCTCTATGTATCTACCTCACATTGTTCGTATGATCCCGTCTTACCTCCCACTTTCCTCCTCTCCCTGTCTATGTCTTTGTCGCTGTCTCTCTGTCTCTGTCTCTCTCTCTCTATATATATATATATATATATATATATATATAATGTTTATATAAGTCCATTATATATGTTCCAAAGGTTGTCAAATGCGAGGTGATAGTGGGAAGAAGCTCCCACACTTTATAAAATGCTTCTGTTGCATACCTTGCAAACAGTCTTTAACATCTAAGTCCAGCTCCAAGCCGGAGAATGCACGAAGGCGAACAACTGCTGCCTCAATACCGAGCTCTTTTGGGTAGGCGGAGCTCGACAGACCAGGAAGGCAGTCCATATATATATATATATATATATATATATATATATATATATATATATATATATATATATATAAAAAAAGATTTTTAGTGTCACAGCATCGAAATATATTCTTAAAACAAGAAACATTTTATTAATAAAAAATTCTCATACAAGAATATCATCAGGATTAAAGATAGAAATTTTGAGGTACCTTTCGTCCGACGCTTCACCAGAAGAGAAATCGTCGGAAAAACCTTCTTACAACACATCTGAATTAAGAGACTACTCTCCCCGTAGTCTCTTTTAATTCTATTGCAAGGAGGTTTTGATTAATAAACTGTCCCCTGTTTTAAGAATATTATATATATATATATATATATATATATATATATATATATATATATATATGTGTGTGTGTGTGTGTGTGTGTGTGTGTGTGTGTGTGTGAAAATATATAGAAAATAGGAAAGAACTCGTTAGGTACATAATCCAAATTTCTTTAGTATTTTAGTTATTATTTTTAAAAAATAGTGCCCGATACAAAAGTAGAGCATAAATATAATTATTTATTTAAAAATATGATTCCAACACGCTACATAAGAGGTCCCATGTTTCAAAACAAGAGCCGAAAACTTCAATATAATTATTTGAATTAAAGTGAATTAAAGTAAGCTCTGTTCTATCTTCAAACGAATTTTTTTGGGGAATAACTTATTTCTGAATTTCGTGTTTTAATAGCATATTCATTATTGAAATCAAAATTTATATGGTAACGGCTAGAACTATTGTTTAAATAAAAAGGGGTGTAGGTGTTAATAATTTGTATCAGTATAAAGTTACATTCACAGATGTCAAGTCAGGGTAAGGTTGGGGTGTCTAAATTTAAAACGGAAGATGATTTCGCCTAGTCTGGTTTACGTGTCTATGGAGATTTATTTATTTTTTATTTTATGTTTTTCTGAAAGGGTTTTGTGTATATAAAAAAAACTGTCGTAACATTTGTTTTTTGACGACTTCATAAATGGTTATCTTTTTTTGTAGGGTATTTAAACTATTTATTAGGACGATGGGTTTTAAAAATTATTTTATTGTTTGTTTGTTTTTATGCTCCAAACGTGACGTCCGCCTGGCTTGGTATCGGTCGCGGCACCCAAATGTGACGTTCTAACCTTTTGGTGATTCGGGTGGGAATCTGGTTAGATTTGATATCAGCCTCGTCGTTCCCAACTCGCTTCCAACGCCTGGTTACCAAGGTAACTGCATTGATCTCCAGTCTGCCTACCCACGTTGTGAATTGATCTTAGGCAGACGAGATCAAACAGTGGTTGGGGGCGTAATGCAAACTGAGTTGAACGGGGATGATACTACACAAATATGCATAAAAGAAAATAAAATGAAAACTCAAAAAGTTCAAAGTATCAAAGAAAAAGGTAACAAACTTTATGTCTAGTTGTTCGATACATAGGACTGCATCTATCTCCCGACCCGTTCTGTGGATTGTGACACGTCGTTTTCCGTTAGGCAAGTTTTTAACGCTTCAAGTTGTTTGCTCTCTAAGAAATTGGCGTTTCGGTGTGTCTTTGGACAAAAGTCGAAAAAAAAACTTATTTCGGTGGTCTGGTTCTGAGTCGCTCTTCAAAATAATTGTTCTTGGGTTGAAGAGGAGTCCGGAATTTTGCGTGAATCTTGGTCAGCTGAACTCACTGGAACTGCTGGAACTCAACTCTGGAAACTCAACTCTCCGAACTTTCTGCCTGTTGGGGCCTCGCTTTTATTGACGCCGACCAAAACCGGGGTGGGTCTGTCGGCGTCGGGGGTTCCTCGATAATTCTAAATACATATCCACCTCTTTTATTCCTGGTTAGGGATTTTCCACTCTTTTCCATTTTTTGGGAACCTTTCCTTACTCCCACTTTCTCACCATACTTTAGAGGGCGTGAACTGCCCTCCCCACTTCTTCGTAGCAGCTTCTCATACTTATACTCTGGATGAGGCGTCGACAGCCTCCTTCGTGCGTCACGTGATCACCACTCGACCAATGAGGTCTTAGTCGGGTATCTTTCCTCCTCCTTCGTGCCTCACGTGATTACCACTTGACCAATGATGTCTTAGTCGGGCGTGAACAATCCGCGGCTTTGTTTCGGGAAAAAAAAATCTTGCTTAACTAAAAAAAATTATCTCTTCTCTTTCCCTTTTCTTCCGCTTTAATCGCCGTTATCATTTTTCTAGCCGCAAACGGACAATATGACAACTCTTGTTCTACACGTGGTTTTTGTCAGGTATTTTATCGCTAATTATCAAAATGGGTAGTCTTCTTAACACGGCCTCAAAAAAAGAAATATCTCTAAAGTTTCAGTCAGTCTGTCGCCTCCAAGGAAGAAGAAAAACACTTCTGGGTCCCCATTCATTTTCCTTCGGTACATATTTCTGATAACATAATTTTATTATCGCAGGCCAAAGTTGTTTCGTCGAAAAAAAATCGGTCAGCGGACACGGCTTGTGTGGCGTTTAATTTTTCATATCTACCCAAAGTCCTGTAGTTACACCTGTGTTTTGTCAATTATCAAAATTAACGTTTTCAATTGAATTTTTTCGTTGGCCAGTTGAACAGCCGTTTTGTTTACGTACTCCTAGATAACACAGCCGTTATCAAAACACATCTGTTTCTTTCTTTCTTTCCCTTTCTTTTTACTCAGAATTTCCCTGTCATTGTAATGACACCCTTTTCGCCATTTCTTACTTATCAATATTTTCATTGTCTCTTAGCCGTGTGTGTGTCTGCTTATCACCCACGATTCGTCTCGCCTTTCTTTCTGCCTTCTTTTCTTTCTTTTCCTTTCTCTGCCTCGTAAATGGCGCCACAGTTTAATAGATTTTTATTATTTAGAAACTTAATAATGTGTAGCTTTTCATATATATATATATATATATATATATATATATATATATATATATATATATATATAAGTGAACATTTAAGTCAACACTTAGAAGCCACAGGCTGTTTTCATTCTAGACGCAGTCGTCAGGTGGTTTGACGATTGCGTTTAATATGAAAGAGCCTGTCGCCTCTAAGTGTTGACGTCAATGTTCACTTTTATATTTACACACGCTCTGATAGTTGGTACATATTTATCAGGCGTTTTTGTAGGCGAGTTATATTTTAATAAAATTTGTTGTTTTGCTTACTTTTTTAAAAAAATAAAAACATTTTATTTTCATGTTATAAAAATGTCATACTCATTTAAAAATATTATTGTTGAATTGTTATGCCTCTTTACTCGTAATAAATATTGTTTAATGTTTCTTTTTTCATAATACATATAGTTTAAAAATGCCTGATAATTATGCACCAACCCAACATATATATTTATAATATGTTTGAGGATATAGTTCAGCCAGTTTCATTTAGTTTATTTTTCTTTTTACTGTGATGATAGAAGAGCTGCCAATAAAGTTCCAATGTTTCCTGACGTTGTTGTAGTATAGACAAATGTATCTATCATTTTATCCCATAAATATCGGATTAAATATAAATCTATTAATTCTTTAGATATTACTTCGTTTACTTTTTGAATACGAAACTGAACAGATATGAAGTTCTCGAAAAAGTAATCTGAGAAGAGGATGCGCTTTCCTTAAAAGGGAAATACAACTTTACTTGCTGTGACCAAGCCGTAAAGCACATTGGATATATATATATATATATATATATATATATATATATATATATATATATATATAGTGAGTGTGTGTGTGTATATGTAGAAGCAACAGGGGACTAGATAGCAAGAAACAGTTTGAAGTGGATAAACTGAAAAACAGAAGAGTTTTATTGTGTTTATTGAAATGAGGTCCGATGGAAATGCATATTTACTCTTCTCTTCATAAATGCTTTTTATTCTGCGTATCAATACAGTTTCTGCGTATGTATAAATCATTGAACACAGGCGGGAGCTTTTTCCTCTTGTTGCTTGAAGCATAATCAATATTACTGATACAATAACTCTGGGAAAGAGGCAATTCTACAGCAGAGCAATGGGCTCAATATGAAAGAGTAAAATGGAAGTAAACCGCTTAATAATAATAAAAAACAAACAAACAAAAACGGTTTCTCAGCTGAAATCTCAAAGCCTATATCTATGTACGTGCTTTCATAATTTTTTCTTGTCTTGAAACATATAGGCACAGCTCAAATTTTCTGCGTCGAGCGATAAATCTGGGACAGATTTGATAGTTTAGTAAAGCATATCGATTATACATTATTGAAACAGGATAAAATTATGCTATGGATCAGCCTGATTCAGCAGTGACTGGATAAGAGAACTTAAACTGCTTGGTGAGGTACATATGCATTTCTGTTTGCTATGGCGGTTGCTTGGCAGCAGACAAGAGAGTTCCCGAACGGATTATAGATGTTGCCCGGAAAATAATCGGCTGTCCTCTGCTCTCGTTGGAAACCATAATGAAAGGGGGTACCCACCCCGGGTACCACTTGTTTGAACTGTTACCGGTTGTCGTTTTAGTTCTCTTACTTCTAGGACAAACTGGTTGAGGAATTACTTTTATCCTTGGACCCTGCTTAAGATAAACGATGCCGCATGCTGACAGTTTTCAACGTATTTTGAAAGTATTACTTTTCTTTATTCGATGGTGTGTGTGTGTTGGGGTACCTAGGGACTACTGTTCAATTTCATTGGGCATTGGTAAGAATGATAAATACATAAATACATAGTTGTATATAGGTCCCCGGCTGGAATCGTTCGAATTAAGGTGAAAATTGGGATTTCGATTTTCAAGAGAGATAGGGTCTCCTTATTTAGAAGATAAACGCTACACGATCATCTTACGCCTCTCCATACCCATACGCATTTGACCTTGTAGCATACCAAGCTAAACCAATTCAGTATCGATCAGCCTGCTTCAGTGACTGAATAACAGAACTTAAACGAAAAACCTGATGTGGAGAGCAAGATATCGCCGGCGGCCTACTTGGTGGCTTAAATTGTTAGGTTTGACCGACTTAGAGGGAGTTCGGCAAGTGCGGTCCGCACCATGTGACAAGTATTTTGGAATGCAATTTAGGTGAATTAGTATAACGCAGTAGCATGTAAAAATATTTTTTCCTCTGACACCACTTGTTCCATATTTTTTTACTTAAATACACGTTATGGTTAACGAGTGGGCATGATTGAAAAACCTGACGAAAATCACTTCATATCACAAATTATATTTTAACACGATGTGTGAGATTAGATTTTGACTTAGTCGTTTTCGTGAGTATTATCGATAAAAAGAAAATAAACAAAATTAATGCTCGTCTGGTGTATAAAAAAAATACGTCTTAAAAGATGTTCCATTAATAGAACAATGTACACTAAAAAGTTAAATAAAATGGCAGACATTTACTTTAACGTTTTTCTGATTCTAAATTTTGTAGAGAGGAATGCCACAAAAAATATCTTTAAAAAGCTTTTGAAATATTTTGCAATAGTTTTGTAACATCTTTTAATTTTACAATTTTGATTTTTCCATTTTTTTTGTCTGCAACCAAAGCAAAATAAAATGCTGTAATTGTAATCTTTCTTTATATATTATAGATTCTGTATCTGTCTATATTTCTGAGATGAGGTATTATGTACACTATTTACATTATTCGGACTATTGTCCCCATCTTTGTCGCCATATTTATTACAACGATTCGGCCGTTGTACGCTCCGAACCTTCTTCAGGTGGTTGGAATGTCGAACTGAACCCTTTAACTTACTGGGGTAGACTGTTCTGGTTTCACGTGCCATGTCTAATGGATGTCAGTTATCAGTTATCTCCTGTTAATTCCCTCTGGAGATTTCCTTGCCTTAACAGGGTATTAACAGGAGATAACTAACCATCCTTAGACATGGCACGTGTAGAATTCAATATCCCAGTTAAGCGAAATAAAGGGTTCAGTTCGACATTCCACCCACCTGAAGAAGGCCGGAGCGTACAACGGCCGAAACATTGTAATAAATATGGCGACAAAGATGGGAACAATAGTCCGAATAATTTAAATATTATAGATTCTGTCCAGTTTTGGAATGTTGTTTTGAGCGGCGGCAAATTAGATGACTGGCCGAGGTATTAGAGGTACGTGCGGAACCTATAATCTTCCAAACTATCTGTGGGCTTAAGCCTTTCTCCTCCAGTTCCCAAATTCTTTTTTTTTAATGAGCTGTCTAGTGTTTTAATTTAGGGTTAGAAAAAGAGTGCCTGTGGGTATAAAATCTCTGTTTCCATTCCTCTGCGGAAATTCCAATGTAAACATTATAATTTTTCATATTTTCTTTGCGGGAAATGGTCGCTTGGTGTATAACTTTGGTAGATCTGCATTTGCCCTCTTCTGGACAATTTTCTTTAGATCTACAATTACAGCAGGGTACAATACCAGGTTTGTTTTTATTCCATATAATTTTTTTAAAAATATGATTATTGTGTGAGTTGATAATCTTATACATGTTGTTGGTACAGGAGTAGCTAATCTTAATTGTTTTTCTATTGAAGATCTTACTTAGGTGGGTTATCTTTTTGAAAGTGCTTATTAACTTTAGAAAATACTGTCCGATATTAATATTTGGCAGTTTGCAGAAGTGGAGGTGGTGAACGATATAATTTTTCTTTTTCTGTGTCTACATTTGACTTTAGATATTTTTGTGTTACTTATAGGAGTTAGATAAGATAATTTATTTTTAAAACCACTTTCTGGAGAGAATTTTCACACATTTTTTTTATTTTTATTAAATATATTTACGTTGGATGATAATTGACTAATCCTAGTTCCGACGATGGTGGGAATCTGTTTCACAATGGCATTGGGATGGTTAGAATTAACATTAATATAGGTGGGGGTTTCATTGTCTTTATGATGTGGTTTAAAAGTTTTATTACTGAGGTTAAGGGTGATGTCTAGATAATCAACTATTTTAAGGTTAGAAGAAATCTCAATCCTAAACCCTAGTAATTTAAAGCCCCTAATGATTTTCTTTTCTATCTTCGCGGTTAGTGGACCATTATTATTGGGGATGAAAATTAGTCCACCATCTCTGTATAGGCCTATCTGTTTGGGATCTACTATTTCACTAATGGTATCTAAAATATAAATACATACTAAATCAGCAACCTTAGCTGAATCGTATGCACCTATAGAGACATCAAAATTGTTATTAAGGCACTTAGTCCTGGTGGAATTGTTAAGAGCTAGAAGGGTTTTCCTAATTGTTAGGATGATATTAGTCTCCTCATCCGTGATCTTCACATAGCTTTTTGCAAAATTAATACGATTTACCAAGAGATCCTTGAAGATGAACAGAAATCTATGATATCAAATTTGATAAATGTAACTCTTTCTTTATCACCAATATTGACAAACCATTTGATTGTGTCCGAGAAATCTTTCCAGAGATTAGTACAGGTTGTGATTAGTAATTTATTGGTTATTTTTTTTATTATATTTTTTGAGATTAGACCTAGTTCAGTTTTTGTTGGATTTATTAATCTAGACTCTATATTATTAGCGAAGATTAGGTTTGTGATTTTTAAATAAAAGTTATGCATCTTTGGTGTGTACCTTCTCCTCTCGATCTGCAATATTTAAATTATTTGCTAAATTGGCAGTCTCATGGTTGATTTCGTAGATCAGTCTCTTATATCTACTAGTTTATACGTCTCTGTTATTTTGTTACTGAAAATTTTATGGTAGTGTGAGGAGGTTACATTTATAAATATATTTGGGTTTGTCAGCTCTAACCCAAATGTTTTTAGAGTTCTTAATAGTTTTTATGTCCTTGTTTAACTGTTTTTGGAATTCGTTAGACAAGTTGAACAGGTGTCTTTCAAAAGGTTCCATTAATTTGCAGGAAGGTGGAGTTTTGGGGGGTTTTACATTGGAGTTTTCGTATTTGGGAGCTGGTATTTCGGGTGTTTTGACGTAGAAATGTGCTTTTCATTGTAATCTTTTCACACAGCCAATAATTTTATTCGTACGAAATCTGTATGAAAAGTAACGGGACATCCATTTTTCGATGTTGGAGGCATAGTTCTCAGTAAGTTCTTACCACAAGGTCAGACGATCAATGAGTAAATCTACAAAGAGATCCGGTGGTGTTTGCTTCGTCCACTTTGAAAGAAGAGACGAGAGTTGTGGCTGGACAAATCGTGGCTGCTTCACCACGAAAATGCACCTGCTCCCAGAAGCGAAGAGCATTCGGTAATTCATGGCCGAGAAGGACATCGCCGTACCGGAACAACCTTCCTATCCACCTGATCTTGATCAGTGTGACTTTTCTCTTTTCCCAAAGCTCAAGGGGATCATCAATGGGACCCGTTTTGAAGACGTGGAGGCCAAGTGCCGTAACCATGGAGCTGAGGGACATCCAAGAAGAATCCTTCCAGCCGCGCATAGAAGATTGGTAGAGAATGATGGAAAAGTGTATTAAAACCGAGGGGATTACTTTGATGGAGAAACCATGTCGTTTGATTTTAGAATTGAAATAAATTGTTTGTGAAACGAGTCCGTTACCTTTCAGACAAATCTCGTATATATGTCAAACACTGTATATATTTATCTATCCACATTTGTTCCGCCATTACATAATTACGTTGTCTTGTTCACATCTGTCAATTTTTATCGCCCTTTTTTATTTCTTAATATTCGTTCAGTAGTGTACCAAAGAACATGGTTGTCGTCTAATTCGAATACATCACAATTGAATCTTCAAAACATCTACAAATTGAGCAATCAATCGTTTAACTCAAATGTTAATTAATGTTTATTATTGACTTTTATTAAATGAAAAGTAGCGTTTGTTTTTGCAACAAATAAATATGGTTTTAATGCTCATTCAGTGAGACGCTGGCGTTGGTAGTTGTGATTGAAATAAAAGTTCGGTGGTCGAGAAAAGGAAATAGTTGTCATGATAAAATAAATGCTCACGATAGGAAGTCGATAAAGAAATTACAGAGGGTGACGTCAAAACCTGATGCAAATAAACGTCGATAAAAGCTGTGGGCGTAAGTTCGGAAGAAGCAGACGGAAAATTAGAAGCTAAAAATATATCAAAACTGAAAGAGCAGAAAGAATAAAAGACAGAAAGAAAAAAGATTGAATGAGCAGAGAGAGTAAAAGAAAAAAAGAAAGAAGATTGAATGAGCAGAGAGAATAAAAGAAAGAAAGAAGATTGAATGAGTCCAGATCAATCTAATAAAAGAAAAACAAACAAGAAGTAAAGAGAAAAAAAAAGTCAAAATGTAAGAAAAATATAAAAGCGAGAAGGAGAGGGTGTTAGGAGGAGTAAGACAAGAAGTAAAAAAAAAAAATAAAACAAAACAGCGTGAATAATAATTGGAAACGAAAGGAAGGGTGAATGACAAAACGAATAATAAAATGAAATAAATACAGAATAAAAAAAGAAAGAAAGAAAGAAAGAACATATGAATGGCTGAATGAAATAAAAAGAAATGTATGTTCCAAAAATGAACGGAGAAAAAAAATAAAAGGCCAAATATAGAATGATTGACTGAATGAAAAAAAAAACACTGAAAGAAAGAAAAAAATCGGCGAAAAAAAGGAAGGAAAAATTAGAAAATCATGGAAAAGGAGAAAAGAGTCTCAAGAAGAAAGCAGAGAAAGAGTGAGAGAGAGAGAGAGAGAGAGAGAGAGAGAGAGAGAGAGAGAGAGAGAGAGTGATAGTAAAAACGTGTATTGCAGCTGTAGCAGCAGTGGTGCGCCTTCAGTAAGATAACCTGACAGAGCCCAATCCTCTTCAGGCTGGTTTAGATTCATTTTTTCTTCTTCTGGACTGGTTGCCAACCAAAGCGTTATATTTGTCAATCTTTTTTTTGTTTTCTACTGTTATGTAGTGGTTTCGCAGTGGAGGCTTGTATTTGTACTAAGTCGGTCCTAAAATAGGTTCGACGTACAAAACGTTAGGAACTTGATATAATAGGTAATGACGCAGAGAAATCTAAGTTGTTGTCGCTGATACTTTAATATCCGACTAACGGTCGTCCGACATCGACTGACTGACCAACTCTCTGAACGACTGCTACTACTACTCCCACTTATTATAGGTGGAAGAGTCTATTAACTATAGAATAGGTGTGTTCCATTATAACAGCTACTACTGCTGAAAATAATAAAATATCTCCCCCTTTTACATTAGGTATTGTACACCTGATGAAGGCTGTAGAATGAATCAGTCGAAAACTAATAAAAAACAGCAACAAAAAGTGAGTTCATCCCGAACAACTCTTGGAGTAGTAATTTAAAAAAAAATATCTAAGGTACAAAAAAATATCCGTCTAGAACATGATGATTGCAAATTATCCAGAATAGGTCGATTTTCGGTTCCAGAATGTAAAATACTATTTTTTCTTAATTTTTACAGAACAGACTAACCTTTTCCAAAAGGGGAAACTGGTCAAACTCAACCTTTTTATCTCCCATATATCCTTGTGTTAGACTAAATTACGCTTAAGAAATTATAAAGCATGAATGAACATTAGAACTCGTTACTGACAATCGTAATAATATCGGAGATATTTACTGGAAGAAAAAAAAAAGAAAGAAAACAGACGACACATGAACAGTGAAAGCGTTCTCAAACACTATCTTTGGCACCAACTGTCAAAGCTTCTAAATCTCAAATCATTAACGATGGCGAAAAATGTGGCCTATCAGTTATCGTTCCTCGTTTACGTAGGATTTATGTCGACAGAAAGTGCAAGCAAGGAGATAAGCATGTATTTATTGATATCCTTCCAGTGGATCGTATATCTTGCGCATTTGAAGCATCTTAAACCCAGACTAGCTTGAAACAGTCTCTGCGATGAATACAAGCTTCATTAACAAGAATTATCCTTGTCAACTGACCGTATGTTGGACAAGTGACTGTTTTGGAAAGTCTTAACCGCAGCTCTGGATTAAAAGTCGATGTTAGTTTGTAGAAGGTCGTCTCAGCAATATGGCGTACATAACAAGAACTTAAGCTTTTCATTTCGTAATCCACTGTCCTAAGCGTAGAGTAATGAACATTATGTCATTGGGTAGCGAAACGTGGAACTGGTAAGTAGAGTTCAATTTTCTATAAAGGTCTTTTGCGATATCGGGTATATGGATACTTCAAATACCTTTAAAGTAGAATGTTCCTGCCTTGCACGGCTCGCTACCTCTTGGAATACGGTTAGACAGATCTTAGCAGCTCTGGTTGGTGTCTAGGAGCGGAATCACTCTGATTTCAAAACCTGAATAGATCGCCTTGGTAACCACCCTTGTAGCGGCCAACGGCTTCATCCTTGTGACGAGGGCGGATAAGCTGCTGATCTGTATCCATTTTCCGAATAATGGTTGGAAACGGATTCGTGACACACCGACGTCACTTTTTTCCCCTTGATGGACAAAAGGATGTGTGGGTGGTGTAATGGATAGCGGCTCGGATTGAGAACTCGTTAAGCCGAGTTCGAATTCCAGTCGAGTTCGTTACATTGACAGACATTCAAATGCTTTTGTGTTATGGTGACCTATCTACATTAGAATGAACTCTTCCTTCTTCATAAATACTAACCTGCGAGAGGCAGTCGGGACGCAGTGGAACCTGACAGTTCGAACGGACACTTCTATCTGCTGACTAATAACACTAATAATTTTGTCTATATGTTCTCTTATTTCAATACACTTGTTCAACCAACCTTCTTCTTTCCGTGTCTAATTTTCTGGCCCCTGACAAACCACAACACTTTGGGAAAGGTATGAATCCATCTCTTCCCCTCCTTCTCTTCTGTGGGCTAAATACCAGGACAGACTGAGTTCTCTAGCTGTAGTTGGTAACCAGACGAGGAGAAGGTCAATTCTATTGTCTCGACTGTCGATTAGTTGTCCTACGATCATTGTCTGTGATAGAGATTACTCCAAGGAGGCGTACGAAAATTGTAACGCTGCACAAACACAATGGTAAGCCTTACAGAGAGAACGCGGACTGTACGAGGACGTCGTGACAGCCATTATAAACGTGTTGTACCGTGACACCAAAGTCATTGGGAACTGCTCCAAATTAGTGGATTCCATGTCAAAGAGCTTCTAAAAAATAAAGGGGGGGGCTACGAAATGCTAAAATCTCTACTGGGTCATGTTTCAGTGGAAAAATACGAAAAAAAGTAAATATAACATAATTATTCGTTTTCTTTTAATTAATTTGCACGATGATGTAAATTTCATTGCGTTGAACAGGCTAGATGTAACCGAAAGTCGTATTCTAAGAGTTTCTTTTCTTGCACTTCCGGTGTGTCGAACTCTCTTCCGGTTACTTACTTCCATGCCATCAACAATTTTCTAAAAGGTAAAAGCAACGCCAATCGCCATCTTCCGGACGCAGTTCTTTTATTCTTTCTCCTCACTAGTCTTCAGAGTCTTCTTTCACTGCAATGATTACAGATAAATCCTAGCAATTCATGGATAATAAAGAAAAGGATTTATTGTAGAGCAGTGAACACTTTTTTCCTGATATGCTATTTAGCAAAAGATTGAACATTTCAGATTTTGGCTGTAGATGAAAGCAAAAAAAATGTATTTAATCAGATTTAATATCAGATGTGGATTGGTGATTATTTGCCTCAGTACCGGCTGTGCGTGTGGTCTCGGATGAGTGAGTTGAGATTTTGCACAAATACCTGGAGAGCAAGGTATCTGTTTCTTCTTACCACCAGCCATAGTTTAAATAACAAGGTAGACTGTTCAATCTAGTCACTTCGCTATCTTTCCGAAGAATGCTTGGCAATTTACAGATAATAAAAAGAAACGCAATCTGTGGATCGTCATGATTACATAAGTTCTAATAGAACGTGGCAGTTAAAAATAAAAATAACGGCTGATGGTGATATCCGCCCCCCACCAAAAAAAAAAAAAAAATAACTCCACGAATTTATGTCCAGTTTAGTAAGTGCATATTTCTCAAAAAGTGCATCTTCTTTCTCTAAAGCAAAAATCTGTTAACAATGACAGTGATGTTTTACAGCAATTTTTAAAATATTTTCACAGCCTTTTTTGTTGTTTGTTTAATCTCTATAGCTATGAGATCTATAATTTCTAAATAAATGTAACTGATCTCCAAGAGTAGACAATACAATTGGCCTCGTTAATAGACGATTTCAGTCATCAAAAATAAACACAGAAGTAAACAATTCATAAGTTTTATTTGATAACAGTTGTAAATCGCTTTAGTATTCTTGTGTACCAAATACAAATGCCGGCATGCTTAAATTACGTATTTACTTCAATTCCGTCCACTCAATTCCCATCACGCTTTTTAATTTTTCAAATCATTTTCTCCAAGTAACGATTATTTTAACTTATACAAAATTACCAGTGGAATGTTTATTTGAATAAGCATGACTAATCCAGATTTTCAATTTTTAATCGAATTTACCCCCAAGCAAGTCAGTAAAGCCACTTAGACACAAAGGGTTACTGGGTGCGAAAGAATTAGAAAACATTATGAAGCAACGAGAACAATAGAAGAGTAATCAGGAAGACATAACAATTCACATTGCATTTAAATTCTTGAAGATCAAAGTTGGCCGGAAAGCATGGAGCCAGAAGAGAGTTTCACAAGCTAGAAGTGCGAGAAAAGAAACTCTTAGCATATAACTTACAGTTAAATTTAACCAATTCAACTGTAAATTGATGAGACCTTGTTGTCAATATATGCGCTTAAATTTATAAAGTCTAGGTACCATAGTAAAGAGCTCATCCGAACAATTAGCATAAAAGTATTTATAGAAAAAGCACAGGGAGGACACTTTACGGCGACGATAGAGTGACTGAAACCGAGACGTCAGGTCAGGACCAATAATATTGCTGATTCTTCTTTGGATTTTATCAAGAATCTTTAAATAAATAGCTAGAGCACCGGATCATATGTGGCAGCAATATTCTAAGCATGGGTGAATGGTAAACTTATAGATATGTAAGATATATTCTGGAGTGAAAAATTGTCTAATACGACACAGTAGACCAACGTTATTAGCAGCAGACATAGCAACGGATTCAATGTAGTCTTTTCACTTCATGTCAGCCGAGAATTTTAACACGAGAAGGCGCAACGTATCACACTCCTGGAGGATAGCATATACTGATTGCAGGCAGAAATATTAACATACTTACATTTAGTACAAAGTATTACTGATATTTTGTGTACTATTTCTCCCCAATAAAAGGCCCAAGAGCCATTCAAGTTAGAGGGCTACTGAATGAGATTATTTTAAGTACTTAAAAAGAGGAGGAAGAGGTGCATTTTATGAGGATATGTAGGATAGGAAATGGTTGACTCTAGATATGTAAATTGTAGTGGTCGTGAAACCATCCTTTTGGGAATCTTTTCTATAATGTGACTGTTCTGGGGAAACAGCTTTCTGAATGGAACTTCCTCTTTACCAATGAAATATGGGTGAAATGAGGATGGTGTCGTGTACATGATATGGCAGGTCGTAGCTGTTAAAGCTTGAATTGGTGAAACGAAGAAACAGTTCGTTTGAAAATTTGCCATGGAAATAGCAAGAGTGTAGCAAAAGGCTAGCAATGTTTCATCTGTGTGGGGAGGAGTTATAGAATAGAAAATAATTCATCGTGTCGCGTAATTGCATTTGATCTCTCTCAACAGTGCCTTCGCAGATATGGTAGCAATTATCCATTTTTAGTTTAATCTGAGAAGAAAGCTAGACCAATTGGAGGAGAAGTTAGGTACATTTTGGCGTAGTACAAGGCACCGGTTTTTTTTCCAGGCTTTAGCGATCGTACGAATATACGAGATCTATTTGAGATCTGGAGTGAGCTTTAGTGCCAATAGGCTTTCGAGGAAAGAAAGCTTATTTAGAGTACGTCCGCTCATCAGGGCTGTAGCACATTTATAGTCTGCTCAGTGGTGACGAAACGTTACTAGATATTTTCCGGAGTTATTCCCCCATTGAACTGCGACAGATAGGTCAGCAAAGAAATAAGCGTTCAGGTTCTAATCATCTTGATTTTTAGAGGTGCACTAATAAAGGAGAAGTACTGAACATTGTTCTTTTAGCAGTGAAACTAAACGCTTGTGAACCTATCATAATATTCTTTTTGTTTTTAATGCACTTCATCAGTCCATTATTTCTGTAGCCTTCAAAACGTTTGGAAAACCAGTCTTTTGAATAGGAATAGAAGTTTATCCCTTGTTTTCCGTTTAAGATTGGGTTTCCTCTTTCTTCTAAAGTCTTTTCCTCCTCTTTCACTCCCAGTTCTCCCTTGCGTTTTAGGGGAATTATCGCCTTTATTGGGGTGATTTGATTACGAAGCTAGATTATTAAGTTAACTTAACATAAATCTTAATAAGAAATTTTCCATTTTCTAATGTTCAACATGTGCGATTATCCACTAAATTAAGTATATTGACAAAGGTTCAGATCATGAAAATATTTTTTAGGTAATATAAATACGTTTTTCGTCATGAGGCTGAGGATGCAAAGATATGCCAATATATATTTCAACACACACACACACACACACACACACACAGACACACACACACACACACACACACACACATATATATATATATATATATATACTCCCTTTCTCGTTCTTCCTTTTCATCACATCATATTCTAACCATATACCGGTCTTTCAACACTCTACCACGCGGTTTGCCAATTTTTGCTACAACTTTGCTACAACTTGCTACAGGCGATACGACTTTCCCCCTCCCCAACCTATAACTCTCTTCAGCAATGTTTACAATCTCGCTCTCCCACGAAACACTATTAACAATAGACCTGCCTAACACTTTTACACCGATCAAAACTTTAAATTTATTTTCATAAAAATTTCGCACATTAAGGATTCAGACAGAGATCGGAATTTTGGTAACAATGCGATTCCCACTGGAAAATACCCCTCTACAAAAACATCTCTCGGTGAGTAATTCCCCTGTTTGTTTCTCGGGTGATATATTGGAGGCGTAACATGAAAGTTTTAAACCTTAACAAGAAGCACCTGACCTCAAAATTATGACGTTTAGTCAATAAGTCGATTTTACGGAAGTGGATCTGGTTGATAACTATATATATATATATATATATATATATATATATATATATATATATATATATATATAAAGAGCTAATCATATATAAAGAGATAATCATACATTGAATCAATTAGCAATATTAATGCAATTAATGTCGAAATCTCTTCGCTAACAGACTTAATATAAGCATTAAGCTACTAAAAATCCACTGAATGATGTGGTCCTTATATATAAAATTGTTGTCAGATGAATCTAGTGTATTTTTTAGAGCAGCAAGTACTTTCAAGAACTTCATGTCCTCATCATCAGGCTGTAATTTTTTCCTTTTAAATCAAAACTCGAAGAAATAAATGTTTTAGACCGAAAGATGTTTTTTTAAGAATGTGTTATTTATTAACGGTTGTATAATATTGGAGCAATACTAAAGTTCAAATATTTCAAGCGAGAATTTTTTTTTTATATGAATTTTGTAATTTGGTAAATCCACGAATTCTTTTGTTGTAAGTGTTTTCCAGTTAGCGTGACATGAACTAAGTACATAGTTCAATTAATAGAGTCATATGTCTTATAATATAATACGTTGATTTAAATATTGTCATTAATGACACTCTTAAATAAAACAAGAAATTTCTATGGACATTCCTTTAACATGTATGGAGTAAAAAATATCACTTAAACTTGAAAACAATATGCAACATAATGTATAAGAGAAAATAAGTATATATATATATATATGAGTGTGTGTGTGTGCGTATGTGTGTGTCAGATACGATCTTCGAAATGTTTTTTGCCCTTTGGTTCTTTCAAAATCTCATTATAACAGTTGTTGTCTTTAATTCAACAGACTGTAATTAATTTGTACGACGTGTCTGGTAAGTTTAAAGTCATATTTATTCTTTTAGAGTGTCTTTTAGATTGTCTGGTTATGAAATGCTCAATTTTATTACTGTTTTCTTGTCTGTTTCGTTCTATTTTTACTCGGTATTTTTTTTGTGTGCAAAAGAAAAATTGCTTGTGACACATGGCTTTTGTAGCAATATATTGTACAACGGTTTGTTGATTGTGTTCTGCAAAACTTCGTAATTGTAATATTTATGAGATGATTATAATATATGTTAATTTTGGGAGGGAAAAAAAACTCGCCTCAGAGATAATACTGAAATTGATAAAAATATCTACAAAAATCATCCTTGTAGGAATTCATCGAAAATAAGAATTGTGTTATTTTATTGTTCATCATTCTCAGCCCATTATATTACTGGATAGCAATATATAACAAAATAGATAATGGGAAAGCAGATGAAATTATGAAATATATGACCAACATAATTACGCAGAAATAATAGTAGTAATATTTGATTTGTACAAAACATTACTGGAAGCTGGTTTAGAATGTAAATAAACTATAAAATCAATTCAGAAATTTTGAAGGATGGCCATTTTCATAGTCTTTGAAACGGCTTCATTTCGAAATTTATAACATTAGGCAGAAGAAAGAAACAGAAATATGCCCACAAAACCATCATGTTCTCTAATCTCCATTATGGTGCCGAATCCTGGGTAATATGCCAGCGGCAGTTATGCCTCTTTGAACATTTCCGTCAGCGTTACTTCGTTATCACTCACAATGTGCACAGAATATCTCATCACAAGCTCTGAGGCCCTCAAGTCAGTCAGTGTCAGAAATGTTGAAGCTATCGTTGAAAGGACCCATTTCCGCTGGGCAGGCCATGTGGTGGTGATAGAAAACTATTATCTTCCAAAGATCAAACTGTTCAGCAGGCTAGTCTCTGGTCGGTGAGTTAAGATGAGATTACAGAAAAGATAAACAGACTCATATTTCGTAAAAATCATCTGCTGCCAGTGGACAAAAGAGGTTGTTGGAAGAGAGACATGGCGAGATAAGCTTTGCAAGACAAAATTCCATTTACAAAGCCAACTGCATAGTCAGAAGCAGAAAAGAAGAAGAGAGTCATTCCCTCAAAACGGAAGTTATACCCGAAGGTCAGGCCTTTGCCCTGGAGTCGCCGCAGAAGAATAAATTGTCTTTCCTAGTGGGCTTCACTATCCATCAATGTGTTTGCAAAAGACGTAGAAACCCATCCTAAATCTTTGTTCACGCCATGACACACACAGATATATATATATATATATATATACACACACACACACACACCCATATATATATATATATATATATATATATATATATATGGGTGTGTATGTATGTATGCGTGTGTGACAATGTGTGTATGCTAATTAAAAGTAAAAATAAATTAATTGAAATAATTAATTTCAATAATATAAACACTATTAGCAACCAGATTGTGTTTGAATTTAGATGTACACACACTTTATTACCTTCTTCTTTTTCCTCTCTTTCTCTATCTATCTATCTATCTATCTATCTATCTATCTATCTATCTATCTATATGTGTGTGTCTGTGTTTGTGCGTACTTGTGCCTGTCCGAGGGCGTGCGTGTGTGTAAGTGTGGGTGTTTTCAACGTAAAAGACATTCTAAATTACACGTGTAATTATTAACTGAGAAAGAAAAATTTTGAAAAAACATGGAAACACACACACCAAAACGCAAACACATACATATTTTTTATCATTGAATAATATAGACACATTAACTATAACAGAGAACGTGCGTGTTTGTAAAAATCACTATCACAACGGAATGCAGAATTGCAGTTACAATATTATGTTTTCTTTGTAATTTACCCCTGAAAATGATCTTAGAAAAGGTCGAAACGTCGATTTAAAAGAAAAGAAAAAAATGAAAAAACTACGGCGCCTTTCGTGATGAATTTCATTATAACATCAAGAGATTTATTAGACAACTGGAAAGGATCATTATAAAAATAAGTAGGCACAATATGTCTATATTATTCAATCATGTTTAAGTGAAGATATGCTATCTAAATACACACACACGCACAGACACACACACATATATATATATATATATATATATATATATATATATAGATAGATAGATAGATAGATAGATATAATTATAAGAGTTAACATTGAAGTCAACACTTAGAGGCGACAGGCTGTTTCATGCTAGACACAATCGTCAGGCCATGAAACAGCCAATCGTCTAGCATGAAACAGCGTGTCGCCTCAAAATGTTCACTTTTATATTTACACACGGTCTATCTCTGATATTGAGCACTTAATCTCATAAATATAGCACACCTTAAGAGTATATTTCTTCATATATATATATATATATATATATATATATATATATATATATATATATAGAGAGAGAGAGAGAGAAAAGGAGAGAGTATAAGATTACGTTTTAATGAGCGTATTAAAACATGAGAGGCATATGTGTTATATGAAATTTATAAGACAAAATTTATTAAAAGCTACAAAGGATAGGAAATTGCGGAGAGCCATCATCGCCAGTGACCCGTCATATAGAAGAAGAAGAAGAAGAAGAAGAAGAAGAAGAAGAAGAAGAAAAAGAAGCACCTGACGAAGTCATAGCGAACCACAGACGGACACGCTTTAACGGTGAAACTTCTAGCAACGTATTTGTTTCTAACATTTTAATACGATATTATAACGCAGTCTTACATTTATGTAACTCTAACAGCAGGGTACTGAACGCTATTACATTATATTATATTTAAGTAATTCATTATTTGTTGATATATACCTACATATATATATATATATATATATATATATATATATATATATATATATATATATATATATATATATATATATATATATATATATATATATATATATATATATATATATATATATATATATATATATATATATATATATATATATATATATCTTTCGCACAAGTAGACAATTTTATTAGAACAATAAAAGAAAGAATATTAAAAGACATTCAAAACAAAAAAAAAAGAAACAAATTTTGAAAGTGGTCATAAAAATTATAACGAAATATAACGACTAAAATCTCTAATATCACAGCAAAAATGGAGGAGAAAAAATGTGCACAACGACAAAAATATACAAATCCGGACAAATATGAATACAATATAGATAAATATATATATATATATATATATATATATATATATATTACATTAAATGCTAATTACCTTTTAAGCTCACCTAACACTCCTGCTGCTTACAGTGAGATGGTTGGCAGGATTTTATATATCGATTCTAAAGAACATTTACCCGTTTAGCTGCTTTTAATCGTTATATCTTTATATTTCGATATTTCTATTTTATTAATTTACGCTAATATATATATATATATATATATATATATATATATATATATATATGTTACCACTATTTTTCTTGTAGTGATTTAATACGCGAAGCTTAGATATGGCACAAGATTGAGATTATGGTGCACCCAGTGAGGAACGAACTCTCTTTTGTTATGAATTTCGTTTTTTAATGAATAGCTTTTCATATGTCTATTTTATTGCTCTAATATATATATATATATATATATATATATATATATATATATATATATATATATATATATATAGCAAGTATTTTTATTTATTAATCTGACAGATATTATTACTTTAAAGGGTATTTTTAGTTGATACTCATATTTAAGTAGACTCTGTGTTTATTTATTAAACACGATACTTATTTATCTTCGTCTAACGGCCTGAATATTCGAAAATCTTATTAAAGAACTTGCGTCCCCCTGTGAAAAAGGGAAATATTGTTAGACCCGACTTACTTTAACTGACTATATATATATATATTGTTTGATTGACTGTTCCATGCTAGATGCAATCGTCGACCTGACGAAACAGTCTGCCTCTGAGTGTTAACTTCTATGTTCACATTCATATCTATATTTACATACGCTCTATCTATGATATTGAGCACTTTATCCCATAAATATAGCACACCTTAAAACTATGTTTCTTCTTTATATATATTTTATATATATATATATATATATATATATATATATAGAGAGAGAGAGAGAGAGAGAGAGAGAGAGCAATGTCGCAGCTATTATCCCAGAAGTTGCTATTCGGATCAGTTCTTTTAAATCAAATATCTCTCTCCACCTCCTCCTCCTCCTCTCTCTCTCGCGCTCTCTCTCACTTTTCTTCAGTTCCTCTCTCACCTACACAACTATGGTTAGTTGTGATTTTATGCTATGTAACGATTCCCTCCTCGTTTGCTGCGTTCAGTTTCACATAAATGCCACTTGGGAAACGTATCACTCCATCTCTTCTATTTACCACCCTCCAGGTATGTGTTAAAAGTGACAGCCAATCTAGAAGGAAGACAACTCTGTATTCAAAAATGTGGAGAAAACAACGAAACAAACAAAAAAGAAAAATGTGGAGAGCCATGTTCGCCTATATTCTGAAGAGAACTGACATTAAAAAAAAACACACAAATAGTAAATTTTGAAAATCAGTCAGTTATGTGCCATGCGTGATACACGCGTAGGCGATCATGTATCTTTCGATACATGACTAATGAGGCAGATTTTTTTTACCGCAGTAGGTTGCCATTTCTTTCTACGGTAGATCAGTTGTCATCCAAGGCTATAAAATCCGGTCTGTCCTAGCTGGGTAAGAAGAAGAGGATTCATACCTTTTCCCAAAGGTAAGTGAATGTAATGTATCCGACTGGAATTAGCACTCGCCCCCCCCCCGATTCCTTAATCCGAGCCGTTATTCATTACTCCACCGTGCCTCGCCCTCTGCGCATACCCAAATGTATTAACCTTTGACTGAGTAGAAGTTTTGCCTTACACCATTCTTTTAACATATATACATATCGGAGATTCAATAAAAAAATTAACGGGGCTGGTATTATAAAAAGAAAACTACAACAAATATCAATTCGGCATTTAATCTCCTTCGAAGCAATCCCTTTTTTGAAACGAAACACTTTATCCAGCATTGTTTGATGAAAGAATCCTTTTTACTGGGGGGGGGGGGTGATAACGAGAATTCTCTTGGATTTCATCGATGTCTTAAAATTTTGTTCCTTTCAAGTGAGGTTTGATTTTTGAAGAGGAAAAAGTCGCAAGAAACGAGATTTTGATAAGATGGTGGCTGTGGGACATGGGGAATGTTTATTTCTTGACCAAAAAAACTGTTTCACAAACCATGGTCACTGATGGAGCTTCTATGGTATATTGAGACGACTACAATCTACGCACTTCCAAGCATTGCTATAAACAACGGAACTGAGTGAGAACGGTATAACTTCGAGTGCATGCATGACAGAGTTCAAAGTCAATCTGTATCAAGCCGCTTCACCCTGCATACTTTAGCTCCGTTAGCATAGCAACAGTCCTGATACTTTTTGATCATACCTCGTATAGATCGTAAACCTGCTTACCAATTCATTTTTAGGTTGACTTGAACAAACATCGATATACCAATAAAACTCATTAAACTACAGGATTTCCTCATCCATCATCGTTTGTTGAAATTAATGACATGATATAACGAGAGACAGACATGCGTCGTTTCTCTTTTCTTTACCCACTCCACACACAGATAGATAGTCTATAGATTCATATTGTAATGATCTTCACACTCCCACTGTCGTCTTTTCAAGAGAAGTAACGATTTATCTTTTGTTTTCTGTGTAGGATTGAGTTTCCCTTTCCTTAAGTCCATTTCAATTCTATACGTCTAACATTTCCTTCTGAATAGTGAAATTTTATTTCCTTATTTTTTTCTTCTCGATCCTATCCTCCATTTCACACTCCTTCCTGGTCTTTTGAACAAAAGTACAGTTTATCCCTTGTTTCTAGTTTCGGATTGGGTTTCCGGTTCCTTCTGAGGTCTACTTTAACTCTTTATATCTAAGGCCTCCGCCTAAACTCTAATTTTAATTACAATTCATTACTTTTTTTCTCTTCGGTAGGAATAGATATGTTCGCCTATCGTCCGGTTTCTTCTAAATTTTTCTCTTCCCTCTCACTCTGTGTGGCCGCTTGCATTCCATGGTGACTTTGTTACCTTGTTTGGAACAAACAAGATTAAAAAAATTAAATATCCCATAAATTGTGTCTCTACCCCAAGTGGCTCTTGGGCCTTGTACAGGGTGAATATCATTGTAAAAAAATTAAAGATACTGGTAAATGGGTCGGTTCCCTATACCGCTCCAGTAAGTACCTGACTCCACCTGCTATCCTCTATCTTTACAAGAGCCAGAATAAATCGAAAATGGAGCACTGCTGTCATATATAGACAGGTGCTGTCCAGTTTTCACTTTTCACTCTAGATAGAGTCCAAAAGGGTCTTCGCGTCCTTGGGGGTGACTAATTAATTCCCACCTTACAACCTCTTTATCACTGACGAGCCGTCGCTATCCCTTCACTGCTCTACTGCTACGTCCATGGGAAGTCTTCAGACGAACAACATTCCTTAGTTTCACCAACCCTAATCTTCATGGCTAAGACTCGCTATGCTACGCACATTGTAACACATATTATAACGAACAACCCTCATTCCATTTGTATTCCATTGGTGATATATAAGTACCACCCGAGCAGCTTCTTCCAATGAACCGCCTCTTTTCCCAAGCGGATGCTTCCCAGATCGCTACAATCTTAACCTGTTCAAATTTAGGGTTAAACGTTATGTTCCCCATAAATCCCAATAAACTGTGCCTCATTCTGTAACCCTCTACTTCGAGTGGCTCTCAGGTCTTCTACTTGTCACTGAAGAATAATGCATCACTCAGCATGAACATTAGGATTTCTATTCTGGAATATTCTTACTACCCATGAACATCTATTAATGAAAATCTATTAAACTTACCCAGTTCATAACCGATAATTAAAACTTGAAAATTATATTTTATTTCCTTTTATAAAAGATCTCCTCCGACACATTTTCATGAGATGCAAATGTCAAAGAGCCACATGTGACTTGCAAACTGGGGATTGCTCACCTTGATATATTGTCAAGTGCCATGCGGAACACACGCTTTGGGCGATCACGTCTCTTTCGATTCAGGACTGACTAGCCAGATTATATTTTCACGAACTAGGCTGCCAACCATGGCTATAAAACCCAGTCTGTCCTACTATTTAACACATAGTTAGCGGGATGGGTGGGAGAGTGATGGATTTATATCTTTCGAAAGAACTTCCTACTTTCGACCTTGTGCCACATTTAGTAAATCTTACTAAATCACTACATGTACTCCCCACATTTTTTCATTAATCTACGCTTTTGAAACCTCACTACTACTACTACTACTACTACTACTACTACTACTACTATTATTTTTATTTCTCTTGATTTCTGGTGTATGCTCATTTCTTTCAGGGTCGCAATCAGAGTCCTAAGGCCAGAAATGACATCATGACATTTTCCACTAAGCAGTTTTCAAAAAAAAAAAAAAATCATATATTTTACATAGATAAAACCCTTCATAAGATGGGGGCTGTACTTGTGAGAACAATTTTTTTTGTATTTCTTTAAGGCATGAGCTACCAGAAGTCCCTTCAATGTGTCGATTGGAATCTTTTCCAATCAATCTGAGGGCTCCAACTACAACTGGAATTGTTGATGACCTCATGTGCCACATTTTTGAGATTTCGATTTCAAGGACCTTGTATTTTGATAGTTTTTTGAAAATCTTCAAAGATATATTACAGCCTGCATGGACTGTCATGTCAATAAGAAGGCACATTTTGTCTTTGTGTTCTCTAATCACTATGTCTGGGCGATTAATTTTGATTGTTCTGTCTGTGTGCATTGTAAAGTCCCATAAGATTATTACAGGTCCTTATCTCCGTAACCGGTTCTGAGTGATATTCATACCAATTTCTTGTAGTTTCCTTTCCGTAGAAGTTACATATTTCCCAGTGCAGATATTAGCCCACTCTGTCATGATGACTTTTATATTCAGTGGGTGCCAATACCATGCAACCTGATACAAGATGGTCAATTGTTTTTGAATATTTATTCCAGAATCTGCATTTGGGGCTAACACAATTTTTTCCGTATGTGTGCTTGATAATTTCTAATTATTATTATTATTATTATTATTATTATTATTATTATTATTAGTAGTAGTAGTAGTAGTAGTAGTACACGGGAATGTTTTACGGTTATGCTATTTTAATTTTCAAATGAATCATAATTTTTATTTTAATGTTTATGTAACTTTCCTGCGAGTTGCACGACTATAAAATACCAGTGGAAATTCCACTATTGCGTCGTTAAATATTTGCGCTCAACAACTTTAACAAAAGATTGCGATAACAATCATAAATATGAATGCAAGTCAATATTTAAAGAAGTAACTTCGTCCAAATGAAAAGAGAGGTTTTCCATTTCACTGAAGCAGAAGTTAAATGCGGGAGAGCGTTATCGCTTCCTCTATCTTCTCTTCTATTTTCTTTCTTTCCTTTTTTCTTTCTTTCGTCCCCCCCCCCACAAAAAAAAGAAACAACGTCTCTGATATACCTTTTCTTCCGTTTTCCACGTAGTCAAAACGGAATGGTCTGTTATTTATGTGAGACAATTACAACGACGTAACGCACGTGCTTACTAAGTAACAGAGTAACAAGCAGAATTATAATATGATTCTTGTCATGAAGGTGCGTCGGTGTTGAGTAATGGTTAACAAATTCTTCTGTTTCGTCATTACTAGCGAGTTCGATACTCATTGTTTGCTCCATAGATATAACCTTGTGCGAAAGTAAGCCAAGCTTTGTACCTAAAAACTATCACTTCTATCACCACTGCAAAAAATGTCCAAATGCACAAAAATCAATTGTGCGTTAGTATATCTTAGCATACAGTCAGTAGCAGCCATTATTGAATTATTGTGCGGATTCAATTATTGAGGAATTCTCAAAAGGAAATAGCGTTATGCATCTAGAGTAGAATAGATTATTCGTGATTAAGAAAAAAATACAACTATTTTTTATACTTACTTGTTACAAGACAGATTGAATAACACGGAAAAATTGCAGTTCAAAGAACGAAGCAAATCACAGTATAAATCGAATTTGAAACCAGTGCTTTAGAATAAAGTAGAAAATGAGCAATTTTTTTAAAAAAAAAGATTTTTTTTTTGCGGGAAATAAAACTACAGAGAAATAGAGAGCTTTCGCTGTGTGCGCGCATGCATATACACAACTCTCCATATATCATCACGCCACCATATACGATCATATACATGCACATGTAGGCATAAGCTGCCTACATAAGCATACACGTACGAACAAGCTGGTACACACGCACAGACACATTTCTGATCCACTCTGATTCGTAACGGTCATGTGATTACGATCTACAATCTTCGAATTATGTTAAAAGAAACTGAGATTAAGATCAAAGAAATCCTAGTTAATAAAAATAAACAAAAAATGAATAATTATTGGCATTTTGAAAACATTTCAGGATACAAGAGATCTCTCCACAGGTTCTGTTTCTTTATTACGTGAAATGTCAAAACTTATTTGGGGGGAAATATACTGATGTAGTTATCTGTTACTTTCCTCATGGTTTGAAATTTAGAATAATCTTTCTCTTAAACGCACTACCACGCAACGCTAGAGAGTCTAGTCTGCCCTGCTATTTAATCCATTTGTATTTGTTTCACTGATTCAATTTATTATACCGATAAAAGCTACGCTATCCGTACACCTATTCGTTATCTAAAAGGTTTGAATAATATTAAACCCAAAATTCGACTTTGTTATATATTTATAAAATCGACATTAAAATCAATTCTTCTTCTTCTTCTTCTTCTTCTTCTTCTTCTTCTTCGTGTTGTGTCTCTTCAGGGCGTGGGCGATCATGCCTCTCCACAACTTCCTATCATTTGTAGCTTTTAACAGTATTTTTTTTACTATCCCTATCCCTCTCTGTTTGCATTTACACAAGCTTGGAAGATTTCTCGCCGTTTCTCTGTTCTGCTTGCCTTCGATATGCCATGTGAATGTCAAATTCTCCAAGCCTTCTTTCCTCATTATATACTCATGAAATTTTAACTGTTTCTTCCTGGTTTTTTCTTAAAACTTCCTCGTTGCTGTCATGATTACCATTAGATGGAGCGTGTTCTCCATCTATGATAATCTCATAATCATCCCGTAGAATCATTTCATTCATGCCTCAAGTCTTCTCTTTATCAGTGGAGAAATTGTCCAGAATTTCCTGCTATTTCGAAGGACTGATATTACATAGTAGTTGAGCGTTCCCATCTTTGTCTCTAAAGAAAATTTTCCGTGTCTTAATATTTTGCTTAGTTTTTAGAAGGCGTCTTTTGCTATTCCAGTACCCAGTCGGATTTTGGTGTCGCATTTTGTATCTTCTGTTAAAACAGATCCCAGATATTTAAACTTTTTCTCTTGTTTGATTTTGGCATTTCCATTTCATAGCTCGTATCTTCGGGTTTTTTCCTCTTGCTGACACCCATACATTCTATAGTCTTACAATTCAGGGTTAGTTCTTTTTTTCTCGCTTTCTTTCACTACGTAGATGTGCGGGTTGTGTAATGGATGTACGGGATGAGAATTCGGAGAGCCGAGTTCGAATTCTAATCAAGTTCGCTACATTCATTTGCACGCAAATACCATTGGGAAAGGTATCGCTTCCATCTCTTCTCTTTATTTGTGAGTTAAATAGTAGCACTTGTGTCTGGAAACATCATTGTTCTTCTCAGAAAAATGGCCAATATTCACTCGCAATAAAATAAAAAAAATTATTCTTACAATCCGATGTATGTTAAGGGTTGATAACTCGTAAAAAACTTCCACTACCATGATCAGGAGCGCCTGCAATTTCCTTTCTGAGTCTGCAATAGATACTGTATCATTTGCATATCTTATATCGTTAAGATTGTACCCGACGATAAATACTGGTAGAATCTCCAATTCCTTCAGGAGAGCCTTGCTTTAAAAATTTAATCTATAATAACTATGTTTCTACTATCTCCTTACAGTAAAAATATCCTACAAGTTTAAATTCGTGCTAATGTGATTATAATATCTAATGTTCGTATGGATATAAAATATCAGTTATAAAAATTGTTTTTAATAGTGGCCACTTGACTTCCTCTTCTCATACGTTTTATAAAGAACTCACGGACATTAAACAAAGATTTTAAAACTTCCTTATGTTGTTGATAAACAAATGAAAATAACTTTGACGATAAACTAAAACAATTTAATTAAAATTAATGAACATAAAAATAATAAAATGCAATAAACTTATTTATCATAAACAAATGCACGAGATTTAAGTAAATAAAATAAGACAAACATCCAAAGCATTTGCATTGCTGCGTATCTCAAGGTGAACGTGATAAATAAAGGGTGTTTCATTAAGACGGATTATATATTAGGGTGTTCCATTAAGATGGTTCAAAATCAGTAGTAAATAAAGCAGTGTTGAAAATTTATTTATTTCTCTATTGGATCATGTTATTTTAAGTCATGGCAATTATGTGTGAAAAATAATATCGCCCAAATGTCCGCCAAATCTGAAAGAAAAAGAAAAAATCATTAGACGCTTAATCTTAATCCACATTTAAAATCGGTACCTTTATATAACAGTAACATTTTTACAAAAAAATTAAAACATACCATCTTAATTGATTTCAAAATTCCTACCATTAAAAAAATATTAAATCGTACTAGTCTATTTTACAAATTTTCTGTCATTTCGGGATTATAGACCCATAATGCACAGTAATCTAATTCATAATTTGACCATGCAACTACTACACTATCTGGTAGATTAACTTATAATTTGTCTGATCAAAATAAACATTCATACTCATATACATACATACATACATACATACATATAGACTGCTATGCACTGATATTTCGATTAATGTTGGCCAAATGCGTGTGAATAATACTCGTATAAGGTTTCAGTTCTTGATAATGCTATATATATATATATATATATATATATATATATATATTATAATCATTGATTTAAAAATATGATTGGTCTTTATTCTTGTATCGAGCACTGTTTTTTTAAAATAAAAAAATACTTAAGAACTTTTCTATATATTATCACATCTCTCTCTCTCTGTATATATATATATATATATATATATATATAGGAAATCGTTAAAAAATGAGACATTAATAACATAAATTGATCCCTCACCTGTATTCTTTTGTCCAAGAACATGAAAGATTAAGTACAATTTAAAAGCAAATAGTGTTTCCATTAGCTTTACCAATATATATATATCTATGCAGCATATTTTCATTCAAATATGTTTCGTTAGATAACTTAGACGTATTATGTCTATTTATTTTAGTTTTAATCCTTTCAAGTCCACGAATTAACTTCTTGGTGGCTGTAGAAAAATTCCAAAATTTTCTTTCAAATAATTTTTAATTTTCTAAGTACTTTCAATCTGATCTGAGACAATCTTCAGGGGTTGCATATCTATGGATGATTTATGCGTTAACACCGTAAATTCAAAATATTTTTTACGTCTATGGAGGGAGGTAACTTATGTGATTCTTTTAAAAAGATTTTCTAATTATAGTTTTTTAAATTAGTATTTTTTATATAACACTTTACTGCTACAAACATTTAAGATCTTTGTTGCTATACTCGTAGCTTTCGCAATTTTCTTATTTAAAGAGATTCCAAAATTTTTATAGGTCAATCATAGTTCAATCTTAGATCATTTAAAGGAACACTCATGTCCACATAAACAGTTTAGACAGATAGTAATCGAAAATACATCAGTGCTTCATTAAGATAATAATGAGAAAAAAAATTAAAATATATATATATATATATATATATATATATATATATATATATTTAGTTGTGTTGTTTCACGATCGCAAGGGCGTGAAACCTAGGTTCACAAGCTCACATTCATACAACTAAGTATGTTTACTCTAACACCGATAACTGATATTAAGCGCTTTCCAATAAGTACCGCGCATTTATAATATATATATATATATATATATATATATATATATATATATATATATATATATAATTCTTTATTTAAAAATTTATAACATAAATATGTTATAAAATCACTACAAAAATAGACATTTTGTTTCAACACTCTCAGTGTCTTATCAAGTGATGATGTTGAATGTAAAATTTTACATTCAATATCATCACTTGATAAGACACTGAGAGTGTTAAAACAAAAACAAGCTATTTTTCTAGTGATTTTATAACATATTTATGTTATAACTTTTTCAAATAAAGAATTATATGTGCTCTACTTTGTATTGAGCACTCTTTTAAGAATAGTATTTGTTGGTTATTGGAATTCATTCCGTATATACCAATCATATACTTATATATATATATATATATATATATATATATATATATATATATATATATTATACATATATACATATAAATAAATACACACACAAACACACACACAAATATAGCAAAATATATATATATATATATATATATATATATATATATATATAGATAGATAGATAGATAGATATATAAATGGTTATAAAATAATGAAATACATATTCTGCAATTGTTACAATGATTCTTATCCGAAACTTGGTGTGTGAGAAATCACGAAACACTGAGTCTATCTCCGATAAGTATTATGAATTTATATGCGCCTACAAACATACACATACCCATATCTAAAAAGGAGCATGAAACAGGCTGTCGCCGCCAGGTGTTGACCTCAATGTCCTTTTTTATATGTGTGTGGGCGCAAAATATGGTAAAAGAGTAAATATTAGAATAATAACGAGTAAATAAATGGTAAGATGGAAAACTTGTGACGCGTTTCATTCTTAAAAGATGGTTCTCAGACAAAATAACGGTTTCATTTGTAGTATTGTTTTGATAAATAAAGCTCATATCTTGTCTTGTCATTTACTTACCCATACACACGCATGCACACTCACACGCGAGGGTTGCTGAAAAATTCTACTCTTATATATAATTATATATATGGGAAAATAAGCTAGACTATATATCCAAAACATATATTAAAAGCAAAAAAATACTTTAAATTAAAAATTTCAGTGCCCCTCTCCTTCATCTGCAATCACATCAACATAAAAACTACTTATATATATATATATATATATATATATATATATATATATATATATATATATATACACTGTGAATCTAGGCAGCAAATTTTCTTTTAAGGCAAATACTATTAAAACGACAGACTTATGATCCTTGATATATATATATGTATATCAAGAATCATAAATCTGTCATATTTTTATTTATTAATGGTTCTGTCGTGTATGTATATATATATATATATATATATATATATACATATATATACACAATGAAAGAAACATTAATAAATAAAAAATTATAGGCCACATCCTTAAAAAATTATAGGCCACATCCTTAAATGTATAATACAGAAATACAGTTTTAGTGGTGTTAAAATTAACAAACTATTCTTTGCCCCAGTTGTTTACGTCACAACACTTTTTGGTTACGTCACACCATTCACTGGTTCTACGAAACTCACCAAATTTCTCTATCTACTCTGATGATGACTTAAGAAAGTCGAAACTTGAAGCATTTTTTTTTGTTCTCCCGAAATGAACCTCGGGCAATTTCTGACGGAATTTCATCCTTCTCTGTAAAGGATTATTCGTAAATTGGAAAAGTCGATTATTAAAATTAATCGACACATAATGTATGTCGTTATATATATATATATATATACATATACATATGTGTGTGTGTGTCTGTATTTGTGTGCGTATTTCTCAGTGCGTGTGTGTTGTCGTGTGGGTGTTAAGAAATTAAATCTCCAACTTGAATTTTATTATCCAGAATACTATTATTCGAAAGTTTAAGTAGGAACAGATAAATGAGCATTAAATTATTTGTTGCTATCAATGCTTTATCTCTTGATACTGAATTCTTCAGTTACCAAGAATGCTTGCCTTAAAAGCGTTATCCTCCAGAAATACTCTGGTCGACTTTACCATTTTTTTTCTTTTTTCCGAAATACAAAATTTTTAAAGAAAATCTGCTAAACAAAAATTGTTTATTTCTTTGACTATAAATGAGTTCATAGTATATATATTATGCACACAGACACACGGATGTACACACATATATGAATCAGAAGATGTTTCTCATATTTGGTGACATCAGGTAATTAAAAGAAGACAGGAGAACACCGAAACATGTGAATCAGTGCACATCGCCAGAGGCTGATGCAGAATTGGCCAGGAAACACATATAAAAAAATTAACACCATTTGCACTGTTATCTACTCTCATGTCCTCCTTCGTTACCTTTTCATGCAGTCGCTTGTGTTAAAACGATTTAAAAATTGACATAAAAATCTTAGTTAATTTAAATGCGTAAATTACACAATTTATTTCCTGTATGCTTCGTATTACACTAGAATATATGCAGCATATTTAATGCTATGCATTTATTACATCAAAGTACATCCTACAAGTACAATCCTATTTAAGCCTATCCTATCTATCTATCTATCTATCTATCTATCTATCTATCTCCTAAGTTTTAGGTTCTTCGTCCTGATACTATGGTCATATAGATTAGTACCACTTAATAGTTTAATCGATCCTCTTGTGGGATTAATTAAATGCTAATTTTAGCTTTGTATGTTACAAGATTGAGGAATCGGAGAGCCGAGTTCGAATTACAGTCTAATCCATTACATTCACTTACGTGCTAATAACCTTGGGAAATGTATGAATCCTCTTCTTCTCCTTCCATCTATGGGTAAGTAGCAGGACATGGCCTTGGATGGCAACAGGTCTACGGCATAAAGAAATGACAACTTATTGCGTGAAAAAATCTGCCTCGTTAGTCATGTATCGAAAGATACATGATCGCCTACGCGTGCATACAACATGACACATAACTGATATTACAAGATCACAACTGTTCCTATATATATATATATATATATATATATATATATATATATATATATATATATATATCTCCGGCGTGAATGTATGAATAAAACTGGACATTGTGGGTAGTCTGTTGCATTTTTGGGTAGTCAAGTATTATTCTAACGTTTATTTTGGCAGGCGGGGTTTGTTATTTTGTTTATTATTTACTTAGTTTCTTTATTTGTTTGGATTAATTTATTTTACTTGTTTTTGTTTATTATATTTTAATTATTTTCATTTACTCTTCGTTTTCAGTTTTCGATTTTTAAGTAACGTATTAAAAAATTGTTTTTCGTGTCTGCATTTTGAGTTAAGTTCTAATTCTTTATTTAGTAGTTTGTTTTGGTCTTGGAAAGTAATTATGGATATTTTTTCCTCCAGGCAGAATTTACAGTTTTCGTATTGATTGTTGTAGGTTGATGTTCTTTTCCTGATATATATATATATATATATATATATATACATATATGTCTATGTATGTATGTATGTATGTATGTATGTATATATATATATATATATATATATATATATATATATATATATATATATATATTGTTTGATGCATGTTTCATTAAATAATATAGACAAGGCTTGTCTATTTATTTTCAGTAAGTTCCTTTCATATTGACTGATAAGCTTAAAAACATTATGATTGAAAGACGAAAGGAAATCACCATATTGATACATGTTTAAATCCAATCTAAGCTTTCGGCTTACATAAGCCATTATCAAAGATGACAATTACTATTCAATATATCAACCAATCCACGGAACAATAATGATAGTCTGTTTTTGTTGCATGAAAAATTTCGAAGCAACGACTAACTAGTATATACGAGACGCGGAAGCGAAAATCGCGTTGCGGCTTGTGACGTCACACATGACCACCAGAGTGAAAACGAGAAGTATTAAGTATGGGAAGCCGTTGGTATAAACCAATGGCTTCTGTTATCAATTATAGACATTTAAGAATGTTTGTGGAGATTTCGTAGTTTATTTTGTTCAAGTTAGGTTTTTAGAGGTATTTAGAAAAATAGTATGACAAAGTGGAAAAAAATGTTTTTGGGACTCGTTTCATCCGATCAAATCCGAACGGATAAAACCCGCCAAAAAAAAACTTTTTTTCTAATATGTCATACTAACTGGGTTGTTTCGTTGTGTAAATTTTAACACCTCCAAAACACAGCTACTTAATCATCAGCAAACCATCGATGAGTAACACTTTGCATCTTCTTGGTCTCACGTTTTACACTGACACGAATTTGAGTGATTACATTGAATCAATTGTAATCTCTTCAGAGATTTCCTGAACATGTATAAATCTACCATCCATTCATTCCTGAATTGCATATTGCTACAGTATCTGGCCTGGTGCCTCTGCTATACATCTCAAGATTCTTGGAAAAATTCAAATTAGGATCTGTAATGTAATCGTTCCTGACCTAGTATCTCGGCTTCAGGTCATTTTCTCACCAACGTGACGTGGCTTCCTTCTGTCTTTTCTACAAATATTGTTATACGGTTGTTATGTTGAGCTGTTCCCTTTAGTACCCCGATTACATGAATGTAAGCATGCTACTAAATTAGCCACTAGATCTCACCGTTAAGGAAATGTGTTCCTGATCAAAACGAACTTATAAATAATTACATTGGTCACACAACTACATGCCTATCCTGACGCCTTACCTTACACCCAGAGCTCCATTAGAACACATTTAAACACACACAGAAAATTACAAGACTCCATCCGAAACATACTAATAGAAAATACAACCGCAATAACCTCATCCACATGTAAAAAATATTAAAAATCATGAAGCCTTAATAATAAAAATGAAAAAAAGCCAACACTCAATAACATTCATATTCAACTGCGCTACAGTCTGGTGTGTTCGGAAAATAAAACATCCCTATAACTCTGGAAACATACACAAAACCCAGTTAAAAAGCAAAAATAAAATCATCCTTTATAATGGCTAAAAGTATAGCCGAAAGTACTCGGAATAACAGACCATTTGCACAGTTTCTACACGTTTCTATGTGTCCAGAAAAGAAAACACTTGTTCGAACATAAGAAAAATCAAATAAAAAGCTTAATTGTAGTACCTTGTCTGTCGTCTTTAATAAAATATGTATAAATGAAGAATTTCTGCCTAAATACAATATATATATATATATATATATATATATATATATATATATATATATATATGAGAGGCAGCAATCTCTCTTACAAGTTTCATTAAAGTCGACTGTCGAAGTGCTGCAATTAAGATTTTTATTATATATTATTATATATATATATATATATATATATATATATATATATATATCCTGTATCGATACTAAGTCTCATCCGTTCGATTAGGTCAAATTGGCGGATAATCTAAAAAACGACCCACAGTCTGTTGTTAACTGGGGCAAAGAATAGTTTGTTAATTTTAACACCACTCAAACTAAACTATTGCCCGTTAATCTTCTAAAGAACTCCTTTCTGCCTTCTATTAGCATGGCTGATGATAACCTCCAGGAGGGTGACTAGATGTCCCTTTTTGAGTTAACGTTCTCGGTCGACATGAAGTAGGAAGACTACACTGAATCCATTGCTAGGTCAGCTGTTAAGAAATTTGGTTCACTGTGTCGTGCTAGACAATTCTCTCTCCAGAATCTATTTTACTTATTTCTAAGTCTACCATTCGTCTATACTTACAATATTAATGAAACATGTGGTCCGGTGCTCCTTTTATTTATTTGGAGATTCTTGATAAAATCAAAATGAAAATCAGCAATATTATAGGTCCTAATCTGGCGTCTCGGTTTCAGTCATTTCCCCGGCTGTAAAATTGCTTCACTGTGACTTCTCTATAAATGCTTTCATGGCAATTTTTGCGGATAAACTCTTCGGTATGGTACCTAGACTTTATAAATTTAAGTACTAGATTCGCAGCAAGATCGACTAGATGTAATCGTAAGTTCTATGCTAACAGCTTATTTTCTCGTACTTTTCGCTTGAATTCCAAACTCTGAATTCCAAACCGTGGAGAAATGTCTCCATTGTCTTTCCCAAGAATTCGTGCCAAGTCATAGAAAATAAAGAAATAATCGTCTACGTCCAAAAGAGATTTGGGCATTGGAAGAAAATATATTTGTTTGCAATGATGAACTTACTCATTAGTAAAACATTAGGAATCTTATCAAATATTTGCGTTTAATATATTCGTTGTCTAATATAAAAATATGATTAACGTTTCATCAGAATTTACTAATTTTGTCGTAGTTTGATAAAAATTAACTAGCATGAAGACGCATCTTAACTACAGTACCAATTATTCCACGACACTTGTATGTATTTACGAAGCTTATTTTAATCTGGTATAAAGCTATACTTGCTTGACACCCATGAAGGGTCGAAACTCGTACTAAAACAATAGTCTACGTGCTTATTTACTAATTATTTTTCTAGGATCATACATCAAGCAGTCTCTACGATACTCTACACGTCAATTTCCCAGACTCACTATCATTTGTCTGCGAGGCTAGCTTACTAGCTATTGTTCCATGGCACAACAATGTGACATTTATCTAATACTTGAAATTTAACGATCAATTAGCGTAAATTACAGAAATATGAGTGGAGATTTATATAAAAAAAAAGAAAAAATAGCAGAGAGAAATAAAGGATAGCAAGTAATTCAAGGCAAGTGTAAAGAGTTGTGGTATTGATGACGTCAACACAAAAAAGGAGAGGAAATGCAGAGCAGATATGAAGGGGAGGAATTTTGAAGTAAGATGAGACATTTAATGAATGAATAGGAGAAAAGTGTCTTTATTTTTTTTCAAGTTATTCCCGAAGAACTGACCAGATGATTTTGAAAATTCTATTCGAATTCTTTAACCAGTAAACCATCGTCTGGCCAAATGCTAACGGGATGGAATTTATGGAATTTATGGAATTTAATGGCCACTCGTGTATATTCGCGCAACGAATAACGTTTATCAATTAACTTACATTTCAAACAGGTGTGAAATTAATATACATTTGAATATGAATTATAAAACGTGCAGGTAGGATAGTTTACGGCCATACTACATTGAAACACTGGTTCTTGTACGATCACGGTAGTTAAGCAACGTTGACCCTGGTCATTACTCAGATCGTTTGCTTTTCCCGTTTTCTGGTAGTTAGGTATTTCCGTGAATTCTAGATATTATATGAACGGCAAAGGAAATCGTTTAGATCCATTTTCTATTCGAAGCCTTGTTCACCACCGAGAATAATGTGTTGCGTGTTGTAGATACAGCACTGAGGATAATGTGTTGAGTGTTATAAGTTCGGCACTCAGGATGCTGTGTTGAGTATTGTAGATTTGGTACTCAGGATACTGTGTTGAGTGCTGTAGATTTGGTACTCAGGATACTGTGTTGAGTGCTGTAGATTTGGATACTGTGTTGAGTGCTGTAGATTTGGTACTCAGGATTCTGTGTTGAGTGCTGTAGATTTGGTACTCAGGATACTGTGTTGAGTGCTGTAGATTTGGTACTCAGGATACTGTGTTGAGTGCTGTAGATTTGGTACTCAGGATACTGTGTTGAGTGCTGTAGATTTGGTACTCAGGATACTGTGTTGAGTGCTGTGATTTGGTACTCAGGATACTGTGTTGAGTGCTGTAGATTTGGTACTCAGGATTCTGTGTTGAGTGCTGTAGATTTGGTACTCAGGATTCTGTGTTGAGTGCTGTAGATTTGGTACTCAGGAACTGTGTTGAGTGCTGTAGATTTGGTACTCAGGATACTGTGTTGAGTGCTGTAGATTTGGTACTCAGGATACTGTGTTGAGTGCTGTAGATTTGGTACTCAGGATTCTGTGTTGAGTGTTGTAAATTTGGGAACCGAGGATAATGTGAGTCTTGTATATACGGCACCCAGGATAATTTGTTAAGCGTTGTACATTTAGCAACCAAGATAATGTGGTGAGTCTTGTAGATTCAGTACGCAGTATGATGTGTTGAGTATTGTAGATTTGGCAGCAAAAATAATGTGTTGCACCGAGGATAATGTATTGACAAAAAATTGTCTTGTTTGAATCCTAGTTTTTTTAAAAAAAGAAACACTTTATTTCCTATTTAATATATATTCGAACCTTCTATGTTTAGATGTGAAGGCAAATAAAAAATCCATTAGGTTAATGATCTATTTCTTGAGTAGAGCTTGATCTTAGAAATAGTTAACAGTTTGTTTGGTTAAGATGTTTGTAATTTGTTGAATTAGTCACTGATATTTTTTCTTTCTTTTAATAATATTGATGTGTTAACTAAAATTAAATTTGACATATTCTTTGAATTTTGTTACATTTTATGCGTCTTGTCCGCAATAAAGTTTTAAATCTATCCCCGTTTCCATTATTATTATTATTATTATTATTATTATTATTATTATTATTATTATTATTATTATTATTCCCAAGTAATTACTTTCATTATTATTGAGATATTCAATTCCTAGTTGAGAAAAAAAAATGAAATGCGATGCCCTTTTTTTTTAATACACTGAATGGGAACTATAAGAAATCGTTTTTTTCTTTTTTTTACTAGAACGTTAGACTTTTCATCTGTCAGTTTAATATCCTATTCATTGTATGCAAAATTTAAAAAAAAAAAAATTAATTTCCATAAATGGGAGAATAAAAAGAGAGCTAGGAAATCCAAAAATGAACAGGGGAAAATTGAGAGAAAAACAACTCTACAGAAATTTCTGAACAAATAAACAAAAAAAAATGAAAAAAAATCTTCACTTCACAGCCTTGACCTTTTATAGCCTTGACCTTGACTTTGACTAACGGGTTTACATAGCCTTGTGGCTGATGAATTATTTTCCACTCTACAATCCCTTTCCCACAGACGAAACGTTGCTAGTCTCTCATTACTAGGTCGCTATTTTCATAGGAAATATTTAGACTAGCTACATTCTTTAGCTCTACCAGTTCATACCTTCACAGCTAGGAACCGTCATGTTATGTATAAAGGGTCGACCCATCTACATTTCCTTCAAATTCCATTGGTAAGGAGGAAGTTCTCATCCACCTTCTCCGCTGTTACTTTTTAGAATAGATTCCCGAGAAGTTGCTTCCCCGATCATTATGCTCTTAACCTAGAGTCAACCGTTATTTATCCTATGTATCCTCATAATATACACTTCTTTCTTCCTCCGTTTAGATTCTTACATCGACTTCATTCTTGAGTGACTCTTGGGCCTTTCATTAGGTGATATAAAAATAAGAGTCTGTAAAAAACGAAAATATTTTCGATAGATTAATACATTTATAGAAGTATTAGATTGGATTTGAGAAAATATAAAGTTATCGTGTCTTCATTTTAAGGAACTACAATCCAACTATAGATCCATGCGACTTCTTTTCGCCTTTTCCAAAGGTAAAACGGTGAAGTAATGGATAACGGCTCGAAATGAGGAATCGGAGAGCCGAGTTCGAATTCTAGTCGAATCTATTACATTCACTTACGTGTTAATACCCTTTGGAAAGGTAAGAATCCTCTTCTTCTCCCCCCAGCTATGGGTAAATAGCAGGAGAGACTGGGTTTTCTAGCCTTGGATGGCAACTGGTCTACCGCAGAAAGAAATGGCAACCTGCTGCGGGAAAAAAAGAAATCTGCCTCGTGAGTCATGTATCGAAAGATACATGATCGCCTAGGCGTGTATCACGCATGGCACATAACAGACTGGCGATGAGACAGCTGAAGGTAATCCCGGAAGGGGATTTTTGAAATTATAAAAAGTGGAAGACAACAGGAGGTCTTTGAAGTGGACTAAGGCGCCAAAATTTATAACAGTTTTTAATGGATTTCATGAAAAAAAAGTACACCCACTCTTGTGATAAAATTGATTTTAGCTTTATTATTTCTTTCCATATATGAGCACAATACGTAGGAATTGGTGTTTAATGATAATTACCCATTCATTATCTCTCTTGCCTTCGTTCCATTCCATTTCTCGCTTCGGAACGCCACCCCCACCGGGACCACCAACTGCGTCATCATAAAAAAGGGGGAGACAACTAGGTGGTTCTTCAAAGACAAGGTCTTAAATATGAATGAATAGCGTAAAAACATTTCGCCCTCACCATAGTAAGTAGGTCACGTCCTCCACTCTGCACACAACCACTCCTTCTAATGTAGGGCACTACATTCTTTCACAGCCAATATGATTACCGCCCACACCCTAGCATAAAAAAAAAATTCTTAACCTATGACCTCATTTTCATCTGATGCTGCGATTACATTCCTCACTGTCATCAAAATTAAAACCCCTTTTCATATATTATTACAAGGCTTACTCTTGAGGATGGCCTATATAAACGATCGATTACACCAATTAACTAACGTTTTACTTCGTCAGTGAAAAGGGGTCAGTGATGTGCAAACTAAACTTTTGTAAATACCATCTTCCCTCAGGACATTCGTAGACATGACTCTCTCCACAGATTTTTCGTAATTTCCTCTGAGTTGCTAAGTATTGTTGGCAAAGATAGTGCAGCTGTTTATCGTTGTTTTCATCAGTCAGTCTGTTATGTGCCGTGCGTGATACACGCCTAGGCGATCATGTATCTTTCGATACATGACTCACGAGGCAGATTTTTCCCGCAGTACGTTGCCATTTCTTTCTGTAGTTACCCAGTTTTCATCCAAGGCTATAGAACCCAGTCTGTTTTGCTATTTACTCATAGCTGGGGGGGGGGAGGAAAAGAGGATTCCTACCTTTCCTAAAGGTACTAGTACGTAAATGAATGTAATGGATTCGCCTGGAATTTGAACTCGGCTCTCCGATTCCTCAATCATCGCGGCTTGGAATTCATTTTCTTCTCTTAGACTTGGGCGAAAACGAGAAGTAAGGGAAAGGACAATACAAGAACAGAATTCAGAAAATTGCGATTGATGTTGTACCTAAATTTTTAAAGATTGTTGGTGGCAGGGACTCAAGAAACCGGAATAGAGTTCCACAGGCGAGATGTTTGAAAATAAAAACCCTATTAGAATAGAACATATGATTACATGTAGCTAGTTCAACAGTAAAATGGTGAGACCTAGTTGCCAATCAAGTATTACGCTTAAATTCATGCGGTCAATGTACGAAGGAGAAAAACTCATGAGAACAATTAACATGTAAGTATTTATAGAAAAGACAGGGGGAAGCCATATCACGGCGAAGGGAGTGAAGTCGAGATGCCAGGTCAGGATCGATTACATTACAGGCCGTTTGCGGCTCGGATTGAGGAATCGGAGAGCCGAGTTCGAATTCAAGTCGAATCCATTACCTTCACATACGTGCTAATACCACTGGGGAAGATTATAAATCCTCTTCTTCTTCTCCCAGCTATGGCTAAATAGTAGTACAGACCGGGTTCTATAGCCTTGGAAGGCAACTGGCCTACTGCAACTGGTCTACCGTCTTTTTAAATTTACTGCGGGAAAAGAAATCGATCCCGTTAGTCATGTATTGAAAGATACATAATCACCTAAGTATATGCGTGTATCACGCATGTCACATAACTGACTGGTTGATTCCATTTTCGGCCTGATTTGGCTATTGTAAATGTAGAAGAGAGAAAGAGGAGTGAGGTACTTGCTGAAGCGGTACATCAAACAGACCATTTTTTCCAACATCTTTAGCGATGGGCCGTATGTACGTGTCCCACTTGAAGTCTTGGTTGTGTTTAAGTCCCAATAGGCACTCCATGAGGGAACATCTGTTCATCACGATTGCTGAAAGTTCTAGGTTCGATCAGCGTTAGTGGAAGGTCACTAGTTTTGTTTTTGTTTGAGGCATTGAATGGGACCAACCAGTTTTTACCTCAATGAGCTGTTAGAACGCCATCAGATCGTTTGCATAAAAACGAATTTTTATCAAATTTTTCACAATAGATATTCAAATATTTTTCTATTAAATGTGTACATAATAGGAGAACTGGTTTAACCGCTGACTTTTCTTTCTATTTATAAATATTTACAAAGTAAAACTACTAAACGTACAGATTTGAATAAAGATACTTTTCCAAATTCTCATAACGGTAAAATAACAGAATCGATTTAAACGCCTTGTGAACTGAAATGCCAAAACAACCACTGAAACCATTTGTTACTTTGTACTCTTATTACGAGTGGCTGAATCGAAATATTTCGTGTCGAATCACATGAATCGGCCATTCATTCTGAGAAGAGTTTATTGACTGTGGCGTCGTACAGGCAAGTGGGTCGTTATAAATAGCACTAAGGCCCAGGCGTCTAGCGGCTTGTTAAATAATCGTTCGTCCATTGAGGCACGTTGAGAGGAGCTGGCGTTTTAATCCGAAATTGGACTTTACACAATATTCCTGGCGCCTTCCATATCTCTGACCACACACGCAAACACACACACACACATATATATATGCGTGTGTATGATTGTGTGCGTATATCCTTCTAACAACTTATATGTATATATGTGCATGTGCGCGTTTAGTTACGTATATCTCTGTTTCTCCAACTTAGTTATGACTATAAACTACACGCAGCAACAAGGCCTCTGATTGGGGCGTTTGACACAGTGTGGAACCAACTTTTAATTGATGTTGTTCTCAAGTCTCCGCTGGCCCGTGTAAACTCTCCCACCCACACCAAAGTGGGTTCAAATCTCTATGAAAAGATAAAAATATATGTTTATATCAAAATACTAGCAATACATTTTAATATTAAAAAAAATGTAAAAGCATATATTAAAAGAAAATAAATAAATAAAATAACTAAAACTGAATAAAATTAAATTTCAGGATTAATTGACCCATAAGGAGTTGATATACTGTTAAACAAATAAACAAACAGCACTTTTTTCTTTTCTCTCTCTCTCTCTCTCTCTCTCTCTCTCTCTATATATATATATATATATATATATATATATATATATATATAATAAAAAAGGGTTAAACTAATATTTCGTGGTCATAATTTATTCCATTGGAATCGTAAATACGATCCAATTCATCAGACCTACAAATTCAAAAATTGAATTTGTAGGTCTGGTTTGTGGGTCTAATGAATTGGTTCGTATTTACGATTCCAATGCAATAAATT
>CAHIKZ030005556.1:767500-792500 GCA_903632075.3 Acanthosepion pharaonis
GCGGCCGGCTTCTCCCGTGTCTCGCCGGAACTTATCCGTATCTCTCGAAACCACACCAGCATGAAATAAAGAATTTAATTTTCTATCAGCTTCTTTTCACAACTTAATATTTTTCATTCCTTAAGAAAACAATTCGCTCCTTACGTATCCAGATTTCAGAGAGCACTTCCCACCCCCACGCAAATACACACATCTATCTATCTATCTATCTATCTATCTATCTATCTATCTATCTATCTATCATGTTCTAACCGCGTTTTAAAAAAAACAAAAAACATTACCATCATTCTAGAAACATATATAAAAATCTACACATCCAGTTTTGTATTTGGTTTTCTTTTCTGTTACTTTTTTTAGCGGTATATCAACATCTCTATGGGTTATTTAATGCGGAAATCTAAATATTTTTTGTTCACAATTTTGTTTTATTTTGGGAAATAATAATGGCTTAGTGATACAAGTCTTACTAATTAACCCATAGCTAGGGGAGAAGAGCTGGAGTCATACTTTTCCTAAGTGTATTTGCGCCTAAGTGAATATAACGAACCCGATTGGAATTGGAACTCGACTCTCCGATTTACAATTACGAGTCATTATTCATTACATCTCCCACACATCTAATCTTACAGCAACTGATATTCCAAAACCGTCACCCATCTAGTTACTGACCAGGCTCGACGTTGCTTAACTTCGGTGATCGTACAGGAATAGTTTAAAAAAAAAGAATTAAAAAATCATCTTTGATAATGGCTAATAAAATGGCCGAAAGCGCTCGGATATATAGAACCTTTGGACAATTTTTACACACTTTTTGCCCAGAAAAGAAAACACTTATACAAACACAAGAAAAATTAAATAAAAAGCTTAATCGCATTGCCTAACAGTCGTCTTTCTTGAAACTTGTCTTAAAGAGGGATTGCTGCCCAAATATATATATATATATATATATATATATATATATATATATATATATATATATATATATATATATATATATATATATTATAAACATGGAGATAAATAGGAATGCACAGATCAATGATTACAAATTTCTTTAAGTGAATGGAGTCTATAGAGCTTAGCGAGGACCATTTTTTCGAACCTCGTGGACTGACTCTGCAGAATCACAAACAAAGTCAATGAACGCCGAATGTTTCCATATAAGGAAACGACTCACATTATCATTACTTTCGTCAACCATTATCACATTATCATTACTTTCGACAGGGAATGCTGAAAGTTTCTCGGTTCGACCGAAAGAGCACTTCGGAGAAGAAAGAAATCTTTGATAATTTGGTGAGATTTTTGGAAGTGCTTCATGCCGAAAACTTTTCAGCACCTCCTTGTTTATACGAATACTTATATAAATAGATTTAAACTGAACTTGATAACAAAATGTTGATATCAAAACGAGATGAATGCTGCTTTTCCAGGCAGTGAGGCTGAGTAAAACCGCATTTCAGCGTCCCTTGATTTAAGAAATACTGAATTTACGGAAAAACACGTGGATCCCATCAGCCATAATGAACTTTTTTTCTTTTATTTTTACTGAACGAAGTTAGATAGATCTTAGAATAAATCATTCATCGAGTCCGTGTTGAGTTACTAGGTACACGTCAACATTGTTAGCTGTAAAGTTAGCTGGAAATGAAAATTGCCTATTTCAGCTATTTTCAGAGACAGTTTTCACTATAAATAACAAACACTACTTGACAAAAGTGTGTGTGTGTGTGTGTGAGTGAGAGAGAGAGAGAGAGAGAGAGAGGAGAGAGGGAGAAAGAGAGGAAAAGCGAGAAAGTGAGAGAGACCTATCTCAGTGCTTCTGGTTGTTTAATGTGTAGTCAAGAGTTCTGACAACTCCGTTAGCATAGTAGCCGTCAAAACTGTTACACATGAAGCTTTGGAAATTTTCTTGGCTTCCTTTATGAGTACAAAGTAAATTATGCTGAAGATTAGATTTACAGCCCCGCTTCCAAAAATCATATGCACTATTGTTTTATTTGAGATTTTATACAGTTTTATGTAACATTGGTCATTTGCGTGTTTTCTTGGATTTAATGAAACAATCTTCATTAAATTTCGGTGATCTGCGGAATTTGCTTCTTCTTTACAAAATGTGGAATCTATCGAATTTAAAGAATACATTCTCCCTCCAAGAAGTTCTTTAAATCGATGTTTTACTGCATAAACGTGCACAAGTTGACGAGTAACATTGGTTAAGCATATGAAAATGGAGTTTAAGCCATTTTTGGTGCTGTTCAATGATTCTTCTTGACACAGTTTTCGTGAATTTTCTTAGATCCAAAACCGAAACGTTGATTTCCTAAAGCATTTATAAAATCGGCAAAGATGCTGTTTATTAATATTTGCACAAAGCCGCACAAGAAAGCAATTTAAACGAAGAATGTTGACTTCTAGTCAACACGGATTTGGTTAGAACCGTGATGCTATGCTTGACCTCACTGATCTCCCACGCCTCAAACAGATTGGCTAACAAATGGCTGATTACAAGCAACCAGTTTTTCTGGTTACTGAGTTCTCCTTGATTTTGAAGAAGCGAAGCCACTCATCTGACGGCAGCACTTTTAAAAGCATAAAGACTTTAATTCATGAACATTCGCAAATGCATGTTGTTTACATTTTTTTTCATTTGTAATCTGTAATGCATTTAGTTGTCTTCAAACTGTAACCACTTTTAATAAAAAAAAAAAATGAAATAAAATGGATTTAATAGCAGAACTTATGCAGCCAGTTTAAATGATACGATTTTGATGTACTTGACAAACAATCCAAGGAGACTTTACTTTGCAAGCGTCAACTGGAGAGAGAGAGAGAGAGAGAGAGAGAGAGAGAGAGAGAGAGAGAGAGACACCCCCAGCAGGGTGACTGTCGGTTTCATACTTTACTGCAACATTCAGACTAAGAAGGTCGCATGAAGTGTGGAACGGACAAATCACCATGCAGTGTTGATTCATGTTTGCAGACTGTCTTCATCTATAAACGTTCTATCTCCAATATAAACTCTCTTCTATAAATACAGCAAATTTTGAATGAAACACGCACACTCACATACACACACACATGCACACACACATATCTATCTATCTATCTATCTATCTATCTATCTATCTCTCTCTCTCTCTCTATATATATATATATATATATATATGTGTGTGTGTGTGTGTGTATCAGGTGTAACAGCAAAATTGACCAAATCATGTAACAGCAAAATTGTCCAATTGTTAGATTAAGCTTTGAACCGTTGTATTTTAGAAATGATTAAAGATATCTTACTGGAATTCTCCGAGTGTTTTTTTTTTCTTTTTATAAAACTATGGGACTTTACTTTGAACAATAAGAATGTAGCTCTAAGTTCAAATGATGATCCCTCTTCCTGTTGTGACCTCCTGATCCAGTTTTGCTTTGTACTGCTCCCTCTTTTTTTAAACTTATTAACCATTTTTTTGATGGCTATTGAATGGACTTTGAAGATATGTCATAGTATGAACTTTGGTAGCATTACTGAAGGCCTGAATGATCTTTTTCCTCTCACCATTGCTCAGTGGGAAGACATAATGGGGCTGACACAAAATAATTTTAACCTGTTCTCTTTCAAGCTGAATTTTTTGCGAAATGGTATTCTCACCTGAGAATCTGGAATAAAAGAAACTCAAGTAGTGGATTTTTAGATATTAAACTTTTTGTGGGATGGACATTTGTCACATTTGGAAACCCAACACACACACACACACACACACACACACACACACACACACACACAACACGCACACGCACACACACACACACACAACACGCACACACACAACACGCACACACACATATATATATGTATGACTATATATATATGTGGATGACCATATATATATATATATATATATATATATTTCATTTTTCATTTCAACCTTTAGAAGTAAAGTCTGATGATCCAGAGCCCTGTTAAAAGGGTTGTGGTGAAATAACTTATTACATGGAACCTTAAAGTGGTCTGTTTTTATTCAAACATATCGGCTCTGAATTTTACATTGCGCTCTCCGGATATCATCCTTCTTGGGTCTACCCATGCGGATTACCTAGTTTTGCATAAACTATATATATATATATATATATATATATATATGTTTATATATATTTATATATATATATTTATACAAATACATCTGTTTGATGCGTTGTCACATCACATCATCAGAGATGTTTTTAACGAGGTTTATTATATGTGTGCACTATGTATGAAATATCATATATTAAGTGCTTATCAAATCTTTGTTGGTTATTTAAAGCTGAAACATATTCGGAGTTGTAAAGCGGATTTTTAAGTAAGTCCAGTCTGGGCTCAACATTGTTTAACACCTGTAATAAAAAAAGGAAAACCGCCATTTCAAAGTGATTGGGCTGTAGAAATGGAATATTAACGACACATTAACAAATAGAAGAGAGAATAAACTAATTTCTTACCATTTAACCTTGAATTGACTTTGGTTGCTTGGTTGGTTGGTTGCTCATTCATAGCGATGCAATACTTTATTACTTTCTCAATACCTTAATATTTACTATTTGTTTCTTTATCTTTAACTATCTTTCAAGCAAGATCATGGCTTGATTCTCACGGAAGATTATCTAGGGTCCCTTTTCAGACTTCCAAGGAAATTAATGTTTTTAAGACAGTTCTGTAAAGACTGTAATAAATATGACAGTCCGAATGTCATATATCTGCCGGCTACGGTGGGTGAGAGAAAATGTTCTAAACAGAAGATAATAATTTTTGTCTGGTCACCAAGGCATTATGAGATCAATGATTGCTTTGTTGGAATATTTTACACCCTAACTTTTAAACTAATTCAGGACATTTTTGCCAATTTCCATGATTTTTAGTCGATTTAGCTTAACTGATCTATTTGATCTAGATTAATTGACCTTTTTCATCTAGATTTAGTCTATCTGAATTAATTGATCTATTTGATCTGGATTTTATTTGATCCATATGGTAATGATGTGGTTAATCTATATTATCTAGATACAGTTGATATATTGGCGTATGATTTAGTTGATCTGGATTAATTGAGTGATTTAGTCTATATGTATTCAATCTAGATTTCGTTGATATATATTATCTCGATTTAACTGGTCTATTTGGGTCTAGATTGAATTAATATTTTACGTTTTTTTGGAATTAGCAAAGAGAATAGGATTTCTTCCAATCTCACTATATACATAGTATCATCTTTTTGTATATGAAAACCGACTTTTTGTATGGTCAGTAGTGATGCATTTGACTTCCTCGTGTTCTTTTGCTTTATTCCACGTCGTTGCAAATCAAATTGAGAAGTAAATCACTTACGGAAATGTGGTCTAGCTGTAGTTGCTTGTAAATGATTTTCAGTGATTGATTCAGGTATTCTAAGTATCGTGTATCTGTTCAACATTGTGAATTATTCACCGTAAACTGCGCATCTCTCTATATTTCTGAGATGAGGTATTGTGCACACTATTTACATTATTGCCAACAAAGATGAGGACAATAGTCCGAATAATGTAAATAGTGTAAACTGCGCATTATTTTCCTTTGCATCTGGATCGCATTTTTGACTTTTCTAATACAGGTTGCAGGAGATATACCACCCCCATAATTGTAAGACATTAACTAGATGAAGACAACATTGCAACTAATGTCTTACTATTGTGTGGGCGGTGTTTCTTGGAGGTATTCGTGGGAGGTATTTCTGCTGTATAAAAAAAGCTTCATGTTCTGAAAATCTTGCTTATTTTTTCATGTTCAATAGTTAAACTATACCAATTTTGACAATAAAAAAATACAGGCTGATATGACAACTATTATAATAAAATCAAAAGTGGCCCTGTTTAATGAAGTAAATTAAAATAAACGTCTTCATATAATCTAATTAAAAAAAATAAAACAAACTTTTTTAGTAACTGTTGTAATCTAGAAAAGGGAATAACCAAAACGGAGGTTGGAAATGAAAAGGCAATCTTTATAACAACAACAAAATGCAATACTCGCCAGCGGCGTGAAGTAGGTAAACCACAGCTAGTGGTGGACTACTTAGCATATTACGATATTTACCTGCCTCATCGCGAGGTAGGATGCGGCACAAGGCCAAATTTAATGTGTGGAAATCCGAGCCGTGGTTGTTAGACATTTTCATGACGGTCGTCTTCGAGTATAGAATCCAGAGGTTGGCAGTGAATATTTCGGAGACGGTAGGAAATCGTAGTGCAGGTTCGCAGTGGATATCGTTACAAGCTAGCAGAGCGTAGTTCTTCCATCTGTCCTGTTCGCCGGACAAGTTGCCTCTGGTCATTCCGGTAGCAAAACAAAGATGGCCGCCTTTATACACGACGGATACAGTGGCGTGCGGCTTCTGATTGGTCAACCTTCTATTGGTCGACTATAAAGGGTAATAAGTCATTTTGACTCGCTCACTAGTTATATACGATATATACCCAAAAAACCGTAACAGTGGTTTCGGGCAAAAATTGCCCGTAGACCCCGCATACACCGGATCGGCTATCTGTCTACCTCCCCGGACGAGACTCTACCCTTGGGCATAGCCTCGTCCGAATTCCTCATTGCACAAAGACAGAGAGTTCGACACGATTTCAAATTCCGAGCCGTTTATCTATTACACCACTAGCACATCCAAGCTTTCAGCAACTGGTATTCCTAAGCGAAACCCATCTAGGTACTGACGTTGCTTAACTTCGGTGATCGTACGAGAAGCAGTGTTTCAACGTAATATGATCGTAAGCCGTTAATTTCTGGAAGGCGTCTTTCTCTATTCCAGTGTCATTCACATATCTGTGTTACATTTACACCGTCTCACTACTCCATCCAGATAACTAAATTTATTTTCTTTCTTCATTCTGAGGTCCCCGGTTCGGAACTCACACCTTTGGTATCTTCTTTTGTCGACAACCAAACATTCTTAGGGGTTAGTTAATAATCAATCCTCCTCGTTTTCATTCGCTACCGCGTCTAGGGATTCTTGCCGGTTTCCTTCTGAGTCAGCCATCAACACAGTATAATTCGCATATCTTATGTTAAGGTATATGTCCGTAAAAGGCACGTCAATTGATTGATTATGGCTGCTTCTTCTGCATTCCTTATTTGGTCCGCTTCGTTTCGTGCATTTAATTATTTTTTAAATACCATGTACGTTCAGGCAACCGCAGTTATTTACAGATTAGTTTTCTTTATTTTCTGTGAGTTGCTATGAGTTCTTGGGAAAGATATTGAAGTGGTTTCCTGTTGCCTTCTCCAAGGTTAGGAATTCAGTTTTCCTTCTCTGAGACTAGCTACCAAAGACTAAAGAACTCAGTCTATTCTGCTATTTAACCTATAACTGAGGGAGAAGAGGTGGATTCATGCCTTTCTCAAGAGTATTTGCGCGAAAGTGAACGCAACACACTAACCCTGAAATTGAACTCGGCTCACCGATTCCACTCTTCGTGCCGAAATCTGTTACGCTTACTCGTATAATCCAGGGTATTATAAATTCACGAAATTTTAATATTTAAATTAAAAAAAAGATAAAAAAAGAAGACCAAAAGCAAAACTAAGAATAAAACATTATTAATTTTTAAATTTTTAAACGTTGAATAGAAAGTAATAAAGAAATTTTTGCGCAAGTGTTGACATTTTCCAGACCCCAATTTTTTTTTTTTGTAAATTTTGAAAGCAAACATGAACTTTAAAACTATGAACACAATAGTTAACTTATCTGCCAATCAGATTCTCAATCTAATAACGATAATTATGTTTTAAAATTCATTACAGAGACTGCAGTCATAGCAGTAAATTAAAACCGACTTCAAGTCAACTAAAAATAGGTTCTCTTGAAAATAATTTTAAAGCAAGCTTTAAAACCTCTATAAAAATACAAAAAATTAAATAAAATGACGTCTCCTATTTATTTCTGATCTTCTTGAAAAAGAACACAGAAAAGAAATAAAAATCTTTGCCGTATTGTTATAGCATTGTAGCCTGGCTGTACTGGCTCGTTTTAGAAAAATTGCTATAAAGATGCTAACGGAAGCACTCCGATGAAATATAATGGTTAGCAAGCTTGTCTAGCTCAATCAGTTACTGCTGATTACTGAGTTCGATTCGCACAGAGTGCTCCATACTTTTGGCCTTGTGCCACATCTAAGCTACATTGAGTAAATCGCTATAAAGATGCTAGAGGCGATTTACTATGGACACTAGCATTTTGGTTTCGATCGGATACTCTGAAGACTCAAGCAAAACCACATTCCCAACAAATAATATAATTAAGATACGCCCCAAACTGGTCATATTGTACTGTATGTCTACGCTGGTTTGCAAGTAGCATTAAGCGCTGCTTAGTTTATAACATAAGCTGTAACGACCGACATTTCACACTGTCTCGAGAACGTATATATATACGTCGACAACAGGCAATATAAGATTCGTGGAAAACATATAAATACGTCTACAGCAGTGGAAGTGCTGCAGAAAGGAAGACAGCTCAAAATGCAATGCAGACAACCGAAATAACGGAGAAGAAAAATCCTTTTAAATTGTTCGGTATTGCTATCTGATGAAATTTTTGATTCGAATTTCAACGCAGTGGCCATCTTGCTGAACTTCGGCAACACGTGCCTACTTGATTTGCATATTTAAAATATCAGTTGGCAAAAGACAGAATGAGAAAGTGCTGGAAGAGAGAAATAAGAAATAGAAAAGATAAAGTAAGAAAAAATGAAATAAAATTAAACAAACGAAATGAACGAAAGAATATACAACAAAAAAAATAAAGGAACAAGTAAATCTCAAATGTAAAAAAAAATCGATGAAGACTAACGCAATAAAACTTATTAACATAATGGTTTGTTAATTTTAACGCCTTCAAAAGGAAACTGCTCTCTATTATTTGAAAGATCCTTTTCTACCTCCTATCAGCATGCTAACCAGAGTGACTTGTTGCGCTTTCATTCTCGGCTGACATGGAGTGGAAAGACTATATTGAATCCATTGCTTGGTCTGCTCTCAGAAAGGTTGGTTTTCCTGCCAGATAAATCTTCTCTCTAGGATCTATCTTACATATCAATATATCTACCATTCGTCCATCCTTTGGATACTGCTGCCACATATGGTCCGGGGCTGCCGCTATAGATTTAGAAATACTTGATAAAATCCAAAGGTCCTCAGTCACTTTCCCACTGTCGTAAAGTTGCTTCCTTCTGCCTTTTCTATAAATACTTTCATTGTAATTATTCAGAAGGACTCTTCGCTATCGTACCAAGACTTTATGAATTTAAGCGCAGTACTAGATTGGCAACTAGGTCTCATAATTTTACAGTTGATTTGGCTCGATGTAACCGTAAGTTCTATGGTAAAAGTTTCTTGCACTTTTCTCTTATAGAACTATCTTCCGGCTCCGTACTTTCCGGACAATATTGATCTTCAAAAATTCATTTGTAATGTCAGTCGTTTTCTACTGTCTTCCTGATTACTCTTCTGTTTTTCTCACTCCTTAGTAATGATTCTGTTTTCTAATTCTTTTACACATAGTAACCTCTTGTGTCTTAGTGACTTTATCGTCTTGTATCGGGCAAATTGATTAAAAAAAATGAGGTGATTGCTTGGTTGTGTTCTTTGATTTTATGACGTCTCAAGCACTGTCAGTTTATTTGATATCGAAATCATTTGTTTTATCTATATGAATTTACTTGTTTTATGGATAGGCAAAAACTGGTAGTATATATTTGAGTATATAAGCATTTACATGATTCGGGAATAGGCAAATGTTGGTAAATTATTTTCAAGTATTTAAGCATTTATTTTGTATGGAGAGATAAATATTACTCAGTTATATTCGAGTCAGTGAGAATTTAATTAGTTGGAGGATAAATAAAAACTAGTCATTTATATTTGAGTCTACATGCATTTAATTGGTATGAGGGTAAGTAATATGGTAATCTTTAGGCATTTACATAGGTAAATATTGATGGTTTATGCTTGAAACTAAAAACATTTACTCGTTTTGGGATAGTTGAAATCGGTCATCTATAAACAATTATATAATATGTAAATACTGGTATTTTATATTTGAGACTGCAAGCATTTCATTGGTTTGGTGATAGTTGAAATTGGTCATCCATAAACATTTTTATAGGTATACATTGATTGTTTATATTTAGGACTATAAATATTTAATTTGTTTCGGGATAGGTAAAATTGGCCATCTATAATGTGACACAATGCCGAAAGTAAGGGGCACCTCGTGAGGATCGAACTCATTACTCAGTCGTAATTGTTCTATTGAGACAAGCTTGCTAACCATTACACCACCTTGAGGTGTCCAGTATATAGTGATTTTCCAAGCATAGCTTAGATGTGGCACAAGGCCGAAAGAATGGGGTACCCAGTGAGGATCGAACTCACTACTCAATCGTAATTGTTCTAGCGAGACAAGCTTGCTAACTATTACACCGCATCGAGGTGCCCCTGATCATCTATAAACATTTAAATGATTCAGGAATAGGTAAATAATGGTGGTTTATATTTGAGACTATAAGCATTTATTTGGTAGGTGGCGCTTTCTGGCGACGGTGAGTGGGTTCTTAATCCCTGCAGTTGTAGTCTACATATTCTGAACCCTGCGAACATTGCAGATGTTACCTGAGTGAATGACAATACAATGTTTGGAAAATTAGCATCAGCAATTATATGTATGATAAAATGTAAAAGTATATACAGGTATTTAAATATCCTCCTTCTAAGATTTTATGTAGGACAAAGCTTTTTAATAACGAGTCTTCCAATCGAAGATCAGGAAGAAAGTTGCTGAACTCGTTCGAGACTCTTCTTTGGAACACCTCAGGCATCAAGCATTGACACTGACTTTACCCGTTTCATTGCAATGGAGAATGCTAAATGTGTAGGGATTACCATCTGGAAGTGAACTAACATGATTATTATAATCTCTGGAAAAGAATGTCCAAAAAGGCCAGGGAGTATTTAGCTGCATCTCCACTCGAACAGAATATGGGGCAATGCCAGATTTAATGTGGAACTCCTAACCATTCATTACGTAGGTGATCGTAGCTCTCCACAGATTCCCTTTTTTTTTCTTTATTATCCGTGATTTTCCATAACTTCTTGGGAAAGATAGGAAACAGGTTGTTCAATAACTGCTCCAAGAGTTTGAATTCAGATCAATCTTTCGCCTAGACTAACTGATACCCAAGACTAGAGAGTCTTTTCTACTCTTCTATTTTATCCATAGCTAGGAGAAGAGTAGAGATGAATTCATGCCTTTCCGAAGGTCGTTTATGCGTGAAAGCAGTAGACTACAGCGGAATTTGAACCGGCCTACGCCGATCCGCGTCGATGAACGTTACGATACCTGTACGCTCGGCATTTCCCGCCTCTGGAGGCTTCAGGCGCCAAGGATTAACTATAGCCTTCCTCTGTGAGAGAGCTACTGTTTGTGAAGACCCCCCCACCTCTCCCGCGACCAGCTGAGGAAATTATATTTTGTAAGTCTTGTTGGGGGTTCTCGATTCTGGACCAAGTGTGCCGTACACCAATCCCTTGATCAGTTTCTTGTGCCTCACTCGTCCTTGGTATGATTATAAGATGCATCCAACAGCAAGGCTTCTGATCGTGAGATTGGCGTTTTTGAGGAGCGTGGAAGCATAACTGTTGTTGTGCCCCGGTCCATCCAGACTCTGGGTAGGGGTTGAACCTGTTACGGTTTCAGATATGGACAAATACTGAAGCCCCAAACAAAAATCAACAGAAATTCTTTATAAAATGAGCAATAGTACATTTTTATAGCTAAATAACAATCAATGAAACAATTAAAAATATAAAAATACATTTTTATAGTAAAATTATCGAACAATACATTTTATGATCTACAAATTTCTCGAACTCGCTTCAGCATGAACTTCACTTTTTATGAAGTTTTGCTTTCTTTTTGGAATCATATTCTTAAGAAATTGAATTTTGTGGCAACTTCTCGCAATGCATAAACTGCAAATTAAGGAATTCGAATTGAATTGCATAGAGGTTTTATGAAGCAAAAAAGAATAAAACTAAACGAGGCAGCGTAAAAGAAACAGACGATGTCCCAAAATAAAGTTTTGTGAAATAAAAAAGTCAATTAACAAGGATGAATTGACGTCTTTGGAAAACAATTCCAAACCAAATTGCTTTTTATGCGAATTTCAAGACAAAAAAAAACTCTTGATTTCTGATTTCAACAAACTAAATGTTTATTATTTTCTTTTCTATTGTTCTTCCTAAAAGAGATAAGGAAAGATTCTAGAAAATTGCATTTTTTCTTTTCTTTCATTATTCTCTTCATTTTGACCATTTATCAAAGAGTTGGATTGGAATGACAGAGATTGTGCTTGATATGCAAATTGTAGCCGAAGTTGGTTAATTCTAAATGTATCACTGGGAAGCTCAAAATAAGACGCCATTTTGTTTTAATACTTTTGTTCTTTTTAAAAATATATTTGTTCTCTTTCTTTCATCCTCTTTGTTTGTTTGTTTGTTTGTTTGCTTGTTTCTTTCTTTCTTTCTTTCTTTCTTTCTTTCTTTCTTTCTATTTAACTGTCTGCATCGATAAACCATGCATTGTTTTTTCTAGTACATTGGCTAAAGAAAAAACTCCAGAGAAATGTTCTATCTCAGTTAATGCGGACATTTACATGACGATCGGTTAATTATTGGTTACATCTCATCCAGAATATAGATTTTTCTCATATTTCAAAGAATATTTCTACATTTGCTAGGATGACCTGAGCAAAAATGCAGATACCTATGACGAATTATTAACAGAAATGTGCGGACATTTTTTGATGTGAAAGGAAATGATTGAAGCAATGATACAAAACAATTTGCTAATCGAAAAACATTATACAAACATATATAGCCGACTGCTCATTTCTTCAAGGGTGGCTAAATAATCCATGTTGTGGTTCTTCAACACCTACAGTTCGAACCTGTGGTTTATATTGCACCTATGCTGAGCAGACTTTACTTACAGTTTCTAAGAGAAACAGCATAATCAGGTGGGATCATTAAGATGAACAAAGTTAGTACGTTCAAGATACGTTTTGTCTGCTTGCATATTTTTTAAATTTCTTGGTGTAACGTACTATATTCTGTGCCATACCTTGACATTGTTTGTTGTCGCCTTTTCGTAATGTGGAGAATTTAATTTGATATCTACTTTTTTTTCTTTGTCTAGCTTTCCTGGAGATGATCTTGCTTGCTATTTGTCACTAAAGGTTTTCTTAATGTGTCTCACTTTGAATTTACATTCTCATTTAGTGCATTGCATTAGGTTTTAAATCTGTCAGTATACATCACTTTGAAATTCAGGTCATACAGGAGTCTGTTATACTGTAACTTTGCCGTTGCTTTGCGTTTCATAATTTCTGTAGTTTTATTCTGTTATTCCATAACATTGGAAGGTTGCCGTTCCCACAGTCGATATATTTTAAAAATAGGTATATCTAAAAATACTTAAATATATGTAAAACTTAGAGATTTTATTAATATATATTGATTCATTTGTCCACTTACTCCGGACTTCACTATTTTAGGAATAATTGTCCTTATCCATCTGACAAGATCCAGTTTTATACTTCAATCCAGGCCTCTGATCAGAAGAGTGGGGCTTTTCAGGAGCGTGGAACAACCTCTTAATTGCTGTTGTTCTCAGATCCACCCTGACCCAGGGTGGTAACACCTGTTAAAGTCCAAACTGTGGGCAAATAGTGAACAACCAAACAAAAACAAAGTACTATGAAAGCATAAAAATACATTTTTATAGTAAAAATGCCAGAAATATATACACACACACACACACACATACACACACACACACACACACACACACACATATATATTATTTTTTTTTTCTTTTCATTTTTTGTTTGGAAGTAAAGTCTGATGATCCGCAGTTCTTTATAAGGGCTGTGGTGAAATAATTTATTACATGGAACCTTACGGCTAATAATGCATGACTCTTCGGTAAATGTAATTGAGTTCTCTCAGTCTGGGTGTTTATCTAAATATAAATACACTTAAAATTCACCTTCATCCTTGCCGTGCACCAACGGCTTAGTGGTAGAATCTCCGACTGACGCCAATTCAATCGGGTTTCGATCCTAGCTAGGAGCAACCGGATGTCTAGCCACACTGATGAGCTGTGGTACAGCGAAACAGTCTTTCTGTGGATGAAAATGTATATATATATATATATATAAAAGTGAACATTGAAGTCAACGCTTAGAGACGACAGGTTTTTTCACGCTAGACGCAATCGTCAAGCCGCCTGACGATTGCGTCTCGCGTGAAAAAGCCTGTCGTCTCTGAGTGTTGACTTCAATGTTCACTTTTATATATATATATATTTACATACTCTATTTCTGATATTGAGCACTTTATCCCATAATTATAGCACACCTTAAAACTATGTTTCTTCATATATATATATATATATATATATATATATATATATATGTTTATATATTTTTTCTATAAACTTTATTTCTTCATATATATATATATATATATATATATTTAAAATAAATACGTCTAAAATCATGTCGTGCGCCAACGGCCTAGTGGTAGAATCCACGACGGGCTTCAATTCATTCGGGTTTCGATCCTGGCTAGAGACAACTGGAAGTGTAGCCACACTGATGAGCTGCGAAACACTCTGTCTGTTGATGTCTATTTATATATATAATGACAGTCATACTTATTTTATAGCAAAATGACCAAAAATACCTATTTTATCAGAAAAAAATGTGTTCCAAATATTGAGATTTTGGCATTAAGTAACCCATAGAGGTTGATATGCCGTTAAACAAAACATAAATATATTTCAATCCAATCGGCAAAATCAAACGAATTCGACATTCTTCATGTTATAGGCTTACGAAATATAACTTACGCATTGAATCTGTCATTTTATTTATCTTCCGTACAAATAAGGTAGTCATACTTTGTCAATTTTTACTAGGATTTGTTTTGTACGACGCAAGGCCAAATGGAATACACAGATCGGGATCAAAAAGATTTTGTTACGTGGTGAGGAACGTTATAACTTTGAAAAATTAGCATGCACAACATGATTTCCTATTTGAACCAGAAAATACAGCTACGTACCTATTTCGACAAATGAGGCAGATCTTGTACACAAAATTTATACAAAAACCAGTGAATCAATCTCTGTTTGTTGATCACTCTGTAGGTATTTAGCATAAACAATGTTCGTCTTTTCATTGCTTCCAATCTGCTCCTGCAAACAATTGATAAAGAATCCGCTTATTGATATTTATTCTTTGAAATTGTGTCAGACTTATCTGAGCTTAATCGAAATCTACAGGATACAACAAGCACGGCTTATCTCCCGTGCGCAGAGGCACATTCCTTTGTTATTTTTCAAAAAGATCCAAGTAGAAGGGAAAAGACCCTGCCACGAATTTGAGCTTAAGTTTAATAACGGCAGGATTCTTCGATGAAATCTGCAAAGAAACATTAAGTCTTTTATCTGAATAATCCGAAATGCTTTAAGCGAATCAACGATAAAGACCTAAAATTGATATCGACTCATAGATATATTGTTCAAAAGTTCTAAAATTATTTATTCCTAGAATTGCAGAAAATGCTTAAACTGGTATCCTTATCTTTTCTGTTTTTAAAGCAATTTGGATTAGCAAAAGTAAGTGCCATGAATGGCCTATTCAAATGACATGTCATTGAGACCCAAGATTGAATGAAACCTGCTGAGTGATTGTCCTTGAAGCTAGAAGTCGCTAGAAGGCTGAATGTTAAGTCAGCACCATTTAAGATGTGGGGTGAATTATTCTCGATAGTTACAAAGCACACGAATGACTGTGGGCGAGCGAGTGACTTGAAAAGATGATGAAGATTAACAAAGCAGATTCAGTTAATCCTTATACGAATTATTCAACTTATTAAACTTGTTGGAACTATTGACAATGTTTATTATACAAAATCAAAATTACCTTAAGCTGACAGTTATGGAAAATATACCCTCATATAGAAGAACCTACCATAAACCTCCATGCTCATTCGTTGTGTCACATAAATATGGATGCTTCAATGTATTAAAATGTCGATGATCATCTCACGTAGTTAGAAAAACATCTTTTGTTTATTCCAGTGTATTATTTAATTAGACAAATTGCTCACTGTATTGTTACACATGTTTGTTGAGCCAATTCAGAATAAACAATTTTCTATGGATTATACACAGAATTACATTTAGGCTAAAATATTTAAAGCTGTCCTTGACTGTGTCACAAATTCCTTCATTTCTCATAAATCCATTTTTTCATTGCTTCACTCTGTCAAAAATTGATATTTTCTTTGTCCGTCAAGAAGAAAACAAGTGTTTAAATATTGAGAAATATTTCTTCCAGTCAATTCATTTGGAACATTATTTTTTCTAATGCTTGTAAAAGACTTATTATAATTAACTGGTAGTACAAGCAGTAAAAGTTAAGTAAACTTCAAAGAATAGGTTTATGATTTCTTTAATAAAAAGCACGAGATGGAACTAGAAACTCTCATATCAGTTTAATAATTACAATATTGTTTTCCTAGAATTGCCATGCTGATAAATTAGGAATATTTACCACAAAAATGCCGAAAAGCATTCTCGTTGATGCATATGTCACTGTTTCTGATAAAATTTTCTGCCAGATATGACGATCTGGCCGCATCGTTTAAACTAGTGTTTCCCAACCTTTTTTGCACATTACACCCTTTTGACCATTAGTCCCCGACTTCAAAGATTGCCTGACTCAAAAGGGGCATTCCAAATAATATGCATATCTTATTGAAAATCTTCATTCTTTTCCATATTAGTATATATAGATTTACGTGTATTATTTTTTATAGAAGAGTTTTACAGATTTAATATCAGTGTTGATGGATTTTTAAACTTGAGTACATGTAGGGTAATTTGTTTTAATTCATATTTGATTATTAAATCAATTGAAGCAAACTTTAATAAACGAAAAAGTTCAGTAGAATTTCATGGTATTGTAATTCAATAAACAAAATTTTGTAAATAAAAAAACAAAAAAACAAAAGTAAAAGATCCCCCCTTAAAATCCTGAAATCCCCCCACTCCTGGTTGAGAAACCCTGGAAGCCATAGATGCATTTCTTAAGCACCCAAAGCTTTCCATTAGTCTCTATGGAAAGAGGTTAATGGAAAGCCTTAACTTAGCCTTTAGTGGAGTCACTAAGTACACAACTCTCTGAAAATGTTCACTCTGGAGAAATGATGTTTTAATATCGATTGAATTAATTTTCCATCCATGAAAAGTCATAAAGGTTAAACAACGCGTTGTCCTTTTTAAGAGTATATGGGGGATTTTGTTTTAACAGCTTCGGAATATTGGAAAACTTTTCCTGATGACATAGAAGAATAGATGATTGTATCGTTTTTCTCGCTATCTTATCGATAAAGCCAATGAACTTATATATTTTTTCACTTGAATTATGTACATATAGTGGCGTAACCATAAGGTGGTTGCATAAAGAAACCAGTGGTCAGTATTGAAACATGAAAGCTCGGTGAACATTTGCAGTGCATAACGTGAAAGTGGTTAGACAATTTTAAATAAGGAAACGACATCCGTTGTAATCGTCATTATCTCTCTCCATTCCACAAAAGATACAGACGCCAGAATCGTCTCTTATGTTGTACGTTATTTCTTTCTCCACGTTATTTCTGTGTATATTGATTTGTTTTCTATGGTTTATCAACCCTTTGCGGGTTATTTAATGGCAGAATATATGTTCAGATAGTAAGAATATTTTGGAGATAATAATAATTTACTGATACAAGTCCTACTAAATAACCCATAACTGTGTTTAATACCTTTCTCAAGGGTATTGGCGCGTCAGTGAATCTAATAAGGATCTCCGATTTCCAAGATGTTATCCATTACACCACACACACATCCCATATAGATACTGACTAGGATCGACATTGCTTAACCTCGGTGATTTAACGAGAAACGCTGTGCCAACGTGTCATGACTCTAAGTCTTTTGTGTATAAATACAGGTTAATAAATATAATGTCCACACTTACCTTCATAAAGTTCCTCTGGGAACGAAATGCCTTGGCATAAAAAGTTTTCTTCTGCTTTTTCTTTATATATATATATATATATATATATATATATATATATATATATATATATATATATATATATAAATGTAAAAGACAATAGGAAAACTGTAATAGTTGCTGACGCGTTTCGTCCGATGTGGACTTTCTCAAGGCAAAACGAAAACGTGTGGAGATATTGTCTTTATTGCAATATCTCCACACGTGACACATAAATGATAAAATTTCAGTTAACAGTATGAAAATAGCATTCTCTAAATTCTTCTAGTTGCTAAGGACATTTTGTTTTGTTATTATTAGTAACTTCGTCTAATAAATTCATTTCGTTTTGCTTTGAGAAAGTCCACATCGGACGAAACGCGTTGGCAACTATTACAATTTTCCTTTTGTCTTTTACATTTATAAATATTGTCTTTTTCTACAGGTTAACTCTGAGAAAATATTCATATATATATATATATATATATATATATATATATATATACCAAGTGTAACAGCAAAATTGTTCAACTCGTCTGACAGAAAAATTGTACAAGTGTTAGATTAAGAATTGAACCGTTGTATGATTAAAGTTATCTTATTGGAATTATCTGAGGTTTTTATAACACACTTAGACTCTACTTTGAGAAATAAGAATGCATAATTACTCTCCAAGCTTAACAGAATAATGTTAATGAAATCAATCATAAACGAAAATGACATGATCACAATTAATTAATCATAGCTAAGGATCGGAACCTCATGAATGATTGAAATAAAGTTCAAATATATATATATATATATATATATATATATATATATATATATATATATTATTCCAGGATCATTTTCCGATTTATTCAAGATGATCTTCGCCCTTTCTAACCTTCTAACTCTCTGTTCTAGAATGGACTTCGAAGATGAAAAGCCAGAGTATGAATGTTAGTACCATTACTGAAGGCCTGAATGATGTTTTCCTTCTCATCATTGCTCAGCTAAGAAGACAATGGGGCTGACACGAAAAGATTTTGACCTGTTCTCTTCCTAGCTGAATAACTCAAAGGTTTTTCAGTGATTCTTACGACAAATGTGTCAAGATGGTTGAACGTCTTACCTGAAACTATGAAAAAAAGAAGAAACTCAATTAGTTTAGTGGTTTTATTTAGGTATTGTTGTAGAGTAGTTTTCACAGTGGAGGCTTGTCTTTCACTAAGTCGTTCCTAAAAAAGGTTCGACGTACAAAACGTTAGGAACTTGATATAATAGTTAATGACGCAGCAATCTAGTTGTGGTGGTTGATAATTTAATGTCCGACATCGACTGATTCACCAACTCTCTGAGCCTCTGACGACTGCTACTATCCCTACTTATTATATGTGAGAGAGTCTATTAATAATAGAATAGGTATGTTCCAGTATAACAGATATGAAACATTTTGTGGGATGGACAATTATACTGTTACACTATTTGGACAATTTTGCTGTTACACTCGGTATGTATATATGTGCGCGTGTTTGTGTGTTTGTGTGTGTGTGTGTGTGTGTGTGTGTGTGTGTGTGTGCGTGCGCGCACGCCAGTGCAGGAATATAGATGTGCAATTGTGTATGGAATAAAAAGAAAAGAAAAAAAAAGAAGAATAGGACAAAACACCTGTTGATTTTGGTTTTCGTTTGCGGATATTTTTTCCGGTAAAATTCGAGGCTCTGAATCTCCTAAAAGGATTCGTTGAAGATCTATAATCTTCTTCTGATCAATATTAGATTGCGAAGCTGTCACCACTTTTGAAGTTCTGATTGAAAGCCGATAAAGATCAGAAGGCTAATCAATGTTCAAGGACAATCGAAACATCAAATACCATGTTTCCAAAATGACATACGGAAAACAGCAGAGCTTCGTTAAAAGAACCGCTCTGTGCCTATCATACGCACACACGCACGCATATATACTGAGATATACACACTGATTGACACGTACGACACATAAACACTCACATTGTACATGTGTATGTATGCAAGAGTCTGTATGTGCGTATGAGATTGCGTTCGTGCGATGTTATATATTAGATGTAAAGCTGTATTTGATTAATATATATTTTTATGAATCAACTAAAAGATAATTTTCGTTTGTTCCCCCGTCTCTCTCTCTCTCACTGTCAGTCTTTGAGTGCAGAACCGTAATCTCCTTCAAATTAGGGTCCTCTGACTCTAATGCACCTGTTGTAAGCGATCCAGTCACTTCGTGAAGGCCCCATGAAAGTTATCCAAAGTGAACTTGTCTAGGACTCTTGTCACAGCCTCCTTCATCTTCGCAATGCCTTTAAAACGACTTCTGATTTTCTTCTTCAGCTTTAGAGAACAACCAAAAGTTACAGGGAGCGAGGTGCGGACTGTAGACAAGTGTATCCAATGGCCGGTCACTACACAGAATTTGATGTCTACATTTATTACACACTGCGTGGGTCGGCCACTTGAGAACTCTACTAGACTCTACTAAATACACAAAGAAGTAGAAGTTCGTTCATAGGAGAAACTTGCCTTATCAATAATTATATATATATATATATATTTCACACCTCTGTGTTGACAAAGCCAATAAGTCTTGTTGGCCGAAATAGGTATTTGAATGAGGTAATTTTGCATTTCCTTCTATGTAATTTATATGCTCTGTTATAATAAATACATTGAACACTTTTGTGGATCTATATATATATATATATATATATATATATATATATATATATATATATATATGTGTGTGTGTGTGTGTGTGTGTGTGTGTGTGTGTGTGTGTGTGTGTGTGTGTGAACTGACCTCCTAATTTTTAAAGTTAAAAGCTCTACATGTTATTTTTTACTTTTATTTATTTTACGTGCATTGAGCACTTTTTTGATACTACTGTTTCCTGGTCTGATTCAACTTTGACCATTAACCTTTTATGCAATATATATATATATATATATATATATATATATATATAGAGAGAGAGAGAGAGAGAGAGAGAGAGAGAGTTATAATCATCTGATAATCTTAAAGCTCCGGTGAGATCTATTGATACAGAAAAAGTGGCAAATGATTATTTTTTTTAATCATTGCACCCCATCCAAGGCGATAATGCCCTTAAAACGCAAGGCTCTACTGGGAGGGAAAGAGAATGAGAAGAATTTAGGATAATAACCGGAAACGCAATCCTAAACAGGAAACAAGGTATAAATCACTACTCCGGTTCAAAAGATGGGCAAGCTGTGTGAACCGGGCAATGGACTAACCTATCTACTCCTATAGAATAAAATATTCAAGCGTAACCCATAATTACTATACAAGGTTAATGTGTTTATATTAATTGAAGCGTTATACTAGATATTCTATATCTATAGAATGCTGTCGGTAGAAAGATAGCGTGACTGATCATTCTGCGTAGAATTTTGTGACTTCTGAATGAATTGTTACTAAAAGCAAAAAGAAAATAATTTCCCCAAATATCAGTAAAAATACTTAAATGATGCGTAAAAGGTTAAGCGAAAGAGAAAAATAATCAAATAAAAGTGAAAAGGAAAAAATAAAATTGTCATCACCCTTCTTGATGTAAAGCGCAAATATGATCCGAGCTTTTCTTTATCCATCTATATTTCTGAGATGAGGTATTATGTACACTATTTACATTATTCGGACTATTTTCTTTGTTGTTATGAAGGTTTTTATAAAATTTTTATTAATTATAGAAAATTTTATAAATTTATTTTTGTAAATTATAATTTCATAAATTTTAAAATTTTATTAATTTATTTTTGTAAATTATAATTTTATAAATTTTAAAGTTTTATAAATTTTATATAAAATTATAAATTTTTTGTAAAATTTGAAAAAGTTAATAAAATTTTAAAATTTCATAAATAATAAATTTATAAAATTTTAAAATGTAATTTGTAAATTATAATTTTATAAATTTTAAAATTTTATAGATATTATATAAAATTATAAAATTTAAAAGATTAATAAAATTTTAAAATTTTATAAATTTAAAAAAAAAATTAAAAATTTAATTTATAAATTGTAATTTTATTTAAATTTATAGAAAATTAAAAATTAGTTATCTCTCTTCTCGATGTACTTAGATGTGATCCGAGCTTTTCTTTATTGTTACGAAGGGAGTTTTTTTGTTCGAGTCCGAACACGTATGCTGCCTGCAGAAGATTTGAATAATACTGTCCCACTTGATATTAAGCTTAGCTTCATCTTCTTTCTTTCTTTTTATGTACCATGTTCTTTCAGGACGTAGGTGATCATGGCTCTCCACCTCCTTCTATCCCTTGCAACTTTTTAACAAGTTCCTTCCTCTGCCACCTCCCCCAGACCACGTTCTGTCATCTACTTGCTCAAGACAGCTAGGTATGTCATGCGTTGTTTTCCCTTGTCTACCTTTCCCTCTATTCGACACGCGAGTATCAGATTCTCCAGGCCCTCCTTCCTCATTATTTTTCCCTGAAACTTCAGCTACCTCTTCCTGATGTTATATATATAACCTCCTCCTTGTTTGCATCCTCTCTAAGACCTCATCTTTGCTCACACGCTCGGTCCATGATATCCTTAGCATCCTTCTGTAGAACCACATCTCCGTTGCCTCGAGTACAGTGTCAGACACCTAATAAAGAAGGAACTTACATAAATACATATATATTACTTCAAGCGTTATTTTTAGTGGATACAAGTTTTGAGCAGACGCCCCGTTTTATAAAACAGTGTGTATAACGGCTAGCGGTTTGCGCTCTCAAGAAAATTTAATAATGGAGGCAAGCTCTCCAGCAGTGTTCAAACCTGTGTCTTCTTTTTTTCTAGAAGAAACAAGAGTCTGATCCGACGTTCTTTAAACCAGATACTTCTCAAACTTTTGTTCCTTTTGGCCTATTTATTGTGTCAAAAAAGCTTCCAGGATCAAATAATCACAAAGACAACATTCCATGTAACAGGAAGGACATTTTATTTACAAAAACAACATAGAACATATAAATCCTGACTAATGAGTAAACTGCTCATGATACCTATTTATCAGCTTGTCAAGATAAAATTTCAAGCCTCGGTTCAGCTTCAGTCGTAAGTCTCCTCTCTTTTCAACTCCAACCCATTTTAAAAATTCCTCATGATCGCTTCTGGTTCTAAGGACCCATGTTCTGAATTACTGCTTTATGCCACTCAGTTACAGTTCCATTTCCTCTTTTCAGGAATGCATATCTATTGTTCAAATTTTCTCGGAACACCATATCAGATCGATTCCGTATTCGAAACGTAAACAAAGCAAATGCTAAAGAATAAATGGATTTATTTTTAATCCAACATTTTTATTACATCAAACGTTATTTTTAGTGGCTACCTGTAGCTGAGTAGACGCTCCATTTTATAAACAGTGTGAATTATTAGGTTGGTGCATAACTATCAGGCGTTTTTTTAAACAATATTTATTATAAAAAAAGAAACATAACAATTCAACAATAACATTTTTAAATAATTATTCCGGAACTTATAATTATCACCTCGCATTTTTATAACCTGAAGATAAAATATTCTTATTAAAAAAGTAAACAAAACGGTAATTTTTATTAACAAGTAACTTGCCTACAAAAACGCCTGATAATTATGCACCTACCCAATAGTTTAGCGGCGTTATCCCTAAAAATATTAATAGTGGTTTGTGTCTTTAAAGTAAAGTCTGCGAAATAGAATTTTCAAAGCAGTCACCCACTTGGCTAAAAAGTAATAGATATACAAATAAAAACTTTCGGGAACAAGTGGCACTTGAGCGGACGTTGGAAATTTTCGTTTGCTTACTTATATAAACATTCACAGTTAGAACCGCCCATTGGCGAGTATGCGCTTCGTGGCGTAGTGAAAGGCAGAGGAGTGGTTGGAAAGTGTCAGAGTTCTCTAGAAATATTTGACTTCGCTAAATATTTGTTAAGGATTTCTGCTATAGCTGTCTTATATATAACTAATTAATAACATTGGACATGTACATATTATCATAATATTCAAAGTCAGGGTTGGTTTTGAGGTAAGTTCAATTGCGGTTCATATAAGATAACTTTATTATATTATTGAGATAAATAGCGAAGTAAAGAACCGGCTAAAATAAATACATAAATAAATGGATGAATTATTATTTTTATGTAATCTAATTTTATATAAGAAAGTAGGCGTTTGTTAATATATCAGCATTCGTCTAGGAATTCATTCGTTTTATTCAATGATTTATTTTGATTTTTGGAACTGATTATGGATTTTTTTTAATTTCCAACATAGTCGGCATTTTTTGCTGTTAGCACTGCCTGGGGGTGTTTATCTATCTATCTATCTATCTATCTATCTATTTATCTATCTATCTATCTATGTGTGTATGCATATTTTGAGAGTTTAGCTTCAATTAGTCTTCTTTTTCTTCTTCTTCTTCACGACGTTGACGATCATCACAATTTGATGTCCTTAATAAATTAAGAGCTGCAAAGTCTTTTTGTTATCACTTCTAAACCTTTTTTCGTCATCAATTTACTCCAGCTCGTAGGAAGGTTATGTGTATTTTTACTCTGTCTCTCTTGTCTTCGGTCTGTCCTGTGTGTATCAAATTTCCCAAGCCCTCTTTCCTCATTATGTGCCCTAGAAATTTCAACTGTTTCTTTCTAATACTCTGCCAAGTATAATAGTCCTTTTGTTTCTATTTTCTCTAAAACTTCGTCGTTGCTTACATCATTTTTTACATGGTTGATTATCTCCTGAATCATTTCGTTTATTTTCTTTCTTTCTTTCTTTCTTTCTTTCTTTCTTTCTTTCTT